>CM057001.1:136718562-136913210 GCA_029891345.1 Dryococelus australis
TAATAGAAACATCGGCCTATGCTGTAATAGAGACATCGGCTGATGCTCAGGCAGAAACATCGGCCAGTGCTAATGTAGAGAGATCAGATGGCACTCAGAGAGAGAGAATGGCCGGTGCTCAGGTAGAGAATTCTTGAATGACAGTGATTTACCCCTTAATTCATGGACAGCCTGCTGAGAAAATCTTGCAAAATAGTACATGAGCACTATGAATAAACTATGTAACATGCAGCAGACCTAGGAGTTGGAGGAGCTCTAGGTGACATGGAGGAGTACTCGACCGAGATGGACACCCTCTTTGGTAGACTCCGAGATTATTTCACTTTTGAAAAAAAGAAACTGGATAAGGGGAATACAAATAACATACTTCCAATTTTTGTTTTGCCAAAGTCTTATTACGACAGGATGGCACAAAG
Source organism: Dryococelus australis (assembly GCA_029891345.1). Lineage (NCBI taxonomy): Eukaryota > Metazoa > Arthropoda > Insecta > Phasmatodea > Phasmatidae > Dryococelus > Dryococelus australis. The sequence continues at coordinate 136,718,979 of CM057001.1, forward strand.
GAATGCTTTTCTTCTTGGTCACGCTAAAGGTTTGAAGAAAATTGTGAAACAAGGGAAAAGACCAGAGGTGGTAATGGAGAAAACAGAAACACCTAACCCGTCCTTCGCTCAAACAACGAAGGTGGTTAAGAAACTTGCACAAGAGGTAAAGTAACCTAAGAAAGTTATCCTGGCATATCCAGAAAAGGTCGGTCGGACAAGCATTGAGACAAAGAAGATAATCCAAAAGAAGGTATACCCTGTTGAAGAAGTATGGAAAGTGCAGAACTTTAGAAGAGGATGTGGGAGAGTTGTCCTCATCGAAGCAGGTCATTACAACACCATAAATAAAATGAGCGACAAGCTGAAAAATTTAGGACTTCAAATTGATGAAACAAAGAAAAAATAACCCATGGTAATAGTCTACAAAATTCCAAGGAAAGAGGGTAATGACGAATTGCTAAAAAAGTTTTGGAAACAAAATCTTGAAGACAAAGTTATAAAGAGGGACGAATTCTTGAAGGGAGCATAAGTCCGACTAAAAACTGGAATGTGAATGTTGTGATAGAATTTCACAGCAAGTAAAGAAATTATCAAATGGCACAAGAAACTGTGTATTTTAATGTGCTGCATGTAAAATTAGAGTCTGTCTGGTTCCACTCAGATACATCAAATGCCAACAAAATGGGCATCAAAGAAATTCTGTAAAGGAAAAGAAAGATGTTCAACCTGTGATCAGGAAGAACGTAAGTTTTCTGAAAAGGATAAATGCAAAGGCAACAAAGAAAATCCTGCCTGTGCAAATTGTTTAAAGGATAATGGGGACCATAACCACAGAGTTGATTCGAAAAAATGTCCGCATTGTGAACGAGCATTTACTGCAGATCCGGAAAGGTTCGATTATGGCGATGCATTAATCAACTAAGATCAAACAAAAATCATTATTTTGCAAATAGACCTGCAAAGATCTGCTTTGGCTACAACAGAAATAGCGATTGTGGCTATAGAAAGAGACATTGACATAGTCCTAATACAAGAGCTATATGACCTACATGGGAAGATAATGGAGTTACCTGGGACAGTTTTCTCCATAAGTGACAGTCCAATGGCAGCTATATGGATTAAATATGAAACTCTAAGTACTATGACTATGGATGCTATGTCAAACATCCATCAAGCCTGTATTGAAATAAGAATTTGTAAGAGAACGTCTACTTGGCAAGTTCCTACTTGCAGTACTCAGATGAACTTCGAGTACACCTGGAGAAGTGGGACGAAATTATAAGAGTACTTGGAAGGGAACGACTTGTAACAGGAGGTGATGTGAATTCCAAGTCGGAAATGTGGCACTCGCATGTGACAAATGAAAAAAGCTTGGCACTCGATTGCTATTTATTGGTGAACAATATCCATGTCGTGAATGTACCAGGACCCTTCTAATATATGCTTCTCCTTCTTATGGTACTGACTCCTACCTGGTAGTGACAGTTATAACTAGAAAGGCAGCCAGACTGGTTACAAATTGGATTGTCATGGAAGACTCGACCAGCGATCATAGGCTAATTATTTATGAACTGAATATGATAACAGGACAACATGGTGAAGATGGAATCGGTCGAACAAGATCTATCCACCGAGGGGCAGACTGGAAGATGCTCGACGAAGTGCTGATGAATAAAATTCATCACCACCGCGAAGAACACTTCAAAGATACAAACCAATGTGCAAATGCAATTACAAATCTGATCCAGGATGTATGCGAGGAAACATTGAGAATATCAGAACCTCGCATTCAAATAAATCGATGGTTAGATAACGAACTGGAAAGTATGAGAAAGCAAGTTCGAAGAACTCGGAGGAAATCGAAACTGCAAAAAGATCCTCGACGAAGTGTAGAAGTGTTAGATGAATATAAATTCCAACGAAATAACTGTGCAATAATAGTGAAAGAAAAGAAACGTACACCCTCTAGCAAATATGTAACAGGAAAAAGAATTGAAGAGCCATTGGGGCTCGTATACATGATCCTTGCAAACCAGCTCAAGCATAACCAAGTCATGAAAAGCCTTAAAATACAGAACAGGGTCATTATCGATCAGCAGGAAAATGCAGAACTTATAGATGCATTTCTGCCAGATGATTGTGTGAAAGATGAGAAAGAAATTCATCAAAGGAAGAGAGAGAGAATCTGCCTGTGTTGCCAAACACTCTTCCTACCACTGAACTCACTAAAAATTACTGTATAAAGTTATTAAGGAGTTGAAAAACAAGAAAGCTCTAGGAAATGATGGAATCACTGCTGAAATAATGAGGAGAGTTTATCCTCGTATAAAACTCGATCTGTTGCTGTTAATGAATGACTGGCTACTAAGTGGCTGTTTTCCTAACATCTGTAGACAAGTAATATTGAGAATTCTCATTAAAGGAGGCAATAAAGATCCAACTTTAATTAAGTCATACTGTCCTTTAATCATGTTGCCAATCATGGGGAAAATGTTAGAAAAACTGGTCAATATGAGATTGATAAGTTTCCTTGAAGCTACACAAGGCCTCCATGAAAAACAATACAGACGTAGAAAAGGATGAGGCACTGAGAAGGTAGTCATGGATGTGGTTAAAAAAGTTAACCCAGACAGACCTGTGTATTAGGCCTTTTCCTAGATATCAGTGGTGTATTCGACAATGTGTGGTGGCCCGAGGTGCTCTGGCCAGAGGTACTCAGAGACAAGGAATGCCAAGAAACATTTACAGCATTATTGTTAATTACTTTAAAGAAATGTATTGCCAGTATGAAGTGAACAATGTGACATTGAGGAAGAAAATCTCAGAGGGATTTATATATTATATCATTTTTCACTTCGAAAGTCAAGACCAGTGCAATAGTATATGGATCGGTTAAATACAATCCATTTTTTAACCACAAAACCCCCGATTTTTCCTCGAATTTCATGATTTTTACCTCCAAAATATAAATTACGCACAAAATCCTGCACGAATACTGATCGTAATATATCTTTCAAAACTTAAGCAAAATCAATAGATTACTCATAGAATTAAGCAAATTTAAACCAAAAAATTCATTTTAATCCAAGCAAAAAATCTAGGTAATTTAGTCCAAAAGTATGCAAATTAAGCTCAGATCAATTGAAATATTGTGTTATTATTCTATATAGATTATATTCGAAGTTCTACTCATTTTTTAAAAACTTCTTCTTTATCTTTAAATTCGTTACAAATTTCCCGAAGTTCATCTTCATCGCAAACACTATCTAAAATCATTAACTGCAATTTCGATATAATTTGAAAACTATATTTCGATATAATTTGAAAACTATATTTCGATATAATTTGAAAACTATATTTCGATATAATTGGAAAACTATATTTCGGAGTTCGGGAGACTTTGTATTTATGGTGTACGCTGGAAATGTTGATTTAGAACCTCATTTTAAAATGTTAGTCAAACTGCGTGTTAAACAAAGAGAATCCATTTTTATTCATAAAGAAAAAATTTATTTATGTTTAACACAATGAAAATATTAAAAAAAAATTATTGATTGATTAAAATTAGTAGAAATTTATACATTTTAAAAGAATTCAATATCACGTACAGATTTTACATTTTTCAGTGCTTTTAAACCTTTACACATTATAAAAATTTGTTTGTATTTATTAATTTTTACACATTTCTATCAAACAGGGTTACATAGCGATCTGGTAAAGTTGCTTTCTTCTTTCTGTCTCGAATACAATTAATTTTTTTTACCAAACTTAGATTCGAAATTTTGAAATTCTATAGCAGCAAACTATTTATTCTTTTCGAGATCATGTAGTTTAGTCAATTCATAGGAATTGTTCAAATTCTTGATAAGTGATACAATTTTGTTTTATTTATAAAGAAAAATAATATTATGGTAAATTAAAACTTTTTTATTTTATGAATAATTTTTGCAGTATAAATAAAATGGAATCAATGCTCGAAATGGAAAATAATACCTTATGTAAGCAATGCAACAAGTGTGGTGATGTATTAACCATTGCATGTTCTCCATCACATAACCACACAAAAAATAAGCATATTAACACCTGTCAAAAATGTTCCACCGAATATACCAGAAATCATTATGATTTAAATAAAGAGAAAGTACAATGCGAATGTGGAATATATGTATATAAACTATATCTCAAAAAGAATAAAAATACTAAATTACAGATGCAAATGAAAATGAACATACTGATTATTCAACTAAGACATGTATATTATGCAAAGGGAATAAACCTATCGAATCATTTTATCCTCATAAAGCGACTACAGACAAACACATAACAAAATATAAAACACATTTAAGGAGAAAATACTGTGCTAATGTGGATAATATGTTTATAGTACATATCTCAAAGAGCATAAAAAAACTACATCACACAATGCATTACTAGATATTCTAAATGAAATTTCAATATGATAGTTATACAAAAGGACATGTACAATAGGTAATGAGAATATATCTGTAAAATTATTTTCTCATCGTAAAACTACTAAGGATTAACATACAATATGCGAAAAATGTTTTAATGAGAAATACTATCATAAAAGTAGTTAAATATTTAAAAAATGTTATCAATAATTTAAACACTATTATAATTTAATTCCTATATTTATATTAATTTTAAATTTCTACCTCATCTTTATATATTTTTTGAAACCCTCAATAATTTTTTCTATATAAATAAACTACGATCAATTTAGCAGTTGAGTTGAGCAGGAGGAGAGTGAGAGAGCTAAACATCTTAGCTAAACAATTTAAATTTGATATTGGTACAATTTGAGGAAAGCTGATATAATTACAGCTATTGTGCCATTTATTAGAAATGAAGAAAGAAAAAGAATCTTTACAAATTTAACATTTTCACATCTCAGTTTTAGAAAACTATATTCAAGCGATAGAACTGAATTAAATAAGTATTTCATTTCTCTAATCAGTTATTTGTATCCCCGAAAAATAACAGTAACTGGAATTTAAAAAATGTAACTTTTTCAAAACCCGAAATTAAAGAAGCAAATAACAGTATAAGTCAAATATTTCCTTCTGAACAAAAATTTTCTTTTGAACATGTGGAAAGGAGACCACCCTTTGAAATTTGTGAATGTGAACATTATTTTAATGATAGATACAACATTTGGCAAACAAAATACAGCATTCACATAAATAATTTACAAGGCAATTCGATAGAGAAAATGAATGCTTTTCGAAATGGTGTGCACGCGACAGTGAAAGCTGTAAGAAAATTAACTGGTTATAGAAATTGTGATGAAATGAAAATATATGCAAATAATCAGAAGCCATACAAGTTTGGCTGCAAGAAATAACCATTTAAACACCGAAAATTTACTTAATCAACTTGAGAGAATATATACATCAAATGAAAATGTAGATATAAATTAAACTACTTTCGATATAGATGTTTATAAAATACCCAGTGGTGATGGCGTAAGAGGTAAAAAATTTTGTCAATTTAACTAAAGATATAAAAGTAAAATAATGTATAACTAAACTGAACAATGATAATAATTTATGTGAATAATGAACGTATTTACATTATAAACGGAAGAAAATTACATGGAGAAGTGTCTTGTGAACTTTGTGAACGGATGGGAAAAAGTAGTGAAATTGGTTTTAGTTTGGAAGATATTATGGATGCAGAAAATGTTTGAATATTCAAATTAAAGTTGTTTCCACTGCTCATTTCAATTCAGTTATACATTCTGGAACTAAAAAATCAACAACTATTTATTTGTATTGACACTATGAACATTACGATGTAATTAATAGTATGATTGCATTTTTAGGTCGTTTTTATTATAGTAAAACTATGACAAACCGTACAATAATAAAGATGAACAGGAGTGTGTGAGAAAAATTATAAAAATATAATGTATTTTGTGTAAAAATCCACAACACAACAATTTTTTGAGAAAATGAATATTGTATTACAATATATTGCCAAAAATGTAATAGATATTGTTTTGGACAGGAATGTTTTACTAATCACGATGCTGTGTGTAAGACATGTAATAAGTTTAAAGTTGTAACAAAATATGCTTGAGAATTTAAAACCGACAAATATGGTTGTGCCAAATATTGGAATTGTAAGGAAATTGTGAATACTGATGAACATAAATGTTTTATGAAAGAGAAGCCTCCAAAAGGTGGTTTTTGTACAAAACCTTGTACTTGTAATGGGAGAGAGAAGAAGAAAGATATGAATTGTTCTTACACTGAAAATTCTACTTCTTTGACTACAAAGCCATGCAAGATACTCGATTTCATAATCAATCTTATATCTGTTCAATATTTTAATAGAAACGAAATACATTTTTGCACAAATGGCGAGTTTTGCGAATGGGTAATATCTGATGAAAATAAATGATATACATTTATTGCACACAATTCCAAAGGCTACATTTCACATATTATTTTCAATATTGTGTTAGAAACAGTATAAAACCTCAAACAATTTATCAAGGTTCAAAAATTATGCAATTTAAGATATCGAGTCTAAATATCAAAGTAATTGATAGTATAAACTTTATTCAAGGAAGTCTTGCAACATTTCCCAAAAGTCTGGTTTAAAAGATCTTAAGAAATTATATTTTCCAAACTTTTTCAATAAACCAGACATTCAAAAATATTGGAAAAATACATGCTACAAAATATTACGGAGTCAATACAATGAAACAAGAACAATGAAAAGCCTTTTTAAAATTACATGCTGAAAAAACAAAACAAAATTACATCTTCGATTTAAAAAAAAAAACTTGTATATTATGATTCCAATGTTGACATTTTAAGAAGTGGTTGTCTTAAATTTAGAGAATTTTTCTAAAAATAGCAAATATAGATCCATTTTGCTACATAACAATCGCATGGCTGTTTATAGGTAGACTTTTCTAATGAATAATACCATTGCAGTAGTTAAAGATGTTAAAAAAGAAATATTTAGTAAAGATTCAAATTCGTGAATAAATACATTTTCAAATGTTCGACATGAATTAAATTTTGGAGAGCAAAAGTGGATTTGTGGAGCAAAAGTTGATGGTTATGATGACAAAACTAAAACAATATATCAATATCAAGGCCGTTTTTGTCATGGATGTCCCGGTTGTTATTCACCAAACACAATAAATAAATGTAACAATGAAAGTATGGATGATTTGCTTACTAAAACACACAATCGACCAACAATTTTAAGACAAAATAGTTACAAAGTAAGGGAAATGTGGGCTTGCAAATGGAAAAAAATCTATTTTCTATAAAAGTGATTGAGAAATAACTAAGACTGTAATATAACCATACAACCTAGAGATGCATTTTTTGGTGGTAGAACGAATGCTTTGAAATTAAAAGTTTCAGGAAAAAAGTTAACTTATATGTAGTTTATATCCAACAGTGATGTTTTATGATTATTACATTATGACGAAAATTGGTTGGGATTGATCAAATGTGTAGTTATGCCACCTAGAAATTTATATCATCCAGTACTTCAAATTAAGCAAGAAAAACTATTGTTTACTTTATGTTCAAAATTTTTTGTAGAGAAAAAAGGAGAATGTAAACATAGTGACAAAGAAAGAGCATTAAATGGAACATGGATTACAGTATTATTAAATGAAGCTATCGAAAAAGGTTACATATTACTTAAAATTCATGAAGTTTGGCATTTCGAACAAAAAAGTAATAACATGTGCAGAAATTATATTAAAACATTTATGAAAATTTAATTAGAAACTAGTCCTTGAGAATATGATAATAAATCAAAATAAGAATACATTCATATAATTAAAAATGATCAAAATATAGATTTAGACATTGAAAAAATTGAACAAAATCCTTGAAAATGTGATGTAACCAAAATTTATTAAAATTTGTTTTGGGGTTAATTTGGACAGACCCAAAATTTAACACTAACATTATATATTACTGATCTTGTTCATTTGTAAGGATTGCTATTAAATGACAGAATAGAAATAAATTATTTTGTTTACATTAATGACCAACTATTTGAAGTGTCGTATAAATATAGTGATAATTGTGTAGAAGATAGGCAGTAACAAATATATTTACAGCAAAAATTTTACCACTTCAAATGCTAGATTACATTTATATGAAATGTTAGCTATATTAGGTGATAAAGTAATATATTATGATACAGACAGCGTGGTTTACATCGATGATGGTAAAAAATACTGTTAAACTAGGTTGTATGCTTGGTGAATAGACAGAAAAATTTGGAAAAAATTATTATGGTGTCGAATGGTCCAAAAAGGTATGGCTATGAAACCTTTTTTGGAAAACAAGTTACAAAAATTAAAGGGTTCTCACTTAATCACGAAAATGCTTTACAGTTGAACATGAATGCTTACTTACATACAATACATACAAATTAGTACAGAAGACTAAGATAAATGTGATTATAAAAACAATATGATTACAAGAGATAAGAATACAAAATGTTTGGTGAATAATTTTATGGCAAAATTAATTGATTTTAACTATGACAAACATGATTTTGAACGAAAAAGACGAGATTATAGATACAATACCATTATATATTCACTATGGATTGACAAATAATTCAGCAGTCAGTGTGCCGACCAATGAAATTACACACATTATATTTTAAAAATTTTAAATTTCCAAACAATATCGATATCAGCACCATCAAAATCAATTTGTTTATAATTTTCATCCCTAATTTCTAAAACAATATATTTAAACTGCTCATTATTTATTTCATAAAAAATTGGATATAAGAGTTTGTGAACAATATAATCTCTAAAACCAAACATCATTTTTGGTGGAAAACTAGCTATTATATCTGTTTATAAGTGAACATCTATTATTTTAATTGGATTAAAATCAGGGAATTGAGTACCTACAACAATTTTGTCTTATTCAATTTCACATTTCTTTGAAAGTCGAGAATATAGGATGATCGATTGTCAAATTTAATATGAATCTTAGCTTTAATAGATCATCTATTCTTCACATTATCTGGTGTTAAATCAATGTTGTTTGTTTGGAAATGGTTTAAATGAGTTTATAAATTCTTTTAATTATTCAAAATTTTATTGTCCTCTTGGGGAATAGTTATAACTTCATTGTTTTCAATCAATGCTACAGTATTATTGCTTATATTGGGTCTCACAAATTTGTGCAAAAACTAATTAATGCTATAGATTTATCTTTATGAATATCATGAGATGTTTTAGAATAAAACTATTATTGGTTAATTGAAATACTTTATTATCTATTTAATAAAAATTATTATAAGTGAAAAAAGTCGATTGGTGTGTTGGTGTCGTAATTTCTGAATTAAATGCAAAAAAAATCAAAAGAATGGTGAACTTTTACCTAACAATATGAGAGCCATTATCATCGGGGCCAGTAATAGTTAGAAAACAACCTTAATGATTAATTTTATTTTTAGGAATGGTTAGTTAAATTTCAATAAATTGCATGTTTGCTCAAAAAGTTTAAATGAACCAAAATATATTCAGTTACAAAATGACTTTGATGTAATATCCAACAAGTTTAAAGAAAATATGGCTAATTTTTAAAATAGCAATGATAAAATGATTCCAACAGACCAATGTGAAAATAATTCTGTAGTCATTTTTGATGATGTCATCTTAAAAAATCAAGATGTTATACACGAGTACTTTACCATGGGAAGACATAAAAATTTTGATTTATTTTATTTGGCACAGACTTGTTCAAAAGTACCAAACAATTAATAATAGATTATGCTAATTTTTGTCTATTTTTAGACAACATGAAACAAATTTAAAACACACATATATAACAACTTTGATGGCAGAGATATGACATATGAGAAATTTAAAGAGATTTGTTCGAAATGTTGATGCAAAGATCATGGATTTATTACATTAGATTTGAATATAAAAATAACAGAATGAAAGTATTGTAATAATATTAAAGACTTTTATAAAATAACTTCATCTTAGTAAGTGTAACTGTAAGCTGCACTTATTGTGTGAGAATTCATTTATCTACTCAGCAAACATACTACCATCTATTTGCAACAGAATATATCTTTCCTACTGTGCTGCAACCTAGTTCAGACAGATGAAAGCTTTCCTAATGTGCTGGCCTCTACAGGCAACAGGAAAAGGTCTTATTTGTGGGAGAGAAGAAAAAAATAGAGTCGACCTTGATGTAGCAAGCTGCACTCTAGTTTCAACACATCAAACAGTTGGCAAGAATGACTCCACTCGTCGACCTTGAGCGAGCTAGGCACAGTAGTCGTGACACACCTGGTGAGTGAATAGCGATAAAGAAGCTTTCAATATGCTGTGGCTTGCCACTTGTAGCTTACAACTCAGTGCTGCGATCACCTTGTCTCCTTAGCTCAGAGTCAAGTTGTTTGATTTCAAATATGAATATCATGGGTACGAACCTTCGTCTGAGCAGATAATTTAACATATGAGTATGTGGTACCCATATTTGCACTATTAGATTATCACCAAATCATTCAAAATTTGAGCTAAAAAACTTTGCTTGTGCTTGTATAAAATGTGAACAGTAGATGCTATTAATTGCTACCATTTCAAACTCCAGCAAAAAATAATATCTATAATATAAATGTAATGAAACAGATGTACCGCTGGAGTGTTCCAATAGTATGTAAGGTGCCAACATCACATGGAAGGGTCGTACTAGAAAATAAAAAATTATAAACTTCCCACTTTATCATTTAACAAAAAAAAATTAAAATGCCTGCCAGTAATGAAGTGGGAAGTTTCTCCAATTTGAGCTTTGCTGTTGTCAGTATCAAGGCTGGAAAAATATATAACAGGTCACTGGTGAGGTGTAACAACTTGTAAACCTGGGAGGTCCCAGGCATGGCATCACATCCCATAAAACATTTGTAATATTTTAAACAAAGCTCACCATAAGTGAAATGTATGTTGAATGAATGGATGATGAACAAAGTAAAACACATTTTATGTACATTAAACTATATTACATTTGAAATGATTAACTTACTTACAACCTGTACATTTTTTTTATATAAATGAAGACTTACATTATTATTATTCATATTACAAATATAAATTTTTGGGCTGTCCAAAAAAAGAGAATCGAACAGCATATGTTATCAACTTTTTTTAAAAATGAAAATGGATATCTAGATGATAATGCAAATTCACTTTCAAAACTTTTTTCTGAACAATTCGAAAATTCTTTAAGAACATTTTTAAAAATTCATAATATTTCTTCAATTTATGGTAAACTCAATGAAGAAACAATTAATTTTATCAATAATCCAAGATGCAGGGGGAAGGATGAGATTCTTGTTGACATTTCATTAACCACTAAATGGAACAAAAATATCTTAAAATGGCATTATGCATATGCAAATAATTCAATTAAAAAGTTATCTGAGGAGGCTTTTAAAATTTGGCAAAAACACAGATATTTGCAGTTTGTTTATGATATGCAATCTCCAGACATACTTATATCATAAAAACAAGGCCAACATAATAATCAGAGATTATGGGGAGTTTGTCAGACTAGGTTATATCTGCATGGTAGTGAACTGGCTGTGCCAGTTGTATTGGCAGATTTTTAATTTTTTTGGTAACTATTGATGTAATGTGTTTTCATTAATTACTTTTCACCAAAATTAATTAGTTTAGTTAAAATGTACTCCAGTTATATATATTTTATTTGTTTATGCAATTCAAAATGTAAAACATTGAGAATTTATTAAAATTATTTTACTGTTGCCATAGTCTTGTTAACTAGAAGAGGCAAATGATTTGATGTCAATTTAAATAATTTTACTATGTGATATAGGTCAATGTTGTGTCCAAAACTAAGTTATACTTAATAATTTAATGAGTATTTAGTATTTGCAAGATGCAAATATAATATAAAGTAACCTAATGCAATAATTGTTAGTTATCTCTGCTTTATACATCTTTCTAAATATTGTAATACATATTGATTAGTCACACCAGACCTGAGTTCTGAGCACGATCGATGTCATATATATTCTTGCTTGCAGGGTTATTGCCTCTTTGTTGAATTTAACCATACAGCATGTAGTTATTCTACAAATATTTATCTACTTGTCTACATTATTCTTTCAATGAAATTTGTAATTTCGCCCGCCAATAAGCGTAAGTTAAATTATTAGCATTTTTTTTTTTGCAGTTCTGTGTTATTTTTGTGTGTGCGAGGAACATTATTTTGTTATTATATCTTGTAGCAGTGCACGTGATCGATTTTCATTTTTTATGATGCAGTAGATCGTGGCAATCATCCCTCCTGGGATGTTTTCTTCATAGCCTTTCTTGGTTTCTTCTTGAGTGCTGCTTCTTGGCCTATGCAGAAGACGAAATTTTGATTCTCTTCAGCACCAAGTAAAATCAAACCATTTTGTTTGCATGCCATGTATTCCGAGCTTACAGCTCTCATTAACATGAACTGTTCATAGACTGGTTGAACTACATTTACTTAACATTGGCAACTAATTAACATGATTTTTTATGATAAAACATGTTGCCTACATATTTAAGTAAAGATTATGTGCCCTTATGGTTAATACTTGCAAACAGATACCCAGAGATTATTTCACTTGCTGACTTGCTGAAAATAGCATTTTTGTTTTAAAGTAATCTTATTTGAAAAGAGAAGGCAGTTGTAAAAGATATTGGATACTAAAGATACTTTGATATTTAAATTAATTATTAAAATATTTATTTTACTAATATAAAATGCTTATATATATGCTTATGTTGTAAGTCAGACAATATTATATATATACATATACTGAGAATTTGTCACTGTACTATTTTTTTTCTGAAATTTCCCACTTAAAATATAAGTACACTGGTGTGGTTAATATGAATTTAATAGTTGTTCTATGTGGATAACAAAAGAAAATAACAACCAACACACAATTTCATTGATAAAATAATATATTTGTACAAATCAGTTTTTTGTAAAGAGCGGAGCACATCTTTAACTTAATTACACAAACACTACTACAACAGGAATCTACAACCACCCTTCCACATGTATCATCTTTGTGTCATGATAAGAATACGTATTGGTGCTAGAAACAACTACACAAGGGCGTTACATAACAAGGCTCATACATACTTTCCAAATCAACCAAATAGCCTTTTTGAAATGCATATTAATAAGCAGGAATATTGGTATAATGAGGGGAGAAATACTCCTGAAATAAAATTAATTTATTACCAGTTTTGATCCATGAAATTGGTCATGCATTGGGTCTTCAAAATACTAATGAAAAAAATGTGGTCATGTATCCAGTACCTAGTAATTATTTTTTGATTTTTAGTCAGATGACATTCAGAACATTCAAAACTTTTATGGCTCACCCAAAAAATAATAATTGTATATGATAATGAACCAATTGATTTGTGTAAAAACAAATACACAAACACATTAAAAAATATTAGTACCAATTTGTATATTTTTACAAAAAAAACATTTTCAGTAAAAAGCTTTAATGACAAGAAAATAATCAATAAACCAATTTTGATAGTGGAAATGTTTCAGTTTTTACCGAGCAATTTAAATTTTTTTTGGATATCAAAGAACTTTGGATGAGTTAATTCTGTTTGTTGATGATACAAATTATATGATTTATTATCCAAGTTATTGCCATACAAACGGATATCCAAAAGGCATACTATGCCGAAATATATTTATGTAGTTTCCAAATAAAAGATAATGACCGAATTAGCAAGAAATTTCCACATTTACCAAATATGATAGAGTCGGCTTTTAGATACACAAATAGATTACTGTATTTCTTTAGAAATGAAACTTTCAATATATGTAATGAATTTGCAAAGAAATTGACTAGAGTTGGCAAAAATTACATTTCCTTGTTTAGTATAATGTGTGAATCATATAATGGAAATAAAATATATGATTAATGACTTATATAACTATTTAAGTTTTGATATCCTGTTTTTATAAAATTCATGATCAACAGATTAATCATATAAAGGTTTAACACAACTTGACAATATACCAAATAGTATCATATTTGTTAATGAATCAGGTCTATATTATTATATTAATTTATTTTATATTTTTTGATTTCTTTATTAAAAAGAATATATATAGAATCACATATCACTACTCGCCAATTTCACTTTCGCATAATTTCACCAACAAAAATGGAGTAAATTCTATACATATATATCAACAAACTTATTTATTCTGGTAAAAAAGTTTTTATGATTGTATATGAGGAAACTAATCCTTGGTTTATAGCCAAAGATATTTGTGGTATTTTAGAATATACTAACACAAGAAAAGCTATTTAAAGATCATGTTAGAGAAAAATATAGAAAGATTTATTAAGATATAGGTCGTTACCCTCTTCAAATATGCATCCCAATACAATATTTGTTAATGAACCTGGATTACATTAGTTAATTTAAAGTTCAAAAATGAAACAAGTTGAATAATTCCAAAATTGAGCAACTGAAGTAGTTCTTCCATCGGTTAGAAAATATGGCTCTTTTAAATTACAAAAAAAAAACAACTCAAGTAAAAGATCAGCAAAAAAATATAGAATATAAATCCGAACAACTCGCTATTCGAGCTCAAGAAGAAAAATTTAGAAATGAACAAATCACCTTAGAAAATATCAAACTAGAGCATTTTAACATGAATATGAAACATTTTATAGATGAAGTTAAAAAGAAAACAAAAAATGGTTATATATACATTGCAACATCTAATTTATATGCTTCAATTACCAATTTTAATTTGGTGAAACATATAATTTAATCACTAGAAATGCAAATTAAATTCTTCTCATAATGAACAATATAATTTATATATTTGTTTTCATTAGAAAGTTTATGATGCAAACAAAACATAAAAGTTAATTCATGATCTATTGGATGATTTTCGTGATAAAAAGAACAAGGAAATATTTGTTTAACATTATACTTATTAACTTGAAATTGCAGAAATTACAATTAAAAACATAAATGAGCCATTTGATTACATCAATAATTTATCTAAAAATCATTTAGCAGAAATATATTCTTTAAAACCAGTTATTCCAGAACCAGTGTCTTTAAGTAATGATGATGAATTATCGTCTAATCTACAAACAAGACTACTTAAAGTATTGGATTGCTTCATTATTAAAAACAAATTAAAAATATCACATAAAATTTTATTAAGCGGATTAGGATTAGGTAACATAGGTAATATAAAAATTTGTAATGAAACAGAACAAATATTAGATTGGAAATATTGTAAAAAAACAGTTACCCATAAGAATACAAAAATTATATTTTCATATAATTAGTTTTATGTTTTATTCTTTATGGTATTTCAGATAGTGTAGTTGTATGCTCCGAAATTTGTGTAAAATATCAGCCACGAACTGGCCAGCAGTTGAAAAACTTGCTAAAATAAAATAATTTACTAGGCCCAATAAATAAATATTTAAATTCACAAAACATCTGTCTTTTTTAAATCCAAGAGTTATGTGAGTTATCACAACCTAACCATTTTACATCAATGTTATCACCTTATGTTTCTAAGACTTATTCAACCAAATGTTCATTTGGATAGTCGGTTTTCATAATTCCATATTCATAAAAACTACCCTTTCTTTCTTCTCCCAAGATATCTTTCAGTTTGTAAGTTGGTTCATCATAATTTAAAACCTCGAAAAAGGTAAATGATTCTGTTGTCCAATTAGCTGTACAGTACTTTTCAAAATTTTTGTTCACTTTTGCTAATGCAGACAATATCACCAATTTTGTTTTTTGGTTCTGTAATCATATATGTTTGATAATTTTTTTTTTCATTTTTATTGATTTCAATTGGTTTCATACTAATGGTTCTATGTTTTGTATTGTTGTATTATTTAAATAAATCCTCTAATATATTTACCCAATTGTAATTGCCATTCAAAGTAAATTTCTTCCTCATTTTGTTCTTCATTGTACGATTATATCTCTCTACAACACTGGCTTTCATTTCACTGAATGTAAAATAATTATTGATGTTATATTTTTGCATAATTTCTTTCAATATTTTATTATAAAATTCGGACCCATTGTCACTTTGTAAATTATGCAGTTTTATTTTCATTTGTATGTATTATAAAGCATTTGTTACATTCTTTGCTGTTTTGTCGATAATTGTCATAATATATCTGTAACAATTGTTTATATGTGATATTCCTTTTAAATTTCCAGTAACCATCTAAACAAGATCGATGATCCATAAATCATCAATACCAAACAAAATTACTTTACTTCTTGGAAAATTTCTTCTTTTTGGTTTATATAATTAATTTATTATTTCTTCCCATACACTGGACTTTTTTTAAATATTGATTTATTAGATTTGCACATTGAACATGTACTTTTCTGAACTAATCGGCCATTTTTAGTATTTACATTTTGTATATTATTGTTTTTAGTAACCTTCTTACACTTCAAGCACCAGGCATTCTCCATTTAATAGTAAAAAACAATAATTTTTATATTTAATGAATATTCCTATGGTGGTCATCATTCCATCATCATTATTAACTATTTTATTTGTTCTGATTTTAAAAGATAAAATATCACCTATGTTAACATCAAAGGCTTACTGTAATCACAGTTTATAAAATCACAAATAACAGTCACAATATTATCAGGCAAATTGAGATTAAAGGTAATTATTTTATAAACAGTACAATCCATCAAAAAAGTAAAAAAAAAAAAGTATTGTCTAGGTGCAAAATGTTATTTTTTTATCCTACATTGCAGGTAAATAAAATATAAGACTTTTCTTACTTTCAAATCTCTAATTTTGAATTAACAAGTGAATCATAATAATTCAAAACTCATTGGCTTGAATTTTGCAATTTCTCAGATATTTCTTTATCAAAAAATATGTTATTGACAGCATCTTTACCTTATATAGGATCAGCAATATTATTAATTCTACGATTCTGAAGAGAAACATAGTCTTTGGTATTCAAAAATTTTTTACTTATTTGATCTCGTAAAGCAGAAACAATAATATTGTATTCTGAATATAAATATATTTTTAATTAATTAGCATTAGTGTCTGAGTTTTTATTAAAAAATTTTATTAATGGTTTTATTAAGTGTAATCCATCATTTAATAGCAAATAAATTATATCCTGAAACTTAAAATTTCTTGGAAAAATGTGCAATCCAATTACACATAAATGTCCACAGATAACTGAATTAAAACACTGAACTCCATTACCATTGTAATAAAAATTTATATTTTTGAAGAAATTAGAAAAATAGTAGGAATATTACCACCAAAAGAATCAAAATAGTGAACATCATTATTTTCTTTAAAATGGCAAACCTAATGAGTACCAGGATTTGATGAAATGTCAAAATTAACCACTGCACATTAATTTTTGTACATTCTTTTTGGTAATTCATCAACCATATAAACATTTCTGAAGTATTTTACATTTAATATTTTTGACATTTTTTATATCAATATTAGATAATGGGAAAATAATTTAATTCTTTTTGGTCTTCCTTCCTTGGTCTTTTTGGTATTACTAAGTCATGTCTCTGTTGTTCTTCTAATAATTTTTATTTTCTCTTCTTTGTTCAACAGAATTGTAAATTGAGATAGCTCCACAAGCTAAGGCACTGAGTGCAGCTAAAACTGGAATTAAAAATTGTTAAAAACCTCAAATATGTAAACAACTTCCAGATTTTACCTTTATTATGTTTTTGATTGTTGTTATTGGCAAAATCAATTTAAAACCTTTGCCTTCTTTTATATTTTAATTATTATCTCAAGTTGATTTTTTGTTAAAAATGTACCTATACCCAAAGATTTTAATTGATCAATGGGTATATCGAATGTTATATTTGTTAACTTAATGTATAAGTAGTAAAATTTTAGTAATTAGTAAAATTTAATACCCCACCCTAATTTTATTTTTGTAAACATAGTTGAAGCAACAGCTGCAGAAGCAATTTTTTCACAGATTGGAGTATATTTATCTAACGTAATCTCCTTGGCTTCTTTTTGTAAAATTATGTAAGTATTTATGGTCTCTGTGGACACTGCCACGTTGTTTGCAGGCTTCGTTTAGTTTATTTATTCCTGTGTCACCTCTATCTATCTTTCATTCAATTTTGTAAATAGCCCACAATAATTATACCCTGGAAAATGCATTTCAGGCAAATTAAAATAGTTTAACTCCAAATTTATTATTCTTTTACTGCGATGTTCAGAATTCCAAAAATAATGTGGAATTGCATTTAAAACTCTTATAAGATAAGGAATTACTTTTGGATTATTAACAACAAAATCAGAGTATTTATTGTTTAGCATATTCATTATGTTTACATTTCGTTGTAATAATTTTATTTCCAACATTTTCTTCGCTATGAATAACTAAATTTGATCAACAAATTTTCTAACATCTTCCGTCCAAACATATCATTTTCGTAAATTATTGTATTTTTTATACCTTCTCCAGATCTAAGAGTTATTGGAGAAATCATTCTACCTGGCATTTTTTAATGCTGTTATTGGATGTGATTATTTCATATAATTATCATAAATTGGTTTAATAATGTTTTTGTATTTCCAACTTCTATTCGAGTTTATCTTCTTTCTTGGATTATATTATTGGAGTGCAAAATTGGTAACTAGAACAATTTTCGTGTAGTTTTCATAGTCAGTATCAGTGAAATTATGTTCAAAAACTTCTTATTTTTCTTTTGTTAAAAAATTATAAAGTCCTTCCATTAATTAATATTCCTTATTTTAATGGTTATTTTATTAACATCTATCTTTACATGTGTATTACCTATGTAAAAGATGTGTCCTTCTGCACGTAATCCATATTGAGTATCAATAACATTTATTCTTTTTGCATTTTCTTTTCCAAAATATGTAGTAGAATCAGGATGTGCTAACTTTTTCAATTTTTGTTCTGAAAATAATCCTCTTTCGAAAGATATTTCTTCTGGTGTTGGTGGACAATCTAAATTTTTGCTGCAACAGGAACTAGTGTTGTTATTAAATTTTTATTTTCTTCACTTACTTGTTATACTTTTTTTTTGCCAATATTTCGAAATTCACGAATTAAAGGTAGATCTTTCTTCTTATTTCTTTGATGATCTGCTTCATGATTCTTTATATATATATATATATATATATTCAATGAGTAATTTAACTCGTAAAGCTGCGTTTGATCAATCTTTAATTTATATATATTAATTTTTTTTACTTATAAACGAGTTATAAAAGTATCGAGAGTTTTGAAAGACAAACATTTCCTTAGACTGATCAAACAAGGGTGAATTTAAATGTTTACAATAATAGAATTGAATTTCATATTCCTATAGGAGATATATTTTCTTTCCCAAATGATGCTTATGTTTTTGAACAATTTAGGTTACTAAAGAGAGATAAAGAAGGAGACGACGCAAAATATTAAAAATTAGATCATATTGGTGTTTGTGCTAACTTTTTTCCTTTCCAGTTTTCTAGAATATAGATCTCAAAACATGGACATATTATTGAGCAGTTGATAACCCAAGTTTAATACCAACAATGATGAACAATTTGTTAAGATCCCCAAGTTAGTAAAAGTTATTTTGAATTTACTGGTGGTGATAATAAACATAATGCAAAATCTGTTCACAGTGATAAAGCAAATGAAATAACCTATCCACTGAGATATCTGTTTGGTTTTATTCGAGATAATTAAATTTATTGGAAAGGCTGTTATAATATTACATATATTAGAAATTCGTCTGATAACAATTGTTTATATGTTTATGAAACTAAGTACGCAGATGGCGCAGTTCAGAAAAGTTATGCTGATCCAGGTAAAATTGTTATTCAAAAATTATAAATTATGTGGCCAATTGTTGAATATGAATCTAACACAGCCATTGCAATTAAAGAAAAATATACAAACATCCAAAAATACCAAAAATACCTATAATTTTTAATTATTTGCCATTTTCAGAAAAAGACGCTCCTGCTGGAACAAATTTTGGTTTTTCTTAGTTTGTTATTTGTTTATATATGTTACTGGACACAGCCATCTTTGTTTATTTGTTACTGGAGGACGCCATATTGTTTTTTTTGTTTGCTATTTGTTAAATATGTTACTGGAGGCTGCAATATTGGGAGGCAGCTATTTTGCAAGGTGCAGTCCTCCATGTTTGTTTCTTTATATTGTCTTTTGTTTTATAGTTTGTGTGCGACTACCATATTATATTTCTTATGTTTACTTCACCTATGTATGACCATGTAACAGCCATATTTGTTTGTGTGTTTAAAGTATAGGCTGTTCATTTCATGTTTGTAGTTTTTAAACACAATAAATTCGCCTTCGAATGGAAAACCTACACTGTGTGACGCCTCACACAAAGAATTGCGTCTTTTTATGAGCACAGGGTTGCTTGAAAATTTTACTGCTCATCATCATGGAAAATTGCAATGTACCTGCCCGAAAATTGTGAGGAAGTACATACCTGCTGTTTGTACCTGATTATGGGCGCTCCCATGTTTGGCTGCTGCATTCGATTGCTGTGTCACATGGGTGGACTTCAGCAGCAGTTCGGGGTATCAACTTTGCACTAGCTTGCTTCCAGCATGTTTGGTGAGCGCAACTCGGCTAGGTGTTGCTGA
Source organism: Dryococelus australis (assembly GCA_029891345.1). Taxonomy (NCBI): domain Eukaryota; kingdom Metazoa; phylum Arthropoda; class Insecta; order Phasmatodea; family Phasmatidae; genus Dryococelus; species Dryococelus australis. Next base: position 136,739,708 of record CM057001.1, read on the forward strand.
GTGTGTGATAGTGGTGCTCCGAGGAACTATGCGTGTGTCGTCAGCCACCCGCTAGCCAGTAGGCTGGCCTCCTAGGATTCATACACTCGTGACATTACATCCTGAAGTCTGCTTGAACGTCGGGAGAATTGTGACGTGAGATCACGTGTGCACCCCATACATGAACATGTTTAGGCTTCCAACCAAATCATTGGACAGCAATAGTCACCCATATAAGGGGCAATGCTTACTGTCAACAGACATTTCCTTAAAGCTCATATAATTTCCCATTGGTCAGTGGTATTGTGCATCACTCCTAGGGGATTTGGTTTGTGTTTTGTATAAAAGGTGGGTGCGATCTCTGGATCGGGGTCGGATTGCCACTGCCCCAGAAGGAGATCACTCAGACAGTTAAATAATGTAATACAAGTAAAACTCAGCTTTGACCTTATGGTAAAAAGGAATCAGGCCCATTCGGTGTCCTGAACTAGGATGCAGGCACCATGTTGGCCAGAAAAATTTTGTTTTAAATAAAAGTTGCGAATATTTCAGATCACCTAAGTAAAACTTGGATTATTTTTAAAATGATCTTTTAAAACTACTATCCATGTAGCATGTAAAGTGCCATGTTAAATGGGGGTATTGTGTTTTCCCAGAGTCTTTACATGGCAGTTTAAGTTTTATCCAGCCATAAATTTTTAAGACATTGTTGTTTTCTTGCTGGAATTAATTTAAACAAACTAAATACATCTGGAGGCATCATGTTTTTGGCTTTGTTTGAGAGTTTGTTAGGCCATCATTTTTCTTATAAAAAATGCGAAGTATTTGAATTAACGTAGCAATATCCAGGTAAAACAATACCACAGTAATTTCTTGGTTCGTTTATGGTTGTAAAGCCAGTAATTAATATTGTTGTTCATTTTCAATCAAACATAATACCAGACTGTGACTTTTGGCCATTATCGAATATTATTCGGCCTGTAAATACATTTTTTTTCTGTGTAATCTCTAATCATGTTGCCAGAGAAAGAAATATTTTCATAATAACAGTAAAGTGTTAGCTTTTCGCATATTTATTTTTGGTGGAACTTTTTACTTATTCAGCAGTAGAAACTAAAATGTTACAAAAATTAATATGTCAAATTGCATTGTGCACTGTTGGAGACATGAAGAATAGCCATTTTGGGTGGGTTGCTTTCAATGTTTTACTGTAATTTTCTCCAATGAATCATCGTGGAGGTTTATAGGCCCTTATATAAATATACTTTTGTTCAAAGTAAAAAAACCTGAGTACTTTAGAATATTTTTGAAAATTATTCACATTTGTGTTTTTGAAAAATAATACTTTTATAATTTCTTTTTAAATAATCGTTGTTTGATACTAAGATATATTGATGTTTTAAGTGCATCATCCCAAGTTGTTAGTGAAAATAAAACATGAAAGAAAATATGAGAAAAAAAGGAATTCTTAATAAATACTCTTGAAACTACTCATGAATTTTTACTTGTGCAAAGTAAACATTGATCTTAAGTACACTTCTGAATTAAGTTTTCAAATCCTATTCTTATTCAACAAGGATTTTCTGTTTCCTTTGGGAGTTTATGATCTGCACTGACTTTTGATTTTGTCCACTATGCCACATCCTTGGGGTCAAGGGCGTAGGAAGGATTTATATGCGCACTCTGCTCTCGTGAGGCAGAGTGTTTGAACTTTATATAAGAGTTTAAAATTTATTAGTTTTGGGGGTATTGGAGAAGGCAAAGGATATAATTCAGTGGGTGACCTCTTTTTTTGTGGTTTAGTGTATGTGCTGATTTTTATCATGTTTACAGCCTGGCTACAAAATTGTCCAAGGTGCCTCTACTCCTGATGCTGAAGGAAGTAGGAGTGGAGTTGGTAGAAACTGAGTTCATTGATGACATGCATATAAAAGTGAGGGCCCTGGTGCGTCGGGAAGATGCGGCAGGAACCAGCTCGTTTGCTGTATCGAGTGAGTCCACTCCATTATTTAAAATTTTAAAATCTATCCCAACTGAATTAGCTACAAAAGTTCCTACATTAATTAGTACAGTTTTTATACAATTAAATTTAGTATTTTCCCTAAAGTTTTGTGAGAAACGTACAATTTTTGCGGTGGCCACATTTAGAGTGCCAGACTAGTTGCTGGACATATTCAGTTAAGCCCGGGATAAGAATTGGGAATATGACACACTAGTGAAGGCTTGTATTAAAGGAGTTTCTAGTGAGATTGCGGTGACCAAGTTTCGTTTGCGATTACTCGAACAAAAGCAAAGGTTAGATCAATCTATGCAAGAGTTTGTTAAGGAAATAATATATATTGTAAATGTGGTAGGATTTCGATATGCAGAGGACTATTTCATGCAAATAATTTTTATAACCTTGAACCACGCAATAGTAGATATTTATGTTTTACTGCTAAACCAGATACTTTGAAGAAGCTTTTGGATTTAGTTGCGGAGGTAGAGAGAACATTGAGGGATTACTCAGGGGTAGGAAATCGTAATATAGTTAGTTATCTTGAAGGGGGGAAAGGAAAAACATATGAGAAGGAAAAGTTAAAATTTTCAAAGTATTGTGTAATTTGCTGTAAAACGAACCATCTTACAAAGGATTGTTTCCATAGAAAGTTTTATTTTAATATTGCCTTTGGGGAGCAGCCTCAGTGTGGTAAAACGCCGACACGGTCTTGATATTCTCAAACCCAGAATAACTCTAAAAATAGTCATTCAAATCGAGAAGTTCAGGGTGGTGCCAGAAATGTGAATATGTTTGAAGAGGTAAATTGTTTTCTTTATAAACAAAAAGGACACATTAAATCTGGTTGCGATATGAACCCTTTAAAGAATACGATCGTGGGAGAATCTTCAGTAAATCTTTTAGGGTATGAGAGGAATTACTATAATCCCTGTAGTAATTTCAGATCAGGTAGTTGTAGCAGCCTTGTTGGACTCTGGGGCCTCTTGTTCTTTAATAAATCAGGATTTTTGTAATTATTTACTTGTCCATATACGCAAAGGGCTTATTCAGATCATGCCCAGGGAAAAATTGGCGGTTTCCCTTGTGAATGGAGGGATTATGAACTTTAAAGGTACGGCCATTTTCAAGGTTAGAATATATCAGTTTACCTGGAAAATTCAGTTTCAGATCCTGCCAGGACTTAGTCATGACTTATTCTTGGGTGTGGATTTTTTTAGGAAAAACTCAGGCTACTTTAGATGTGAGTAAAAATAAATTAGTATCAGCCTTTTGTCAATCTCAGCCTATTGATATTAAATCTCAACCCTTTGATTCATATAAGATTCCGGTACAGACTGTTCAAGTAAAGTGAGTGATCAGGAGAATCAGTTATCACTGTTGCCACAGGAATCTTCTGATGTAGTAACATCTAAATTGGGACATCATGTCCATCATCCCATGGTATTAAGTATCAAAGCTTGTGATCCTGTATCCTCAGTATCATACAGAGTAGCTCCTCCTAAACTTAAAGTATTTAGGGAAACTATTGATAAATTGAAAGCAGATGATATCGTTGAAAGTTCCAGTAGTAATTACTCTAGTCCAAAATTTCTCTTGCCTAAAAATGCACTAGGAGAATCTCGAGTTATCTGTGATTATAGGAAAGTAAATCAAAAGATTTTTGTAGATCCTTGCCCTTTACAGACAATATACTCAGTTCTCCAGCATGTAGGGGATGCCAAATATTTTTCTATGTTTACCTGGATTTGGCTTTTATTTGTTGTGAGCTGCACCCCGACTCCCGTGGTATTTTGACATATGTAACACCTTGGGGCCAATACCTATGGTAAAGGCTACCCATGGGGGTTACTTGTGGCCCTCAGGCAATGTCTAGGGTACTCTTTAATGCACTAGGGAAATATCAGAATGTTTTTCTTTTTACTTATATTGATGATACATGTGTATAGTAATTATTTTGACCAGCATCTCGGACATCTGAGAATTGTATTGTTTGCTTTGAGGGAAGCAGAATTAACAGTGAACCCTGAGAAAGTTACTTGGGCAAACACCTATGTGAGATACTTAGGGTTTATCATTTCCGAATGGAAGTTGTTGATGGATCCAGAGAAGATCAGGCCAGTTGTAAATTTTCCTTTGCCCAAAAATGTATGTGGGGGTCCGTCGATTTTTGGGTTTAGTGGGTTTATATTCTAAGTTTATACCAGATTTTGCTAGTTTGGCCGAAACTTTGAATGCATTGAAAATAAAAGGTGTGGGTTTTCTCTGGGGCGAGTCCCACAATCCCCTTGATCAATACCTGAGACCTTCATGATATCTGTGTGGGTTCTTTTAGAAATAAAGATCCAAAGAAGATCTGGAGAGAAGCTAATTTGAATTCGAAGAAGTATCATTCTAAATCGTCTTCTCAGAATGTGAATTTCACTGGCTCTGTTTCATTCAGAGTGAGAGGCAGAGTGTTTTTGGAAACAGATTTTTTTAGTAAGAAGGCAGTTAGCAGTGCTAAGTTGGCACCGAAGTTTTCTGGACCTTATCGCATAAAGCGATTCTTGACCCCAGTGATAGTTCTTCTGGAAGTTGAAGGCCGCACTGGAGTATGTGACAAGGCTCATGTAACTCAACAAAATTTGATTTCTTTTGAGTTTTGATATAACAATATTAGGTTAAAAGGGTTGAATTTGTGACATTGTTATCATCATCATTTTCCATTGTATTTGTAATGTTTTGATTTCTAGTCACGCCTGTTTGGGTGTCTCCCTGTGTGGTGGAGGAAATTCGACCATTTTTTTCATGCCCATTTCATCTAGTGTTATTCATCTACCATGTAGATTTTAAGGTGTTCGTATCCTTCCATCTAGTGCTATCCATTTTCATTGAGATTTTAAGATGTATTAAAACCATATACCGTTGAGGGTTGGATTGTAGGTTGCTGATATTTGCTTATCTCTTTTTTCTTGTATGTACTTTACCAAGTAAATTAATTCAATTTGTATGTTAATGAATTATTAGTGTAGAGGAGTGATTTCAAATATTCTCAGCCAACGACATTAGAGTAGGGATAACTGGTGCAGTGGTGGTCCTTTAATATTTTGCCTCATTACAGAGAAGGCTGGATTTTTATACTGAGTATTTTATCCTGGATTGATGCTTACACAAGTTTTTATCTGTTTTGTTCCAGAACGTTCCTGCCCTTGAAGATGATTAGGAGACCAGAAGGATGAAGAATCTCTGTTTCTTGGCTCTGGGGTGAGGAAGGCCCCTTGACAGAGGTCTTGAACAATATCTTCACCTATCCCTTTCTTTAATAAGGGGGGGGGGGGCTGTGTGATGCCTCACACAAAGAATTGCCTATTTTTTTGAGCACAGAGATGCTTGGAAATTTTACTGCTCATCATCATGTAAAGTTGCAATTTACCTGCCCGAAAATTGCGAGGAAGACGTGGTCTCTACCCCATACTTGCTGTTTGTACTTAATTACGACACAGCCTGGGGTCGGCTGCTTCATTCGAATGCGCTGCCATCTGGGGGGACTTCAGCAGCAGTTCAGGGTATCAACTTTGCACTAGCTAGCTTCCAGCACACCTGGCATGCACGACTCGGCTAGGTGCTGCTGAATGTGTGACAGCAGTACTTAGAGGATCTATTCCTATGTCGTCAGCCTCCCACTAGCCAGTACACGGGCCTCCTCGGTTTTGCCCGCTCATGACATCACATCCTGCAATCTGCTTGAATGTTGGGAGAATTGTGACATGTGATCACATATACGCACGCCATACATGGACATATTTCGGCTTCAAATCAAATCATTGGACAGCAATAAAATTACCCCTATAAGGGGCAATGCTTACCTTCAACAGACACTTCCTTAAAGCTCATATAATTTCCCATTGGTCAGTGATATTGTGCATTCCTCCTAAGGGAATTGGTTTGTGTTTTGTATATATATATAATGTTGCCAGAGAAAGAAATATTTGGTATTAGCAGTAAAGTGTTAGCTTTTCGCCTTTTTATTTTGGTGGATCTTGATGCTTATTCAGCAGTTTAAACTAAAATGTTACTAAAAATTAATACGTAAAGTTCATTGCACACTGTTGGAGCCATGAAGAATAGCAGTTTTGGGCAGGTTGCTTTCAATGTTTTGCTGTAATTTTCTCCGATGAATCATCGTGGAAGTTTATAGCCCCCTGGTCAAAGTAAAAATTTAATATACTTTAGAATTTTCTTGAAAATTGTTCACATTCGTATTTTCGAAAAATAATACATTTATATGTCCTTTTTAAATAATCGTTGTTTGATACTAAGAGATATTGATGTTTTAAGTGCATCATTCCAAGCTGTTGTTAGTGCAAACAAAACATGAAAGAAAATATGAGAAAAAAAGGAATTTTTAATAAATGCTGTTGAAACTACTCATGAATTTTTACTTGTGCAAAGTCAACATTGATCTTAAGTACACTTCTAAATTAAGTTTTCAGATTTTTTTCTTCTTCAACAAGGGTTCTCTGTTTTCTTTGGGGGTTTTTGATCTGCACGGACTTTTGATTTTGTCCACCTTGCCACGTCCTTGGGGGCAAGAGCGTAGCATCTTACTGATTCATTTTTAGAGCATTCGTCTGTATGTTCATTTAATTTTTATTAAGATGTGAAGAATTGAAGGCACATATCACATATATAAGTTTTATTTTTATTATTATTATTTTGTTGTACTGAGAGCAGTTTCGATAAAGCTTTATCCAGCAATAATGCGAATTGTTATCATCATTGAAATATAGTAAATTTATATGTTTATCCTTCTTATGTTTTGTTATTTTAGTGGATATACATTGAACTTGTCATCTAAAGAGTGTGCATTTATTGATGTATCAATTGGATTTTCCATTTTTGGAATATCGTCAATTTTAATTGGATATTCATATTTATCTATTACTTTATCGATATTAATCCCCTCATGTTTATATTTAGTTACGCTATCCGAATGATTGTCTGCTATAAACAATGCTGACTTTATCGCCCAAAGAAAACATATTTGATCTTCATTTTGTACATTAAGAAATGCTTTTTTATTTTAAATCTTTTCTGGTAGCTCAACATATGATGACCTATTTAATAGATTAGTCTTGTTTATAGCTAATTGGATTCCAATTACCATATCTAAAGCCCATCCTGAACCTCTCTGAAATTCAGATAATTGTGTACGTAATTCTTGTTTTATAATTTTGTAAAGCTTTATAACTCCACCTTCGTTCAGTATTGTATGATTATATGACTGAAATGTAAATCATTCTACTTGGCTATTATCTTACTAGCGACAATTGGTACATCATTTAGTGCTATTTTTAACCCTATGAGGTTCCGAAATTGATCATATATTAACTCGAATACCTTATTGTTTGCAGAATTTAAAAAATGATCTGACTTTACTAAATTAAATCTATTTTCAATGTTATATGATGATGTTCTACTTTTAAAAGCTGTATTAACTCTGTAAGTATTATTGATTATTTCATTTATTTTGTTTCCATATACATTAGTAGAAAACGGAATATTTCTTTTAATTAATTTTTATTTGTTGAATGTAATTCTTTGACATTGACGTATAAGAAAGTTAAATTTGCAAAATTGTTTTTTGTGTCTTCGTTTAAAATAAATGGTATAAGATTTGTAATTAAATCATTTTTACTTAGGCTCTGTATGTTTTTCATTTTAAAGTATTTAGCTATAGCTCTTAAGGTCATTGGTGTATGAAAGTAGTATATTTATTTAATTTGTGTCATAACTCTTTTCACAGCTGATATTTCAAATTTTTGGCTAGTCAAGATGTAAATAACAACTTTTAGCACCTTCTTACGTTGTCAGATATTCATTCACGTCATTATTCTCAAAGCACTGATTGTAGATAACAAAACTAATAACATGAGAGGGTGTTAAAAGTTGTTAATTACATCTTAACGAGCCAAAAAATTAAAAAAATTCGCTGTGAAACGAGTTATGACATGAATTATATAATGATACTACTTTCATGCACCAATGGCCTTAATTCCACAACTTTTAAATAATTTAGAATATCTGTTGATTTTTTAAATTGATATTCTTGTGTATAAATAGCATTACATTGCATAAAATTATTTCTAATTAAATCATCTTTCCATAGTTTATATATATTTTTTATTTTTAAACTTTTGGCTATGGTTCATAACTCGGCCAATCTCTTTTGGCTCATTTCAATTGTTAGATTGCTCGTCGACATTTTTGTTTATTTAATAAGGATAATTTTTTTAATGAGGTTGTGAATTTTATTTTGGCTAATGAAGAAATATAAAAATAGTAAATAACATGGAATGAAATTGAAAAATGTGCTTAAATGTGCTTATGAGGATATTTCTCATTAAAACATTTTCTTCATATTGATGCATGTTTTTCCTTAGTATTTTTATTAAGAGAAAAACATTTTATAGATTTATTCTCATTACATACTCTACATATTTTTGTAGGATAATTATCATATTGAATTTCATTTTGATTATCTGCTGTATTGTGTGCTTTAGTATTTTAATGCTTGTTGAGATATGCACTAGAAAAATTTTTTTTTTTCACATTAGCACAGTATTTTCTCATATTTAAACTCATATCGACTTCTGGAATAATTACTAAAACATTTTTTAAATTTTGTTGTACGTTTGTCTATATTTGCTCTATGAGAATAAAATGAATCGATAGATTTATTCCTATTACATACTACACATGTCTTAGTTGAATAATCGCCATGTCGAATTTCATTTGTATTGTGTAAATTAGTATTTTTATAACTTTTGAGAAATAGATTAAAACATATTTTCCACATTCACATAATATTTTTCTTTTTTTTAACTAATAATGATTTCTGACATATTTGGCGAAACATTTTTTGCTTGTTAACACATGCATCTTTTGATTGTTTATGCGATGAAAAACTTTCTATATTTAATACCTCACCATACTTTTTATACTGCTTACATATTGTATTAATTTCCAGTTCACAAGAGAGTGGATTATCCATTTTTTATCTATAAAGAAGAGAATTATTAAGGAAGAAGAAAAAAAATATTTTTGGTTAAACATAACTGCGATTCTTTATTCAATGTCTCAACTTCAGATAGTTTCGAGATGTTTAAAAATTATTATTCTGAAAGTGTGAGCAATAGTGAATTGTGATTTAAATTTGCTTGATTTCTAGCTTAAATTTATATGATTTTAGTCTAAATATTTGGCTTAAAGTTACTTGATCTAGTTTGATTATATGGCTTAAAATTTACTTGATTTTGGCTTAAATTTGCTTCATTTTGACCGTTTTCAAATAGAATTTCAGGTTTTAGAATTTTTTTCTCTTTCTTATTATTTTTTGTAAAAAATATCCCTATCAGCATAAACATTTGATTTCTTGTTAATTTTAGGAGAAATAGCCCTGAAAAGTGCAGTAGTCCAGCTTCGGCATTTGCATACTAGTTGTGTGGATGTTTTTGATATTATTTGCCATCGTTGGTCCTGACATTGTTTTTCTTTGGCAGGCTGTTTACTTCTGCACCTACGCGGAGCAGTTTCTTCTGTGTGTTAATATTTTCAAACATTGGTCCTGAAATTCGGTTTTGTATTTTTTCTTCTTGGGAGCTTCGGACGATACATTTTTCCTTGTTAGGGGCTTTGGACGATACATTTTGCTTTAGTGTATGTGTGGTTCTGTCCCTGTATGATCATTTATTTCTGTATTTAATAATATTTGTAATCGTTTCTCATGTCATCGCTGGTTCTGCTCTCGCTGTTTCTGCCATCGCTGGTGGGCTTTATACTTTTGTGTATTCCCAAGTTTCTCTGTATCTGTTCGTCGTTGTCCTGGCAATTAGTTCAATGTTGGTGGGGTGTATACTTCTGAATATTTTCCCTCGTTGGTTCTACACTTTCTCATCATTGGTGGAGTATGTACTTCTGTGTGGAGCATTTTTTTCAATGCGTTTTAATATTTTTTAAGTATTGGTGTTGCGATTTGTTCATTGCTGGTGGGGTATGTAATTCTGTAAATTTTTTTCGTTGGTGTTGGTGTGTACTGCTGTTAATATTTTTCATCATTCGTTCTTAATTATTCATCATTGGTCCTGACATTTCCTCATTGTTGGTGAGCTGCGTACTTCTGTATTTATTAATATTGTTCGTCATTGATTGTACAATTTTTCGTCGTTGGTTCTACAATTTTTTGTCAGTGGGGTGCATACTTCTTCATCATCTAACATTTTTTCATCAGTACCTGTATAGTTATGTGCCTGTGTGGGCATTTTTTTCAGTATTTTTTCGTCAATGCTTCCATTATTTTCGTCGTTGATCCTGACATTTTCTCATCATTGGCTCGCTGCATATTTCTGTCCCTGTGCGGAGTGTCTTTTCTGTATGTGTTAATATTTTCTCATCGGTGGTTCTACACTGTTTCTTCGGTGTTAGTGCGTAATTCTGTTAATATTTTTCGTCACTGGTTCTACATTTTTAATCATTGGTCCTGACACTTTCTCATAGTTGGTGAACTGCGTACTTCTGTAGTTATTCATATTGTTCGTCGTCAGCACTGCATTTTCTCATTGTTGCGTAATGCATACCTGTGTGTGTATGTTTGTTTCCATATTTCTTCTGTACTTTTTCATTGTTGGCCCCAACATTTTCTCATTGTTGGTGTGCTATAATCTTTTGTTCCTATGCAGAATCTTTTCTTAATGTGCTAATATTTTTCATCCTTGGTTCCTCATTTTTTTGTTGGTGTTGGTGTGTACTTTTGTTAGTATTTTTGTCATTGGTTTTGCAATTTTCATTGTTGGTTCTGGCATTTTCTAATAGTTGGTGGGCTGTATACTGCAGTTTCTGACATTTTTTCATCGATCCTGTATAGTTCTGTGTGTGTGTAAAAATTTGTCTGAATTTTTTTTATTGTTGGCAGTGCAATTTTTCATCATTGCTGGGATGTATACTTCTGTTAGTATTTTTCGTTCTTGGTTCTACACCTTTTCGTCGGCAGTGGGCTGCATACTTTTGTATCTTCTGACATTTTTTCATCTATGGTGGGGCATGTCATGTAAGTATTTTTATCATTGTTTCTACATTTTCTCGTTGTTAGTGGACTACATTATCCTGTATCTGTATGGAACATCTTTGCTGTATGTGTTAGTCATTTTTCATCACTGGTACTGCAGTTTGTTCTTTGTTGGTGGGGCTATTACTTCTATGCCTGTGTGTGTGGGCATTGTTTCTACATTTTCTCGTTGTTAGTGGACTACATTATCTTGTATCTGTATGGAACATCTTTGCTGTATGTGTTAGTCATTTTTCATCACTGGTACTGCAGTTTGTTCTTTGTTGGTGGGGCTATTACTTCTATGCCTGTGTGTGTGGGCATTTGTTTCTATATTTATTCATATTGTTTGTTGTTTGTTCTACAATATTTCATCGTTGGTGGGGTGAATATTTCTGCGAATGTTGCATTTATACTTCTCACTTAAATTGGGGTGTGGCAAGGCTTTTCAGTGTTAAGTGGCCGTGCCACTCTTTTCGTCATTTAAAGTGCCTGGGATTCTTTTTTATTTTGGTATGCCATTAGGGATTCTAGCTGCTTTTTATTGGTGGTGTGAAGACTGTTTCACTTTAGCCTAACTGTTTGAGTCAATGTTATGATGTATTTGGCTCGTTTCTGGCTGTGCTTCTTCAGAACCAACCTACATCTTATACAGATAATCGTTACGGCAAAATAAATTTAAAAAAATATTTTATATAAAAAGCAATTCTGTATTATGTAGTCCTTGGCCCCAACATCCGAGGAACTGCTCACATGGACTGATTACAGCCAGATGGGTGGTAAGCATGCCCACAGGATATGTAAGTGTAAGGAGTATGTGGGAGTGTGTGGTTTTATGTATCAAATGTGTTGCTATATAAACAGGCACATTCGTGACAGAAAGCTCCATTTGCTGGCGGATGTCGTGGAGAGTAGGTCGTTTCTATCAGTTACTTTACTTGGATTACTCCATGGACAGTCTTGTAGCAGTGTCATCGACTACAACAATGTCTCGTGTCGTTCTGGTAGCTCATTCGCCTGTGACTGCAGCTGCACGACTGGCAGAACCAACTGGTTCTGTGGCTGTACCATCCTCAACAGAGCTCGCTCCATCGACTGGCGCATCCTCGCCAGCGACATCTTATACCTGCAGCTACTGCGACAGAGTATTTTTGCGCCAACACATTGCACGTCATCATGAAACTCATGGATGTATGAAGAATCCAACCTGGATAAGGTATCTTTGCTGCAAGTGTAAGTTGGTGTTCTATCGTAATGTCCATTTCTGCTAACATATAAGGTCGTGTAAGGTTACAATGCGAGGCTCGGTGCTACTTCAGTGTCAGTTCTGTAAGAACGAGATCCTGCAAACATTATGGTTGCTGGGATGAACTCCAATACAGAAAATTTCTCTCTTCCTTCTCCTTCCACGCCATCTACATACATACCACCAACATCGGTCCCTGCACATTTAGACAAGCCGAAATCGTCTGGGGTCAGCACTGTACTACAAGATTATCGGTGCTGCTGTTTGTCATAAGTTCACATGTGTGCAAAGAGCTTGGCTTCACTTATACCCGCGACCAGTTGATGTGAATGTAGTAGATGTAGATCTTACTAAATGAAAAAAATATATATATTAAATATAATTGCGAGTTTAATTTATTCCTTGTTCCTAGTAAAAAATATGAAATTTCAATTACAAATAAGCGTGCATTTAAGAATAAAATAATATTGTAAGGTACTGCAAAGGTACTTTGATTATCGTTCAAAACATGAAGAATAACATTTTTAATGAAATCAGTTGTAAAGTTCTTAATAAAAAGCCATTCCACTTTCACAAGTAATTCATGTAGGTAAACTGTTGATTGGAAAACAATTATTTAAAAAAAATAGAAATACTTTTTAAAGTCAATAAATATGAGTGTCAGGTCCTCACCTGGGGGATGAATTGCGACTCTCTATGAATGTTGGAAACAGAATCCAATATGAAGAGGGTAGTAATTCATGTAGGTAAACTGTTGATTGGAAAACAATTATTTAAAAAAAATAGAAATACTTTTTAAAGTCAATAAATATGAGTGTCAGGTCCTCACCTGGGGGATGAATTGCGACTCTCTATGAATGTTGGAAACAGAATCCAATATGAAGAGGGTGGAACGAATGTGACTAGTTGGTCGAATGCGACTAATTAGCGCCACCTATAATTTAATAAACACACAAGCACCATCTAGTTATTGGATACAAATTTTTGCTTACCAATATGACATCGAATGGAGGTGACCAACTGACTCCCACCAACATGGCGTCGAATGAAAGTGAGAAACAAAATTCCAAACAAATGATGATCACAAATAAACAAATAAGGCTATCGCCTTTTGGATAACATAATACATTAGCACTATTAGGAGGAGGGGGGAGTCGATGCGACTAATTACCCCTGGAAATGTAAGATTCTTTAATAATTATTTATAAAACATTTAATATTGAATTTTTTAACAATTTTTCGTAATAACTTTTTTATATATTTTTTTAACAAAGTGAGAGCATACCAAGATGTTGGTGGAATATGCCTACCAATATGGCGGCCTCCAGTAATTCATGTAAGTTTTATTAATAATTTTTATAAATTTTAATACTAAATTTTTTAACAATTTGTAAACAAATTTATTAGTAATTCAATTTTAATAATATGTAATTGTAAATTTTGAAACTATTATTAAACAAGATTTTTATAATACATTTTTTATAATTTTTAAGAATTTTCCCAGTGGTTTTGGGGTCAGAAATCACTGGGGTCAAGGTCAATGTCATACTTGTAAAATATGGCGGACAGGTGATATCACAACATGGTGGCGGCCGGCTCCTGTGCTCCTATGCCAGATGCCAATGTAAGTCAGTCCCCATTTTCCTTCTACTGAAGAATAATGGAGGGATATGTATGCCTCCTTAGTGGCACATCCGTGCAAGCAAACCGAATTAAATTAAAATCGGACACATGTCGGGCTATGTCGATACTGTGTGGCAACCTTCGTTGAACTCTCGTGAATAGTTCATGGTTATTATTCGAATTATAGAACAAAAATGGCAAGATCTAAGCAGATAAATTCCACTACTTGCTCCCTAAAACTATACACGCATATTTGTTTCCTTAAGATAAATGAAAGTATTTTATGTATAATTAAATACAATAACCACCCAAATTAAAGGCCCTCTCGCAAGTTATACACTCTCTTTTTGATTAACAGCTTACTGTTAAAAAAAAACATTAAATTCAATGAAGTTTAATTAATAATGGAAAACATAACCTAACTTGACAACATGCAATAATTGAATGTATGTGTTTCTTTAAGAAGAATTACAGAAACTCTAGTACTTATTATAACTCTGCGCTCCTTATACTCATAGCTTTGGATAAATATATTATAGGCACAAATGTAAATTTATAAATCTAATTTGAATAATAATAAAAATTGAAAATGACTAAACTTATGGCATGAAGACCTTGTTGAAAATGCAATTTATTTTCAGGTTGAATCAATAAAAACAAATTAACAATATCTTCAATGAAACAACCCACCTAGCTCTAGATTCTTGTCATTTCACCATTTAGGTAATTGAAGATATTTTAGATTTGTCCCTTTATAATTTCTGTACAATTCCGCATTGTCACAATTCTGCCATGAGTAGCAGAATGGCCACTTATTCAGCGCAGTAGAGATCTAATTAACAGAAAGAAGGTGATCCTAACCTGGGGACTTACGATGTGCAAACGTTCTGTTACAAGCTAGTCAGAGGATGTAAAATAAAGTAGCAACCTGCACCCGGTTTAATTTCCTTTGCCCCTACCATGAAAATGCCGTCGTAGAATAAGAACACAAGCTAACTCAAAGAAAGAACTGCTGTTTAACTGCAAATACTGCTTTGGGGTCTACAGATATGCCTGCTGTAGCGCAGAGATGCATATAAGGGAGAAAATATCAGCCAATATCAGTGACAATTAAAACAAAAAGTAATACAGTATGTGAGATGTCTCAAAGAAGTAATACAGATAACATAGTGTTGGTCATCTAATATCTGTGACTTGTAGAAACCAGGGAACTTGCCCGCGGAATCCGCTGGCTAAGCCACCATCAATGAAGCAGGTAATTGTACGAAATAGTACTTATGGTACATTGTTGTCTGGGAGCTCAGGCACGTGCTCGCTTACACCTATCAACACTTGCTCGCACATCTGGACCTGCAGTTGCAATGGGAATAATGTTAAAATCATGGTACATTCCTTTAATATTTAAAAATTGTGGACTGTATATTGGACCAACATGAGCCTACGATAGCTTATTTCAAAGCTGGGGAGGTGCACGTGCTATTGTGGTACGAATTTTGAAATTATCGTATGGAATAAAAAAATCATGATACTCTGTCCTGTAATTATGGTACATTCATTATGGGTCCGAATGACTTTGTACCATAATTTTGGTAGGCAAAGTTACATAAAGGGCCTAAACTGTTTTAGGGGGGACAGAGGACTTAAAGGAAAGTGCCAAACTTCAACAAAATACGCTAAAAAATAGCCATATAGCACTTTCCTGAACTGCAATTGGTTAAAGAAGGAAAATTTTCGAGGGGGTAGGTCCGAAGGGCCTAACTTCCTATTGGTGGAGGGTGGGGTATACAAAGACAACCCTTCATCAAATCCCACGAAAATCCGCAGAAACACGCACCTTGTAGTACAAAAAGAAGGCGAAAAACGAAACGAACCCCCTCCCCCCTTAAAGGTCTTTGCATCTCCTCCCAGGGTGGGTAGGTTGCAGGAGGGGGGAGGGGGGTTCGACAGAGGAAGGTTCAAAGGTATGCATAAATTTGGTTCCAACTCTCTCGACGATAGTTATGGTACATCCAAACCCAACTTTTATGGCATACATGAACCATAAGCCTGGTGTACGAAAAACCTCCTCCTTGTAAATACTAGAAAGGGGGGGGGATTGCAACTATAACTCACTCCCTTCCCCATGGGGAACTATCGATCACCCCTAGGCCTATTTGCCTCCTCTTCACAGTTTCGACTTAAAAGTGTTTGACGCGGCATACTTTCATTCTGGTATACACATATATTATGCCTGGGGTACAAAAACCCCTCCCCCCGCCGGAAGTGGGGAGGACAGGTGGTCAGCAACCATAACTCACTCCCTTCCCCATGGGGCAGAATCGATCCCCCCTAGGCCCGTCCCCCCTCTTTCCTGGTCATTTTGGCGTAATAATAGCAGTTTAAGTATTCTTTAATGTATTTAAATCTCATCATACTCTTACATATGAACTAAGGTGTAATCGAAATATTGGGGTGATTTCCAACATTTACCAAAAAACAACTTATTTTATCACCTAGCCTGCTGGCGCAGGGGTCAAAGACTGGACTTTATTCGGAAGTACCGAAGGTCCGAATGCCAGGTATTTGATTATCCGTTTGCCTGCAATAACTCCATTGCCTATGACTAAGTCCTTCCATAATTCCACTGATCAGTTTTACTGTGTTATGTCTTTCTCTCTAATGACCTTGCTCTCGGCGAGATGTAAAGTCATAAATAAAATTAATAACTGGTTTTAGTTTATCATTATAAGCCTTCTTTACAATATAGGTATACGCTAGCTTCAGCGCTTAGTCAACAACAGCATCTATCTTCAAGTAGAAGTAACACCTTTATTACACTTGCTACTAAACATATAAGAAGGTAGTGTCCATGCGGCCTGAGGGAAAAAGCTTAGCAAGAGGAATTTGCCTGTAGTAGAGAAGGGCTTGTACCTGCACGACTGCTAAGTCGGTGATGGCGATAAAAACATCTTGGCATCGCTCACACCATAAATACCCCTAACAATCATCATTTTGCATTTGGAATGTTGGCATTGATTGAAAATAACTTGAATCTGATTATTCTGTCTGCTGTAAAATTTCCGGTCGGTAACTGAAGGTTAACGCATTTATAAATACCACAAAAAGCAAACATGATTTAAAATAAAACCAAAAGAGGAGGGGAGGGGCAGGCCAGGTGGGACTTTCACCTGGATCCAACCCTGCTTCATCACGACCTTTCGCCCATCGTGATGTTAACATGCTTCCTTGGCTAGCAAGCTCTCTAGACCTCTCGCCCATCGGGGATCACCCGTTTCTTCCACCTTTGCATTCCGGCATTGCTCCATAGTAACCTCACATCACCCTAATCTGCTTTCAAGATCTCGTTGTTAGAAGCCACCCAACCTCTTCACTCACCATTTCCCTTTCACACATAACTGGTAATCGGGCACAAATTTTTTGATCCGAAGGCGGGCAAGGTTCTCAGAAGTAGGTTCAGATTGCAAAGTCGACTTATAGAAGGGTAACACGAAGGGTCGGTTGCACCATTGAAGTTCATCGCTCGGTCCGAGATCACCAGCGAACTTGTTCCAGGATCGACGTACATATCTGTTGAACCAACCGAGATAGGCACATGACTGGAGATCGAAGTTAACTTCGGCTTGAACCACCGAATTCAGTGGTTCAAGGGATATGATCCGAGTTATGTGTTTGTTTAGAAGTTGCAACTGAGGTTTGATGTCTTCGTGGGAACAGGACTATTGGCATGGTTTGATTCAAACCGAGAACGAAAGTAGTCTTAATAACCAAGGCCCAGTGTAAAGTGTTTCATTAAAGAATGTACTGTGCTATTGCATGTTTGTTGGTTAATGTGTTACTACTAACAGAATAAACAGAGTGTATTTCTGTTACACTCTACACTACTGGTCGTACATAAACCTGTGCATAGTCCATTTTAATAAATTTTTTTCTACATTTTCCAGATCCTTTAACAAGCCCATCTATAAAAAAAAACCTTGCTATAGTTCCATGGAATCAATCATGACACAAACATTTAAAACTTCAAGCTCACAACTCTGTCATTAACATTTACACGAACTTAATTGTGTGGCATTATGTGTTTGTTGGTTAACTTACGTTTTTCCCAATATACGTTTGATGCTAACTTAATTTATTGTTGTATTATGTGTTATACAAGTAAAGTCGATTACTCAAAGTTAATATTAATGTGCCATATATTCTGAGGACATAGGAATTTAATTCGTTACTTATGTTTTCATCATACTCTGAAAGCGAAGAAGACAGTGTTGTGTAGCTGTTGTCTGCAGAAATACCAAGGCAAAGAATCTATCTTGCATGGTCAAATCAATTTGATGAATCTAACTATCGATTCTACATTATCTAAACCAAGATCAGGAGATCTAGGATCGTAACCTGCCGATTGCATTGTTGCAAAGCATTTTCAATAGAACTTGGTTCCAGATAGAGATTGAGGGACAACCAAGATCATTACATCTCGGTTCAAGCTTTGTAATGGTGCAACTGGGCGTAAGTCGTGGCAGACACAATGTGTAGCGTGCCATCCAGAGCTTGGCAGATAAACACTTCACCGACCTCCCCTGACCAAAGCAATTGCAGTGCAGAGGAAGTCATCTTGTCATCCTTCAAAAGCTGTTGTCGAGCGTTTGAGAGATGCTGGCTACGGATCCAGCACATAATAATATAAGAAAGTATCTTTCGGAAGCCGCTCCAGACGATAAATGCGTGATCTGGCTCACTGTATCGCAGTCAAAACTCGTGTATGAGAAAAGTCGACCAGTTTGAGGAGAGACATGTAGGCGGGGCTAGTGAGACCTCGTTGACAGCAAGTTCATTAGAGACAGAATTAGTTGATCAGAGAATTAGGCGAGGAGAAATAATATCGGCCACGGCCTAGAGTAAGGATCTATCCCAGCATTCGTCGTTAGTGATCTCGGGAAACTATTATGATATCTCTAGGCCACACTTAAGCCCCTCTTCGCCGAAGCAACACTTGTGCTGCTGGCTGCACATATTTTTGGACTGTCACTTAAATCGATTGCCAGAACGAGGTATGGCAACACCTTTTTGTACATTTTTAAAAAATAAGTTAAACTTTGAGTTTTTGTACATGCTGCAGCACAGATCGCTTTACATGAATGCAAAAAACTTTTTAATCAGTATGGGTATGTCTCGAGCTGTATGACCAGAAGAAATAACACAGTTTACAGCGGAAATCTGTTGAAACAGACTTAGGAAACTTGGAGTAAATTATGCCAGCATTTATGCCCGATGTCTCCACTGCAACTTGAGTAAACGATTTGATCATGAACTAGGGTGCAATACATGGAAATGAGCACGAGTGGAGTGACCAATTCCCACTAGTTGAGTGCATGCACAACAATGTCGTTAAAGCAAATAACTACTCAAACTTTCCAAAAACAACCTTCGGGGTTCTGATTAAACAAACACTACCACTCCCCTCTTCTCATCATTAAAAGTTATTTAATGAAGAGAAGAATTATTCTCGATATAAAACCAGAAATATATCCAGGATGTAGTGAAATTTCTTTTTAAATCTACGGGGATATATATGTAAACAGTTGAAAAGAACGAAGAAATAACACGCTCTTCAACTACACGAAATACACTCACTTTAAAAACTTGTTATTACTCTGAAGGTGCCATCGCAGGGGCGTGTAAGTGGTACAGGTATGGGACAAGATAGTGCATACATAGAAAATATCACCATATTGTACAGGCACATCAGACATGTATTGCAGGTGACCAAACCTGCAAGATGCACTGGGTATAGTGTTGGAACACCAGTAGCATGGAAAGAGGCGGCGGTATGGTCGGGCATGCACGCATAGAGACTTCGGATGTTCTCCTGAGGAAGATCTAGCCACAACTGGCGTTACTGACACTCCATATCGATCATAGTTTCCACTGGCGGAATCTGAAGTGGCTGTCCAATGTGGTCCCAAACATCCTCGATGGGCGAGAGGTCTAGAGAGCTTGCTGACCAAGGAAGCATGTTGACATCCTCGATGGGCGAGAGGTCTAGAGAGCTTGCTGAGCAAAGAAGCATGTTGACATACTCGATGGGTGAGAGGTCTATAGAGCTTACTGGCCAAGGAAGCATGTTGACATCACGATGGCCAGTTAGAGATTCCCAGCAGCAGGTTTGCTACTCTACAATGAAACGTGGATCACGTCGCTGGCTAGGACGTCTCCAGACTCGAATTCGGTGATCGTTTGTATTCAGAGAAAACTCTGGTTCGTCACTGAATATTCCAGTGTAGGCATAATGTTTCAAGTGGTGAGTAATGCACTGAAACGTCCAACCTGCCTCTTGGAGGCCAACGATGCGGCCTCATCAAGCTGGGAAAATGCTTGTTGAATGTGCCATTGGGGCATGCTGTATTTTCATTGAACTTGGTTCTGTGGGTCACACTGTTACTAAGGTCTTATTCGCTGTCTTGAAGTTATGAATGGTGGAGGGTAGATATATAGGGCTATTACGAGACTGTGTGACAACTTTCTTTGTACTCCTGTGATTAGTTCTTTGTAATCATTTTTTTTTGTAAATGAGTGTTGTTCTCGTGAATGCACATCATGTCAACTCAGCAACTTGCAGAATTTGTTACCATATAATTCGTACTCTTTTTGCTCAGGCTCATTGCGTGTAAAAAGAATAATCCAGTGTGATTGCATCGAGAAGGTAACAGTATACAATGAAGAGACTGTCAGTGTAATGTGCTGAAGGTAGGAAGAGAGTTGCTTGCGACATGAAATTCTTCAGAAAAGTGTGATTTATGTTGCATACGAAAGAAGAATGGATATATTTTGTACCACTGTGAACTATTTTGCTAATATTTGCTTATTTTAATGTCTTAAGAAATCAATCAATAATTGTCGATTTTAAATAAAATTTTTATCTTATTTCAATTTCGGATGCTTCAGAAAGCACAATCCCTGCCACCCTTCTCTTTTTTTTTTTATGTATTAAGACATTCACAATAATTTGTCTGGTTGAGTGCAATAAAAATTAGTAATGATGTTTGCACATAGTTTTAGTAATTTATTTATAAAAATCCAGTTTAGCCATGAAAGTAAGCATTTTTATAACTGATATAAATGTACATAAAATCAATTATAAAAATATTTTTTTACATAAATATAAAATATTTCTTTACGCACAATTATAGGTATTATTATTATGATTGCCCTATTTTACAATGGTTTTCTTGCAAAACGTCTTTTCTGTAGTATCCAGAATGTAAATACGCTTATATATTGATTAAAAATAAACTCTTAGAAACTAATGTTTTTAGAATTGCTACAAAACATATCCATTATTTTGTCATACACAACATGAGACGCACTTTTCTCGCAATGTGGGTAGTGTGTGTAGTTGTGAATGTTGTAGCCTCTTTCCCCCTGCCTGTAGTATCTCTCAGTACAAGAAAATTATGATGACGTTTTACAGTTTTTCTTGGACGAATGTAAATGTGTTGGCCAAATCATCTCTATCTACCTATTTTAAAAGAGATTGAGCGTATCAGTGCCTGAGTACAAATTGTTAAATTTCCTTGATACATAGTTGACATTTTGTTCATAAGTATTATATATAACACATGATATGTAGTTTATTTGGCATAGTAAATTAGAAACTTAGGTTCCCATATCCCGAAATTTTCGACTTTTCGGTGCTATATTTTTATAACTATAATCATTTAACTACAATTTTTTTTTGTGTCGTTCTTTTATAAATCTCTTTCAGATAATGAAATACAAAATTATCGTGAAATATCGCCTTAGTGAAGTGTACGTATCAGAATATAGAAGGAGAACAAGGTAGTATTTCTGCGGAACAGTTCATTTTTTTCGTGTATCAACGTCCTCCATGTGCAGGAAAAAACAATATTTTATATCGTGAGGTGTACGTAAGGCTTCCAGCCAATATAATTGTAAGGGAAAAGAAGAATAATAAATAGTTTATTGCATTTAATAGAATATCATATTTCTAAATAAAATTTTAAAATATTAATTTTCTCATTTAAAAATATTTCTAAATGCTATGTAATGATAAATTGTATACAAATTTTATATTGTTATCATGCTTTGTGTTATATAATTTACAAACCCTGTGCAGTATAGACAGAATAAGGATGCAAAAGGAATGGCATTTGCTAATGTGATAAGATATCTAGTCGTGTGTGTTTGGATGAACATAAGACGAGTACATTCACTGTGAACCACAACACATTTTGTAAACGTTCTATGAGTTATTTACTGTATCACGTGTTTAATTTTTTAAAATAAATATATCACAAGCGTTTTATATTGGTTTTAAAAGAAGTGTTTCATATTTGTGGTTCAACTGAAAATTTACTTATATTTATTTACAAATTAAAATTTAAAATTTATAATTAAGATAATTAAAAACAGAGAGAAGATAGGTGTTGGTATTACGTGTTGTTAATATGGAGTAATTACTAAATAGTTCTTCTGCAAAATATTATTTAGCTGAGTGGGAGAGTGGGATACAGTGGAACAATATTTACTTCACTCTTAATAAACATAAAATTTGTTACTTATATATAAATGTTTATATACTACATGAAACAATGCTATTTTGTCTACAGTGCCCCATTTACAAATTATATTTATGAATCAAAATAAGAAAGATATAAAATGCCCAAAATAAGGTCTAAATTTGTTTCATGTTGCCCCACTCATGGGGTACACTGAAACATTAAATGGGGTACAATGGTACATTATTTTGTTTGCAGTTTAACCTATAATCAAAATACTGAAATCGATTTCATGTAAGAAATATGATTTCTGTCGTTTAGTTTGTCCATGAGTCTGTACTTGAGGCAATACTTACTTTACCATTGTTTCGTTAACCACAGAAATGTCAGGATTTCGGGGAAATACAAACTTCCCTGTCATCTTTGCGCTCATTCTTAAGAAACTGACATTATAGTCACCTCTTTCAGTTTTGTCACTCAGCACTTCTCCAGTGTAATACCGGTAGGATGCAGGTTCCATATCAGCTATTGTATATTGCCCCAAAATGTAATCACCTTTGTTAGGATTTTTCTGAAGCTCTCCAAACCCACAGGAGTCTATTAATGGTAAAGCTTCCTCATCTTTGGATTCACTTGGTTGGGTATATTCTCGCTGGTCTTCCTCTTCAGAATTATTATGAACTTTTTTAAGAATATTGGACAATGTAAATACAGCTTTCTTGAACTTCAAAGTGAGTGTTTTTTCATCTTCATTTCAAGAGCATTTTTCTCAGGGGTGTTTGTAGCTATAACCTTTTCCTTTTCTATGCTTTTTCTGCTGAGGCTTCGCTCCTTTGCTTTTGGATAGCCTTTGAACTGTGCTTGACTTAAAAATTCGTATTGGGTTGATCCAGTTTCCTTTGGGATCGGTGGAATGTCATGTGATTCTGGATCACAATTAGGCCTACTTCCAAGTATCGGACCTGCAGATGAAGGCTCGAAATCAGCTAGTTGTGATGTAATTGAGTCTGAGTCGTCAGCAGCAGATTCGTCATGAGATGTGCTAGGTATTGAGGCAGAAGTAGTTTACCTATTATCTTCGAAATGCCTGTCTGTTACATAACTGCTCAAAAATCTGCATCAGAGAAAGTGTCTTGGTGGTATGGAAAAATTTCAGTTTTTTAAAGGCTCCAGTGATGATCCCAGGTGTCATGGATCTGTGGTGGGCAATATTAACACGACTAGCTACATCATATATTGAAAATGTTCGACCGGGTGGCAGAACTGTAATATGATTTGAATGGTTTGTAGATCCCAACATCGAGAGGCTGCTACTTATGGTTAGTGTGTGTGTGTGGGTGATGGAGGGGGGGGGGGGTTTAGAATAGTAACACACTTTTTCTTTGTATAGTCGAATACTTCAATGCTCAAATTACTTTCATGATTATTACACAAGAAAGTGTAGGACTGTCTATGAAGCTCTGTGTGAATTGAACAAAATGCATCATTACTTTGATAAACAGGTCACTTGCCATCCATCCTGTGGGATTAAAAAGACCTAAAGCCACTGGTGGCCCACCTTGAAGCATGTGTGGCTTGAAATGTTTATGAGGAAACTGGTGCTGGTGGAACTGGGTTTCCTAAGGCATTAACAATGCAGCATGTGGTTACAAGGGTGCCTTTTTCAATACTTGTGCACTTGTTGACCTGCTTTACACCTTTACCTGCCAGCACTTGTACACATGTTGACCTGTTTTACACCTTTACGTGCCACCACTTTAGGGGGTTTTTGAACTGTTGTTGTGGCCGTCTCATCTAGATTATATAACCGAGCGCCATTTGAAAACTGTGTATCACGTTTCATCTCCTCTCCCAAATTATTATAAAATATGTCAACATTGTGGCGATTTAATGCAGTTGCTCTCCCCAAACTGCAACCTTCTGGTGTCCGAATACTCAATGTTGGGTGCCGCTTCACAAACAAAAAAAAAACACTCTAAACCTACTAATTGTTGATCTTTCAATTTTTGTAGACAGTCATAATTATTAACTGCAGCCATTTCGTAAGCAAGTCGGTGACATGCCTCTGACGTTAGACCATAGAACAATTTAGATGACTTTAGGAAGTACTCTGCTAACTCATTTTCTTGAGAATCGGTGAATATTCTTCTGCATGCATAGTTAGGTCACATGTGTATCACTTCCCACAGGTTTATCCTTACATTTTTTAGCTTACCTGAATAATGTTGAAAACTTAACACCTGTTCTTCTTGCAGCTTCTCTCAGACTTACTTCTTCGGACAGTACAAGCTCCCCCGCTTCTTTCTTTGACTGTTCACTGAAACTGCCAAAGTCGGTTTTCCTCTCTCGTTTCCTCACAATCCACGCTAAAACCAAAGAATGTAGAAGTGGGATTATGTACACATGCATTGCACTAGATATATGTGAATGTGTGAAATCATTAATCTAGTCACTTTATTTGCATTACCAATCTCAGACGATACTATAAAACAGTAGGGCACAGTGGAACATCTATATGGGGCACACTGAAACATTTCATTGTGCTCCACAGCCGTTTGTTTCACTGTGCCCCACAGCGCACCATTACAGAATCGTGACCAGAAAATAAGTAATTTAAAAAATACTGATGTTACCTTCATGGTGATAGAACTGCAAAGCACTGTGACATTATATACTACAAAACTGATGTAAAAGGTTTACACAATGCATTGTAGACTTAGTAATGCTTTGTTTGCATGACGTGGAGAGTTATCTTGAAAGTATAAATTCAGCAAAGTGCAAGTAAACTTGAATAGAATATTCATGCCACTGTTAATATGATTCCATCAGGTATATTTTTACAGCATTAATATTTTTCAGTAGCGTTTATTGTTATCTTACCTTAAAAAAACGTAATCTTCGTGGATATGTATTATTTTGCTGATTATACCATTTATCAAAAGTGAGTAAATGATTAATTTGCTATCCATATTTAAATCATAATATTGTAATTGCTTATCTAGTGTAGAGGAAACTAGATTCGCCTGTAATTATAGCCTTCAAGTTGGGGCGCCACTTTATGAAGTGGTCGGACTTTTAAATTTATAATCTAAGACTAGTTTTTCTGTTGGGACTCTAATTATGTAGTTGTTGAATTATTTCCTCAGTAATTGTGTATGTAGATTGCCACATACTTTGGTTGCACCACGAGATAGTGTGTGAATAGTTGTGTGAAAACCAGACATATATTTTTGCACGGAAATATTACCACCTTTTACCTTAGGTAGAACACCTTGTAGACACTGGAACTCTGCAATGATTAGGAAAGACAAACTCATCCACATAAACTCTGTGATAATGTAAATAAATGAAAACAAACCACTGGGATAAACTGATTTTAATTAAAGAAAAATTGAATCAGAAAATAATTACCAATTATTCCAACGAACTTGTATGAAAATACTTAAATGAAAATAAAAATAGTTTCACTGTCAAAAATAAAATTAACTGTGGTAAAATCAATCATATAGTGTGCAAGCAAGTAGGATTACTGTGCATCTGAGTTTATACCACCATCCTTTCAAGGATGAAAAATTTCTGAAATTTTAAATAAGATTAATTTGAAACAAAATATTTGAATTTGCCACAAAATAAAATAACTTAAACTTGGAAAATAAAATAACTTTAAAGTATAGTTTCCGAGGAGTAGTAATCATTTAATGCTTCCTTTCCTAACACGAGTTTATATATCTCCATATCAGTTCAAAGCAAATAGTTACACATATCTCGTTGTCACTGTAACTTTAAACTGATTATTCATGAACACATCTATTCTCAAATGAAAGTTAATACTGTAGAAAGTACACTACTCATAACTTATTGTGTTCGTCAAATTATTAATTACTTTGCTTTGCTCCGGTGCTAAACTCAGCAGTAGAGCAGGACTACTGGGTACTACAGCCCAATAAAACATGAAAAATCTAAAACGAACAAGTCTGTAGATAATTCTGAACGAAAGTAGAGTCAATTTAGTCTCTGTGAAACACTACATTATGTAATCAAATAAATAGTATACTTCAGAAATAATGAAGCATCACCTGGATGTAGGCCAAACCTTAAGCCTTTAACATGGCGTCGAAGATGTTCTTGGCGTCTCTCCCTAAGCCTAACACACTCAAAGCCTAACAAACTCATAAATATAGCTGTCAATTACAAGAGGCTTGGCTGGCTCTTAAATTCTAACTATAGGCTTGTTCGCGTGGTATGCTTTGTCTACTATCTGAGAGCAGGTGATATTTCTCACTCACCAAAAGTAGCAAGAACAGCAGTTACTCTCGGCAAGACGACGTGAACGACTAACAGCAGTAAATTAAAATCAAAAATATATACGAACAAAATTTTATTAAAAAAATGTTGATAATTATTGTGTCTGTGTAATTTACGTATATTAAAAATTTTGACCATTCAAGATAACTTACTTTCGAAGATAAAGTTGTCCCAGATATTTTTATTTCTCTCTGCACTTCTTAGAGGATACCCAAACATATTCTCTTCATCAATCTGCATAAAAGCAACTTGCTATTTGCAACCATCACTCTCAAGACACTTCGACGTTTGTAATTTTATTTTGGAGGCGATTTTTTTCCAACTTGCTAGTTTTGACATTTCTGTTGTACCTTGGCGAGCAAGATCAGAAATAGCTGCTTTTTATAGCACAAATAGCAGTTGCTACCGCCAACTGAACAACATACAAAAAAGTGCTTCCGGTAACAAGCATTAATAGAAATAAACTAGCAGAATATCATAACCACGAGAACACACCATAGAACCTCTGGGTAATACAATCTGGCCTACCCTTATGCAGATGCTGGGGATTTTCCTAATTAAATTCCCAGCGAAATATCACGCTTCAAAGGTCCGCCCAAAAGCAAAGCCCTTCCGGTAACTTTCCTAAGACATGATGTGATAGGAGCTTAACTACTTCCGGTAACCAAACGAAGAGAATACTTTCATCTTAACTACTTCCTGTAACCAAACGAAGAGAATACTTGCACCTTAACTACTTCTGGTAACCAAACGAAGAGAATACTTACATCTTAACTACTTCTGGTAACCAAACGAAGAGAATACTTGCATCTTAACTACTTCTCGTAACCAAACGAAGAGAATACTTACATCATAACTACTTCTGGTAACCAAACGAAGAGAATAGTTCCATCTTAACTACTTCCGGTAACCAAACTAAGAGAATACTTACATCTTAACTACTTCCGGTAACCAAACGAAGAGAATACTTACATCTTAACTACTTCTGGTAACCAAACGAAGAGAATGCTTACATCTTAACTACTTCTGGTAACCAAACGAAGAGAATACTTGCATCTTAACTACTTCTGGTAACCAAACGAAGAGAATACTTACATCATAACTACTTCTGGTAACCAAACGAAGAGAATTGTTCCATCTTAACTACTTCCGGTAACCAAACTAAGAGAATACTTACATCTAAACTACTTCTGGTAACCAAACTAAGAGAATACTTACATCTTAACTACTTCGGGTAACCAAACGAAGAGAATGCTTACATCTTAACTACTTCTGGTAACCAAACGAAGAGAATACTTGCATCTTAACTACTTCTGGTAACCAAACGAAGAGAATACTTACATCATAACTACTTCCGGTAACCAAACGAAGAGAATAGTTCCATCTTAACTACTTCCGGTAACCAAACTAAGAGAATACTTACATCTTAACTACTTCCGGTAACCAAACGAAGAGAATACTTACTTCTTAACTACTTCTGGTAACCAAACGAAGAGAATGCTTACATCTTAACTACTTCTGGTAACCAAACGAAGAGAATACTTGCATCTTAACTACTTCTGGTAACCAAACGAAGAGAATACTTACATCATAACTACTTCTGGTAACCAAACGAAGAGAATAGTTCCATCTTAACTACTTCCGGTAACCAAACTAAGAGAATACTTTCATCTTAACTACTTCCAGTAACCAAACGAAGAGAATACTTACATCTTAACTACTTCTGGTAACCAAACGAAGAGAATACTTACATCATAACTACTTCTGGTAACCAAACGAAGAGAATTGTTCCATCTTAACTACGTCCGGTAACCAAACTAAGAGAATACTTACATCTAAACTACTTCTGGTAACCAAACGAAGAGAATACTTACATCTTAACTACTTCGGGTAACCAAACGAAGAGAATGCTTACATCTTAACTTGCTTTCAAAACATCAAATAAAATAAATAAATAAATTTGAAAATTAAAGAAAACAATCATGGAAACGTGTGAAATAATCAGTTATTTGAAATTAATGTATCCAAATGATAACCTCTTAGCTCAGAATAGATGAACACGTCATAGAATAACAAAAATAAAATAGAAATATAAGCAAAATTAGGAATGGTGGTTTATAATAAAAATAATATTTCGTTTGTGAAATAAAAATATTCATAAGCCTAGGAGAGTTAAAATAATTATTCTAATTCAAAACAACATGTAAAAGACATATTAAAGTGTCAAAAACATATGCAAATAATTACCATACCTGTAAACAAACATAATCACTGGTGTAACTTGAAACCCTGACAGAATATTTTGTAGACTTCTGCTTTAAGAAATTTTTCACTATCTATTAGCATGACTTACACAATCCTACTATTGAACCTTGTGATTCAGATACTCAACCGGGTTTTCATTGACTGTTTGTACGAAAAGCAGCAGCTGAACAATTCACAGAAAAATATAAAACTGTACCAATAACGAATGTCTAGATGAATACAACTAAGTTTAAACATTCCTTTTCATTTCAACACATTTGCTTGTCTTAATAGTTTAACTCTGTAATTTCTGAACATGATTCTGCATGACTGCAAATATTGATAATTACAGTATTTTTTAGTACTGTGCAACATTGACGATAACAGTTTTTCAGGTTTTGTAACAGGAAGTGAAACTTTAGAACATTAATGTCTTACAGACAGAAATCCAAAAATATATCTAAATATATTTTAACTCTATTATCTGTGCAGGACCCTAGACGGATGGTGATACTTTATGCTTGTTATTAGGAAGCAACGCATATCGCGCCAGGTTATTAACCAACTAGAGTGTGTTGCCTCTGGGTTTTTATCGATTGTTATGACGTAATACTCTTGCCTCAACTAACAGTTTTTCGAAAAACTCGCGATTTTTTAAATGGTGTCATGAGACACTCAGCAAAGTCTATGGGAAACTTTTTTAAGCTTATTGTTCGATCAGACTGTGTATCAGATAGTGTGAAAAAAGTGATATGGTACTAGAAATGCTATCTTCAGATGTACGTGATGGACAAAATAAAACACTACTGCAAATCAGGATATCTCAGAGTATGTGTGGAATAACACGTCTACAGATTCATCTGGGAGGTGTCCAATATGGCGATAAATTAAAATGTGTATCTTCGGAAAACTGTGCCACGGATGAATCAGATGGCTATAATGCCGCCATGGTTACGATGATGGCTGAATACTTGCACTTGCACATCAAATGGTTTAATTTTGATAAACTTTAAACGAACTGTGGCGACATCCACATATACTGATGCTCTGGTAATTGTTTCATATAATTTCAATCATGTGTGGAACGAGGAGACTCTAGATTCTCTGAGTTTCTTGTAAATTACAGAGAGTTATGCCAACGTACGTGATTAAAAATCATATGTAGTGTCACTTGGCCGCTATCCTTCCTGTCATTCGCGCACTTTTGAGATGTGAAAGTAGTAAACACGCATCATTTACTGCGGCTATTATTCTTCAAGACTTTATTAAAAACCTTTCGAGCGAAAAAGGGGAGGATGATGGCAGCCCATATCACGACAGCAGACGAACACATATCCTATAAAAGTAATTATAACAAGGCTAGGTACTGACTTTCAAACCTTAGTCTCGGAGATAGGTGGATGCAGCACTACATCTGTAGTCAAGGATAATCCACTAGACGATAGCTACATTGACATTGACATTGACATTGACATTGACATTGACATTGACATTGACAGTGACATTGACCTTGACAGTGACGGGGAACTTATTCCAAAAGCCAACATTACTTCATATTATGCCTAGCTTTAGAATTTCCCACTCCCTACAACTTTAAGATATGATATCGAGAAAAAGCTGAACATGTCGTTTAAATTTCCGTACATTGTGTCTGTTATGTAAAAGTGGACCAGTGACTCAGTAAGTACAGAAACATTTATTTAACCCCCCCCCCCCCCCCAATAATTTATTTATACATTTGGCACACCTATACCTGTATGCTTGTTTTACCTGTATGCTTGTTTTTAGTATGTATGAGCAGAAAACATGTTTAAGAATAGTTACCCTATCTGTGTAAAACAATATTCACAAACTCATGGCCTCATGTATGTGGCTGTGTAGAGAATATCCACATAAGAGTTTTTGCTGTCACAACATTAACATGGTATTCCTCATGTATAACATAGTTCTTCTTTCTTAGTGTATTTCTTTCTTTCTTCAGTGTAATAACATTTGCTGTAATTTCTCTGGAATCATCAGCGTTTATACATATGTAAGTATTTGTATATTTAACTACGGTAGTTAAGTATATGATTTAATTTAACTTTTTCGCCTTAATAGTAACGGTATTACTATTATTATGTATAATATACATTATAAGTAGAATGATAACAGAGAGTTCTAATCTGATATTATTGCACTTAAAACTATAAGCATCAGATATTTAGTTATTCATTAGAAAGTTTTTTTTAATTCATTTAACCAAAAATGCTGTTTTAGTGATAATTATAAG
Source organism: Dryococelus australis (assembly GCA_029891345.1). NCBI lineage: Eukaryota > Metazoa > Arthropoda > Insecta > Phasmatodea > Phasmatidae > Dryococelus > Dryococelus australis. The sequence continues at coordinate 136,770,974 of CM057001.1, forward strand.
AAAAGTTTAAGATATTTAAAAATCATGCAACTGTAATCTCACAAAACCACTATGAAATTATCCAAATACATATAGTCCATCATATTCAATACAGCACGGCGGCGAATGAGAGCAAATAATTATGGCAACACAATAAGTGTACTGTTAAACATGAAAATGTTGTAAAATGTACAGAAGGTTCAAATTGCATTGGACAATTATTTTAACGGTGTTTATGTGGTCCACGATAGTAGTATTGTGCCCGCACATTTTATTTAGTTTTTCTGTTATTTTTAAGCTACAATACTAAAAGTGATATTCTAACGCCTTGAAAATACTGCACTTCTTTTATTTGTAATAAAAATATTTATTTCGCTCTATAAACAAGCATTAGAGGAAATAGTAGCGCAAAGTTCGCCGAGTTCCTTTTGAACGATATTCAGAAAATCTATCGAGTTTTCAGACAAAACTGTGGTGACAAAAACTGAAGCAATAAATATTTTAATTAAAATATATGTAAATAGGTTATTAAACACAATTGAGTGAAGGTAAACCAATATTAGGCACACCTTTAAATTCACGATATTAACAAAAACATAACACTTTTACTACTTAATCATAATATTTTGTGTGTAGTTAAGTAATCCCATCTTAAAACTACCGAATTATTCACGAATTAAACAAAAAACTTAACAATTTAAAAATATATATATGATGAAAAATATCATTGTTTGAGAGACCGGAAACTGAAGGCCGGGTTCCGAGTAGAAGTGAATGAAATATAAAATTAATTAATAAAATAAATTTAATAAAAAAATATTATCTTTGTTATTTAATTTAACTATATTATATTTTCTATCAATCAAACCTTTATAAAGATAACACTAATGTTTTTAATTATATCATCTAACATATAACAAATTTTGAAAAAATCTTTATGGTCAAATTGTATAAAAATGTTATACTTCCACAATTTTAGCAATTTTTTAAAACTGCCCTATTGAGAGAAAATGAACTGTTTTTGCACATGACCTTATTTTTAGCTATTTATACGTTTTTGTTCATAAAGTAGCCAACAACTTTTTATTTGAAAACTATTCGTTATATAAAATATTGCGGTGGATTATGGATTTGTTAATTCAAATATATAGTCAAGAAGAAAATAAACCCCGTAGAAATATACCAAGTAGTTAAAATTCTGTTCATTTCATTTATAGCCCCTTAACTAGCACTAAATCGCTTTAGCACTTACAAAACTACGCGGAGGTGCATAGCACCATTTTTTTTTCTATATTGGCAACCAAAGTTTGCCTTCTGAAGCTGAAACGAAATATCTGTTTTAATGTATAACAAATATTTTTGCCAGTGCATACAGAGGTAAGTTGCTGAAGCGAGGGAGGAGAGAAGAAGCACTATATGCCGACGGAAGTCGGGGCGGGGAAGTGGCTTGTAATAAGCACCTATCACGTGGAGTGGTTTAGGATGACGATGTAATCAGTATAGCCGGAGCGGGATTCGAACCCATTTCCTCGGGAATGCGAGCGCAAAGATTTGCGAGTGCACGACGTCATGTCGGCCGGTTGTAAGGACAGATGTAGAAGGCGCATAACCCGGCGGGCAAAGGCGCCACAAGGGGAAGGAATTCATGCAAGAAGACACGCATTGGCCATGACTTCTTCCCTTGGTGTATACTGTAACTAAGAAGAGAGCGGGAAAACCTGCCCCGGACTTCGAAGATACAAACACACACACTCTCTCTCTCTCTCTCTCTCTCTGACATGAAGAAGTCAAGTGTGATACATGAATTAAAACAGAAAATGCTAGGGGAAAAGGCGTGTAAGAAGCATGCACCTTAATAGTGGGAGTGGTGAAGTCCTTTGACAAGGGTATGAGGAGGAGGAGGAGGGGGAGGGGGTATGTAATGTAACCAGTTGCTATGTATACAAAGTCCATCCTCGGTGCCCGCTTAGATAAGAGTGGAGTGAATTGTGTCAGCGCGCAGTAGTTGCTGCCTTTTCCTGCAGACACATCCATCACTTCCTCACGAAGTAAGTGCTCGCACCAGCACATGCAGTAGTTCGTGGCACGTAAACAAGGCTTCCATTCATTGCAGGTAAACACACTCTACTCTTGAATGTGTGGAAAGTAACTATCACAAATAATAAACATGTGAGATACAATAGAGGTAACCTACCTGTGTGAAATAATTTAAATGGTACTAATAGAGGATGGTTTGCTGTTTTTTTTTAATTCACGTTTTTAAATTGTGCTTGTCAGAACACTTTTTTAATGGTCACTAGACTTTGGAAGGCCATCGCGGCGCTCTAGTGAATCTCAGTAATAATTTTCAGTATTATTACGAGAAAAGCAGTTAAATATTTTGAGCTTCTTTTAACTTAATTATTTAAAATCCAGTACCGCATTTGTATTTTCGCTATTGAGTATATATTTCGTGTAATGTTTAGAACTGGTTGGTTAAAATCTCTTATAAATTAAGAGATTTTTAAAGCATTCGAGTCTGGAATGTTAATTGTGTTCGCCCAAGGTTTTATATATCTTTTTAAAGCAGAGTAAATTTTATATAGTACGTTTTATATCAATATTTATGGTAAATTGCTTTTGATTGGAAACTTCTGTGAAGCCCAAATAAAATTGTTGAATTTGTATTTTTTTTTTTTAATTGTTGTTTGCAGACGTCACAAGAGGAAATATATTATTCTTGTAATAAGTGTTTGCCTTGTGATAATTAAGATACAAACAAACAAGTTCATAAAAGTTGGCCACGTGACTTTTGACAGTTGTGTTGATGTGGCAAAGGTTTACATGAGTAGAAAACGATTATCGGTCTGTTTCTTCACAATTTAGACTCAAACCTTTAAAAAATCGCCAAATGTATGACGTGTTTGATTGTTTCTTAAATATGGCATATAGCACACATGTATTATACTTAAATTAACATAAACGTCTTTTACATTTTTAAGCAAAAATTAACTTAACTTTCATTTATAAGTTCTTATGTTACATTTATAATTCATATAAATAAAAACAGTTAAAAAATAGTTATGTTGGAAACGCCTAGTAAAAAATAGTTCTTATGCAGAATATATTTAAGTGAGGGCGCAGAAATATGGTGCGTTATTCCTTTGGTGTAATTGAATAGACCTTGTTAAGCTTTGTTTGGATGAGGCAGAGGAATATCCCAAAAGAAGAACTTAAGCAGGGCTTCAGAAAAATTTGAAGTAATGGTGAATGGCCTTCAGATAATTTTTCTATATTTCTGGCTTCAAAAAATTTTACGAAAAAAATATTTAATTTTTATCACAAGGATAGTCTCACAGCTATGTTTTTCTAAAATTTATAGATTTGTTTTATTCCGGAAGGAAATTTGAAAACAAATGAAAAATTTTGCAGTCCATGACACTTAACAATCACTTATGTTTTCTGACAATGTAAGCTACAAATATATAATTTCTCAAACTTTTATAAGCTTGAATAATTTTTCGTTTGCTGGTAATATGTGAGTGTTTGAAATATTGGTAATATGTGAGTGTTTGAAGTGTTGGTAATATGTGAGTATTTGAAGCGTTATTAATATGTGGGTGTTTGAAGTGTTGGTTATATGTGAGTATTTGAAGTGTTGTTAATATGCGAGTGTTTGTAGTGTTGGTAATATGTGAGTGTTTGAAGTGTTGGTAATGTGTGAGCGTTTGAATTGTTGGTAATCATTACAGGCGCCTGATGATACACTCTTAAGTTTAAAGGAATAGCCTAAAGTCACTAGGATAAACCAGCTGTTTACTGGTTAAGGTGGATAGTGAAGAGAAGTGGTGTCTGTTTACTCGGCATTGAAACGCTAAGTTATAGTATATGCAGATATGCTTCCTCTATTGTATGTATGGACCTAGGCTACGTTTCCCTTCATTACGGATCACGTTTCTGTATAATAATTGTATATTTCCGGAAAAATTACAGCAAGGGACATTTTCAACACTGCTGCTTGCAGTCATGAACGGCCGTACGTTGCCTCTTGATAGAATCCAATCCGACACGAGTCTGGTTTATGGAAAAGGGGGTGGGGGCGAGGCGAAGGGAGACTCTGCTACTAGTCATACTATGCATATCTACTCTGTCGCTAATGACAGCGTTCCCCGATGTATGTAAAACACAACAATTAATTTAGTTTATTTAATGCGTATTTCTGAAATATATATCCTAAGCTGGCATAACGAAAGTACTCGACGATTTTCAATACGAAATGGAATTTATATAATGTAAGTTTTTAGGTAAATGAAGGCAACTTTGTGATAAGGGACAATGATGTGTGCCTTTTTATGTAAGCTTAGGTCTGCTGCATTAAATATACCAATTTTAATATATTTTGTTTTACGAATTATTTTTTTTATAAATTCTAAAAATAATTTATATGTGTATATATATATATATATATATATATATATATGGATGTTTTATGAGTTGTTTAATGTCATGCATTTATTTTAAAATCATAGATTTGTGAATATTAGTATTATATATATATATATATATATATATATATATATATATATATATATATATATATATATATATATATATCAATTTCAAACAGCTTTAATACGGTATATGTCTATTTGCAATAAATTCCTAGAGCATAATCGTGCATGTCAGAATCCCTGCATCTAGTGGTATTTGGACCACAGTATCAACCAAAAAAAAAAGAAAGAATTAATGCTATATCTCGACTCAACCCCTCATAATTGTCTATGTAATTCGTGCAGTGTAAAAGAAATCGTTTTGATTTCGTAACATTTTGTAAAATAGTGTGTATTATAGTCGTACGATTTATGATGAGTTTGCATACATCTGAAATGATTTAACGGATTTTAACTTAATTTATAATGTTAACAGATACAGGCCAGTTTCTGCAGCTTTAATCTGATTGTGCATTGTAAATGAGATTCAAGAGATCTATTTAATATGCGTGTAATAATCATAAGTTCATCAATCTTGCTTTCAGTATATCGGGGGCGGAACCTGAGAGGTTCATAGGGTTAAACTCCACAACTTCCCTCATGTTTGCATGAAAATATCCTGTGAAAGTTAGGCCCGCCGTCGTGTAGTGGTCAGACTACTTGGTGTACAATTACTAATAATTTACTTTGTAGCTTATGTTACTGTACATTAGTAGTAGGGTATGGGGTTTCGGGGACACCGGGATCGCGAGGCGCCAAAGTCGTCGGCCGCCATGTTAGATTCCTGACTTCCCACTATGTCATTCCTGTTATGCAAACCCTATTTTGTATTCCGCCGTATTGGTAGCCAGAATGCCGCCATCTTGGACTGCCATTTTTGTAGTCAGTATGACCCCATATTTGTAGCGAGTATGCCACCATCTTTGCAGAAAGTATGCCACCATATTTGACAGCCATATTGGTAACCAGTATGTACTATTTTCATGCTTATGCATTCCAAAGGTTTTCTCTGAGTGCTCCCATTTTCTCTTTTTCATCCTTTCTTTTTCTTTTCTCCACTCTCCGTATTTCATTTTTCCTTTCACTCTATACTTCTCTTTCTTTCCTTTCTTTCCCATTCATTCGTCAGTTGTTTCTGGAGGCTGCCACCTTAGTTTACATTTACATGGCAGCTGCCATCTTTGTTTTTCGTTTGTCATTTGTTACTGGTGGCCGCTAAATTTGTTTACATTTAAATGGAGGCTGCTGTCTTTGTTTTTTTCGTTTGTCATTTGTTTCCCACATTGGTTATGGCTTTAACCACTGGGGACACCAATATGTCTCTCTTTCGATCAGTCGATCTCGCATCTGTCACCTTCGTTCGACTGCAATTTTGGTTCTAGAATTGGCCGCTAGTGGCGCTGTTTTTTTAGAACTCAAAATACCATCTAGAATGGGCGCAGGGTCGAAGTACCAGACTTTGGATCGCCAGTCTAATGCCTTAAACTACTTGGCTATTGTGTCATGCGCTGGGACAAGAGTTTGTAGTAAGTATATACCTTGGAGATGAATAAATAATATCTTGCCTCTCATTAAAGAAATAACATTTTTATTTGTTAAACAAATTTTAAGTATTTTATTTATATATAATAATTTTTAAAGTATATATTTTTAATAAATCATTTTATGTAATATTATCTATTTAAGTATTATAATTACACATCAATCATTGTTGAAGTTTTTATTTTTATTATATAATATTTTATATGATATAATTATTACTAATTTTTTTATTACTTTGGTTTAACTTACAAATATTATTTAGATTAAACTTATACACATTTTAAGCATTTTTTTTAGTATTTTTATTAAACTTCTAAATGTATCGCGTGGCATATCTACAGATTCGTACTTTACAGGCAGATAAAAATATTTCCTCTGAAAATATGATTATGTTACTACAACCCATGCCGTATTGGAATTTAAAAAAAACAAATATGCAAAATTGTTTTAATAGACATATGACAAGTGTTATATTATGAACGTTGATTATTGGCAATTTTTTTTTATTTCCATATAGTAACTTTTTTTTTACTTTCCCAGACTCAAGTATTCACATGTAGGGACTTTGTAACATATGTTCAAACTAGAAAATATTTCCTACCCCTATGCTAGGATTTGTAATTTTTTTCCAAAACACCATCCCATAATCATACATAACAGTTCAGTAGCCACTTCACCTAACCTAAGATAACCTAACCCAATCATCTTGTAAGAACTCTGAATATATTTTATTTTATTTCTCTCTACATTTACTTAACCAAACCGCAACACTGTAGTCATAGCCTGATCACTCTACACCTCTGTTCCTTCCAGTCTTACTTAACAACAATATCGATAATCGAATGGTATGGAGTACCAAAACAGGTGTAATACCGTTCACCATGACATCAGTTTGCCTCATTCGTGCTATTAACAATACAGGTAATATTCACAACCATACCTTTGACCTACTTATCAATAATAACAGTCAACTATATTGACTACCATTTCAACCCATCTAACTTCACCAGTTATAAATATAAACAAGCCACCAACTGTCGAACCAATCAAATATTCCAATAATAATCTCCAACCATGCTACCATAATATCAATACTATTAATTTTACCATCTACGACACCCATATCGTCTTAATTCCGAAGAATACCATCCAATCATACTAACCAACCACACCAGAAATGTTTTGCAAACATTTTGCGAAGGGGTTGGCTACGAGACCCCTATTAGAGACTTTTTTTTCGAGATTGTCATCATTGTTTGTATAGGTGGGTGGTATGGTAAGTTGGTATTGTCTATTGTTCTAGTCAGTTTTGCAGGAACTGGTCTTGTCAGAAGCTAGTTTTGTGCTCAGTCAATCTCGCCAGGAACCTGTCTTGGGTGGAGTTAGTTTTGGTGGTGTCAGTTGTTGGCTAGTATGGTCAGTCGGCATGGGTAATGTTGTGACCAGCTAGTAATGGCCAATTGTATGGACTGTGATTTTTCTCCATTTTTCGAGTTCATTGTCATTGGGGTCAAGGTCAAGGTTGACAATAACCGATATGGTGGCTAGATCGACAACTCGTCTGATGGTGAAATCGGTAATTAGTATACTAGTGTCACATTGGTGATGAAAAATTTAAAAATGACAAACTCAAAAATGATTATGGTGGGAGAAGTGCATTCGACAGAATGAGAAAAGGTGGAAGGCAGGGGAGGGAAATTTTAATACAATGAAAAATATTGGGGGCAGGTCGAACGAAAATAAGTAATCAACCCATGAAAACACTGTTGGTTGGGGAAGCGAACACAGCCAATCAACCAATGATAGACAATGGTGGAGGAAGTGGAGAAGAACTGACTAATTAAACAATGAGAAGCATTGGGGAGTGTCAGTCGTCTGCTGAACGAGGTGCTGAGGGAATCTCCGGAAAAGTAAAGTTTTTTAAATTAACTATTACATATTTTTTAAAAATTAAAATATAACATTTAAAAAAAATTATACTTTTTTTTTTTTATGAATGTTTTCAAATATTTTTGAGAATATTTTTATAGATTTTTGGTAATTTTTAGAATTTTTGGAATTTTTAAACATTTCTGTTTAATTTTTTAATGTTTTTGTGGCTTCTAGGTTATTCAAAATCATAATCATAGGGTCACAGTGAAGGTCATGGGTCAAGATTAAGGTCTTTGGATCCAACATCCAATATGGTGGTCGGGTGACATCACAAAATGGCGGCCGGCGGCTGGCGCCTGCTCCGGAATCCATTGTATCCGACTTCCCTTAATCAGTCTACTAAAATTAATTTTAAAAAATAAGTATGTTTTCCTAGAAAGTTAAAAAATATTTATATATTTCTTTAGATGTACCATATGCACATTATTTAAAAACGCATGCAATTAAGCAAAAACCATAATATTAGTGTAAGAAAATGAATAGCAGTTATATAACTTCATGTTATTAAATTTTCATTCTGAAACACTTTAAAAATGGAGGACCACAATAGATGATCTTTGGGAATTACACTACTGTATCATCTTCTTACTAAAATTAATATTTTCTGATAAAATGTACAGGACGAAAAAATTGGAAATATGTACTGCGAAATATTATGAGACAAATTTTATCCAATGAGAATTAGCATATTTTCTCACAAAATGAAGATGCTTAATCAAGTCTAAAACAATTAACAGTTATGGAAAGATGCCAACATATTCTAATCTAGACACACGAATCAAGTCTACAAACGGGCAAACCTAAATAAATGCAGTATGGAAACATTTAAAAAAAAATAGCTGCCAGCTTATGAAACAGTAATTGTCAATCCTAAGTCATCTGCCTAAAAAAAAAAAAAAAAAAAAAAACCCAGAAAATTTTATTTTTATGGAACAGCTATATTTTGTGCTAATGGCTTTGAATATTTAGAAGTGTCCATTCGGGCATGCCAGTTTTGAGCTGTACGCGCGCTTTTTTTAATACTTTACGGCTCGTTCACACCATTAATAAATATTAAATAAAAATAATTGAGGAAAATTACTATTTTTTTAATTTCACCCATTTTCAATATCGTACTAAACAATTTGGTTAAGTTGATTCATCAATGCAAGTTTACTTAGTTTCTTCATCGTAGTAAATTTGTTTCTGGTGTTGGGGGGGGGGAGGTTGTAACCCCACTAACTAGTTTATTGAGGCAGGTTTTGTGTGCATTTGTCAGCTGTATTACTCTCTGAACTGGCTTGATGTGGCAGACATTAACACATTTTGAGCGCACGAAGTTATGAGATGGGGCTCTGTCGATTAGCGCACGACAGAAATGTCCATTGACACTAACAGTTATGCAGATGAAGCTGCTGTTATTCTCCATAATTTTCGCGAGGATGACTTGTTGAGATGTTGTTTCCAGTGCTGTCATGTCGGATTTGGGGCAAGCGGCGTCCGGCCACTCTACCCCACTCTCCCGTTTCCCGACACTGGCCGGCCTCGTCCGTCGGCTGTTCCATAATATTCCCATGTGGGACAATCATTGTTCCAGTGGTGCCTATTACACCACTGGTAAGCAGGAGGAGGTTGCCGTCGGTGGGGCGCGACACTTTCTGTTGTGGTCGGACCAGCTGATGTCATTGGTGCCTGACGGGTTGCAGTCACACGTGCAGAGCTTCTCAGCGCCATCTCGCCCGACTTGGTGTAGCGGGTTTTATGTTCTGGTTTCATCGCGGCTGTGATGTTTCCCGGTGATGGTGTGGTTGCGGCTGGATACTGGCGTCTAGAAGCCTTACAGTTTGGAAGAAATATTTCTCATACACATGAATCACCGGCGCGAGTGTGGCCCGGTAGTCGGTGCGAACATTGCTTGCGATGACTTCTAGAGCGTCTTTCAAAACTTAAGTGGGATGATATGTACGGATGAAATTGACCTTATGGGTCACAAAGTTGTACAGATTTTCTTCCCCTTGCTCTTCCTGGATGACTTTGCTTCTGACCTGTAACGACGTGAATATATTTGGAAACCTACGCACGAATGAAATGTGAAACTCGTCCCATGTAATTCCATAGTGCGCTACTTCACACCACCAGAGCTTGGCATCACCTGAAAGGTGGTCTCCGATGCAGTTCGGCTAGTCGACCTTATCAATAAAGTATCGGCTGAGTTTGTTTTCGTAGTCTTGCAAAACTCCGAGCAGTTCTTTGCTCGCAGCCCCTGCATATGCAGGCAGCTACTGGAATCTTCCGGGAGTTGTCAGACGCTCGAATACAGGCTGTTTGTCCACTGTGTGGTGCGTGGAAGTTGCTACCGGAATGTAGTCTGCAGGGTTATATGTCTGTCATAGCACTGGTGTAAATTGCGCTGGGATTGGGAGACCGTGTGACATCCCCGTTCCTGCAGTACCCCATGTGTGCTGAGGTGCTTGTTGTTGCAGGTATTGTTGTGGTGGTTCATCGTTCTGAAAAATTCCTTGAATGACTTAGGCGACTGCCTGTGGTGGGTTAAGTATTTCCGGAGTTTTCTGCACCGGTTCTGTCTTGACATGTAGTATTTTCATGGCGTCGTGCCTCAAGAATGCACGCCAACAACTGGCGCAATCAATGAAGTTAGGTTCTCGCCCCATTGCTTGTTCCTCCGGTGCAATGCAGTATCTGTGATACGTGCGATTACACTGTGCGCAGGCGATGGTTGCAATTTCTGAACTATCACACGTCTTGCCATTCGCACATTTGCATAATGTGCAAATGAGCTGAGAGGGAGGCTGTATCAGTTCCTCAGTTAGTCTCGTACATGTGTAAATCGCCGGTGCACACATTGTATTGTTGATGGTTTCATGCAGCTTGCGCAAATATTGATCGGTTTTCCGAACACTATCTTAGAGAGCAAACCTCGGCATATTTCCGTGTTTACATCTTCGATGTCCCTTTACAGTCAGTGTTCGATGATGGACTCACGGCACATGCACGTTTTGCCCTGTAGAAATTCCAACGAAAACGGGTCTGGGCTATGCGCGAGGCGAAAGCACTTGTTGCACAAAGATGAAGTTTTACCGTTTGTAGTATGCCACCCTAGCCATCCCTGGTCGAGTGTACGGCATGGTTGATGCGTGAATCAATGATGATGTCTGCATTTACGTTTTCTGCCGGGCCGCACGACTTCTCTGCTCATGGCCGTCACCAACGCGCACATCGCAGTAGGAATGGTCCTGCCGGCATGGCGCAGCGCAGATGGATGGGAGGTGGCAGGTGCCTCACTCCCCTTTGCCGTGGACTAGTCCAAGACATCACAGGTGCTGCCTTGGTTCAAGATGGCAGACTTAGTTGACTTGTCGGCTTGTGTCGGTATTCAGGGGTTCGGAAGTGCGATAAGAAAAACTCACCCGAACCAAACGCCCCTAAATACCGACACAAACCAAAAGGGCGAACAAAACAGATCAAATGGACTGTGGACCTGATTGTGACCAACATGTATACTTACCCAAAATTTAATCTGTTGTATTTGAGCCGAACTTAAAATGATTTCCAACAGTTTTACAAAATACCAGTAAATACAGGGCCGATCAATGACCCATTCATGCAAATCTACACTAATTTTCATATTGAATAGTTTCGTTTGCCTTAAAAATAAAGTCTTAAATAATGATTTTAAAAATTTAATGTAAGTGCTACAAAATGATCAAATTTAACTAAATAAATAAATAACAAGATGACATAGTGACACGCTTTAATCAAAATAAATATAGCTCTGTTATATTTCACACACCTTCATATAAAACTCTTGTTCAATAGGGAGGTTACCTAGTTACCCACATCATAATATAAATTTCCTTTAGTATAAATCATTTTTATAAACGGGATTCCAATTTTTTTATAATTATATGTTAAATTACATTTTCTTAAAGTTAAGGTGACAAACGCCCAGAGCTGAACACAAAATAATTGATTAACATTACATTTTCATTAAGGTTAAAGTGGCAAAAGGCCAGAGTTGAAACAGACTTTCCATAATTTGTAGTTACATTTTTGTACTATTTTTTAATTATTTTTAATGTGTAAATCTTCAAAGGCCAAAAATGCCTGAAGGAAGTCCCAAAAGTAGCGTCGGACTGCAGACAGAGAAAAGTTCAAAATTACGTAGTAGGTTAGCCCAATCACATACAAAGTATCAATAAAATTTTTGGCCTTAAAACAGCAGTAGGAACACGCCCGCAGCCCTTGACGGGCATTGGAAAGAAGAGCTATTAATCCTTGATCATAGCGAAGATGGACACCAAAAACAGGCTCGTCACATCTTAGTCCATGATAAAGTTACGCCCTACACGGGAACTGCTAAACAAAAATAGCAAAAACAAATAAAATAATCATGGCCTGTAAAAACTAAGAGGAATAAAAGTTGCCATGGAATAAGAGCTAGATGCCACACTTAACAAATGCTGCAAAAGAGCTAATTTAACGAAGGATCATGAAGATGCAGTTGAAAACCATTTTTTCAGAAAGTGTCACACCATATTTTAACGACGGAGAAGACGGAAACGTGACCTGCGTAAGTTGCTGTAGAAAAGATATCGATCTATATATAACAAGTTACGATAATAAAGTAAATATTCATGTGATATGAATTTAACAAACTGCCAAAAATATGGTAAACAAGTAGTATTATTTTAACATAGTATAAAATCCTTTGAATGGTATTTCATATAAAATGTGATGTTTCTTTTGATATTTGTGTCATTTACGATACGTAGATAATTAATCAAATACACAATATTTTGTTAAAATTACAGAAAAATTTACCAAAATTCTGGTCACTAAAATAAATTACCTCAAGACAAATTACAAACATAACAAATCATGCTGAAATGCTGAATAACAAATATACTGACACGAAATTTGGCGAACAAATAAATATAAAGGCCATAGTAACAAACTGCGTCACAGAAACAGTGACTATCTAAGTTAACAGTGATTAACACAATATATAAGGTTTTACACACGATCAAGTCAAATTATTCAAAAAATAGATGTTGGAAAATAAAACTAAGTTTATCAAAATATCGGACGAAACGAACTTCACGAAAGGGGAAAACAGAATTCAAAAAGGCTAAATGAACTCAAGCAAGTTACCATGGGATGCATCGAAACCACTGACACACACACTAACGAAACATAATTACACATATCCCGATAGGTGTTGCAACAAGCAAAATAACGACTAAAAATAAATCGCAACACAGGGTAACACTTGGACTTGGAAAATACTTACTACAACGATAAAATACAGGTTAATAAACATATATAGTATTCAAAATTGTTTTCGGGAAAGCAAGGGCCAAATTAGCTTCACCTAACAGGAAATAGCAAAATCTCTCAAACTGGAAAGAAACAACAAGTTTAAAGGTTAGGAAATTCGAAATTCTTAGTAATACTTAAGGAAATTCCCGAAGTTGTCTATAGAATGACAGTGTCGGTTTCAAATCCACACAGGCTGCAATGGCTATTTAGTGCCAAAACTTGCTGTTTTTCCTTGTTTTTGCTTCACCTTTTGTTGCGTAAGGGACTACATTGTACTGCGCCGATGTTTTAAGTTCCAAGGCTACGGGCACAGTAAGGCTAAGTGCAATATTGAAATAGTCTGCTCCTGCTGCACCGAGAAATGCCACAATTCTCGGAGTGCAAGGGTAAAAATTCACCAGCTAAGTGCACTAACTGTGTCAAGGAGAACGCAGGGAGACAGATTATAAGGTCGGATCCCGGGACTGTCCTGTGTATCAGAGGATACTAGCATTGGAGCTCGACAGGGCTCAGTATGACTAGTCATCTTGCGCTGCTATGGGTGGGGCAGATTAATCTGCAGAGAGCTGCAGTTCCAACAATGGAGCTGCATCGAGTTGCAATGGAGCAAAACCTGGACATGGTACTGATGCAGGAACCCTACCTGCTGAGAGGGAGGATACCAAGTCTCCGAGGCTGTTTCGCCCTTTTTGGAGAAAATCCAATGGCTGGAATCTGTTTGTGTAATCCTGAGATAAATTACATACAAATGGAGAGAGCTTGTTATGGAAAGGGGGAATGAAGACCCATGGAGCCTGGTCTTCCGGATGGTGACAGGTAAAGTAAAAGGCTCAGAGGCGCTTCCTGCACTTGAGGCCAATGGACATCTTCTGCAGTCTTCTGAGGAGATCATGCTGCACATTATGGATGTCTTGTTGCCAGGTGATACTCTGATATGGGAAACAGAGTATCACCTCCAGATCAGGACCACTCAGCAAATAGCCATTGAAATGGAGGATACAGCATCCTTCTCCCTACAAAAACTTGACGGCATTGTTCGAAAGAAAAAGTTAAAGAAGTGCCCCTGGACTGGATGGAATGATGGGGGAAATGCTCCTCCAATCATATCCGGGGAAACACGAGGAGTTGTTGGAATTGATTGTTCAATGACTACCTACAGGAATGTACTTCCCCTAAAGAGTGGAAGAAAAGCCTCTATATAATTATCTATAAGGGGGTGTGAGGAACCCGAGACTGGCCAAGTCATAAACAATTACCCTTCTACCTGTGATGAGGAAAATGCTGGAGTGTATGGTAAATCTGAGGTTGATGGAGTATCTTGATGTGGAACAAGGTATCCATCCCAAGTGATATGGGTTTATGAAGGGTAATAGTACAGAAATAGCAGCCACTGTCATTGTCAAACAGGTGAGAACCTACAACCAAACCTACATTCTGGTAATATCCCTGGATATATCGGGGGTGTTTGACGATGTGTGGTGGATGCAGATTCTGTGGCAGCTGCGATTGTTGGAATTCCCTAAGAACATGTACGAACCCATCAAGAGCTTTCTGTCAAACATAATGTGTGCACTGGATATGGTGATCCACAGGGAGGAGAAGTTACTGATCAAGGGCTGTCTACAAGGATCGGGCCTTGGTCCGATATTATGGATTGTGATCTTTGACAGTGGAGGCTGAACCTCCCTCAGGGTTGTGTGATCTATGGGTACACTGATGACGGTTTACTCCTGGTTCTGGCCTGGTCGTGGAGGGGTATGGAGGAGAATGAGGATGGTGCCCTCAAGAAAATAAAAGGTTGGGCCGAGGACTTCAAAATTGAGTTCTCATTCGAGAAAACGAATGACATATTGCTAAAGGTCCACCTGAAACTAACTCCAGTGATCAGGTTCAAGAACAGAGTGATCAAGATGGTCACAGAGATGAAATACCTGAAAGTGATATTGAAGAGCCATCTTACATTCCATGCTCACACATGCTATGCGGCGAATAAGGAAGTGGTGACGTGCCAGAGGCTCAGGGGCAGTGGCTCCTGCAAACTGGAGACTTGGCTATCGGATGTTAAATCTCATGTATAGGCCAGTGTTCCTGCCCATACTAATGTATGTGTGTGTGGTGTGGTTCCCTATGTGAAAAATAAAATAATTAGTGCACAGAGATCCACATTTTTGGTCATCACGAAGGCCTACAAGACAGCTTCAAATGAGGCACTACAGTTAGTAGCTGGAGAAGTCCCACTAGATATGCTTGTGGTAGAGAGAGGAGAAGTAGCCAGAAGGAAATGGGGAGGAATACTCCATTAGGAACTACTGGCAATAAAATAAGCCACTTTAACAGCTTGACAGACTAGATGGGACCAACTGCGCGAAAGGAAGAGCCAACGAGATTTTCCGAAGTGTTTGGGAGAGGCTGCACCTCGATAAGTGGCTCGAAGTGGACCATTATTCTGCACAGTTCTTAACTTGGCACTGGAACTTCCATGAGAAGTTGTCCTCAATGTGCCTGGTTGACGATCCCAGCTGTGTGGTGTGTAGGGTGCTGGACACCCCTAACCATGCTGTGGAGTGCCCCAAGGTAGAAGACCTAAGAATGAAATTCGAGAGGAAACATGGAACTCTGCGACTCGGGGACATACTAAAGGACAGGAACTTGGCCAAAGAAGTAATGGGATACCTTACCAATATCGATAAGAGAAGGGAAGAGTTTGATTCTGGTGGTCAAGTTGCCAGTTGAGCGATGAATGTGGTAACAGTCTGGAGGATGGGGATTATGTGAACTTTCAGAATGGGTGGACACATCTTCCCAAAGGTCTTGATTTTGAATGAGTGAGAGGCGAGCCCTCTCACCTCACATTCAAAACGATTACAGGTTCTGGTTCCAGTTCCTGTTTATGGACACGGAACAAAAACAGTTTACCTCCAACCAGAAAATACAGCAACAGGGGAGGAAAGAGGATCGAGAATCCTCCTTCTTAAAACCTAACCAAGGAAAAGGAGAAATGAAAAAAGGGATGGAGTTACCCAAGTCTAGGTCTATAACAAAAGTTACAGACCTGGAGCAACAAGACACTCATGGCCAGGGTGAGGAAACGGAAAAGGCAACAGATGGCTGGCCGAGTACCTGGAGCCCAGTGGTGTTCGTTCTGGTGGGCTTTGCTCATGTAATGTATAACATGAGCAAGCTCAAATGAGATAACAGACTGAGAACAGTCTGTGCCATGAACTGTACCATTAAGGTATGGAAAATGGGGGGTACAATTGGAGGATGTTCTAACTAAACAACAGCGGGAAACCGAGATGTACAGGGATATCTTCCTCCACAAACAGCTTGTTAGGATAAACGAAGAAACCCCTGCCACAGAAAGAACAGTGGTAACTGACTGGCCAGACGAAAAGAAGATGGTGGATGCATCAATGCAGGCCTGGCCTGCGGCGGGGCACCCGAAAGACCCACTGTGGCTGTATGATGAGTTCATAAGAGGTGCACACCTCTCAAGGTTAGAGGAACCCACTACCCCGATGTCAGCCCAGGTACTGGTAGTTAGGCGAATGAAGAGGGGGGAGACAGGATAATCTTGCCCAGGATGGAGGCCGTCGAGAGGCTCGTCGTCGCCCAAGGGGGCCTGCCGACACAGCAAGACGCACTCCAGAATTTGCTCAGGGAGCGCTATTGGTGTAGAGGTGAAAAGGTTCAACGAATTTGACATCTTCAAGGATGCCATTCGTACATATGGGAGGCGTACCTTCGACTACAGCAAGCCCTTCATGGGGTATACTGTGGTCCGGTACTAGTCCTTCAACCCGGTCGGCATCAGTTCACGCCATTCCCAGAATTGGTACGTACTTCCCCTCGAGGGAAGCCAGTTTGAGGAAGGGATAGCGCAGAGAAAGGGGGATCGAAAAGGGGTCCACAGGCCCCCCTCTCCCAGCTCCACCTGACTAAGGACTGGATGAACCATGAAAGGGCTAAGAAACACCATGAAAACTTCATCCCCCTCCTACCCACCCTCTCTCATATCCCACTGATTGTGACATACTGATGAAAATTTTTCCCTGAACAGAGGTGTTAGGGAAATACCGATGACAACAGGTAGGGACACCGGAATGAAATTTTAGAAGGAACACCAGGAATGTAGAACTGGATTTCGAATGGAATCAACAGAGAGTATGAATAGGAATGTATGCGTGTGTATATGATAACCATTTTCGATTGAATGCTCGGGTACGATGTAGCAGAGAATGTTTCTGGTCGACCAGGCATTTCCTATAACTAAGTCTGCTGCAACTTGAGCGCACTTGGCCGTGAAAGCTGTTAATGGGTATACCGTCATCCTTAAATTCAATGTGAAAGGACAGTGTGCGGAATATGGGTAGTAAGTGTGTGAATGTGTAGTATAGTGTTGTGATTCTTTTAAACTTTCCCACAGCAAGGCAGTTTCAAAATTGCAAAAGTTCCGAGCGGACCCTGAAGATCAAAGAGCTGATTTAGCTTTTGCTTTTGCTGGGGTTAAATATAACTGTTAGAAGGAAGTGCTCTAGGTATGCCCTTTTAATAGGTATCTGCCATCGAGAGAAGAGAGCTGGTGAGGCCAGTACCGGTTCCACCACGAACTTTGTTGCATGTTGGCCCAGAGTAATACAGAATTCTTGATGGAAGTTCACCAGTAGCAAGATTGTAGAACCAAGGCTCATAGGACCTATCGCATGTGCACCCACATGGTCAATGTGGTGCACAAGACAATGTAATGAAATACTGAGTTCTTTCTGGGAAAATGAGGTTGTGTAGATTCTCCAGTGGGCGCCATCTCTCTAAGTGGAGAGCACGAGGGTGGGTTGTGTGACCGACGGCCCTATGTGGCGTTCTCGATGTCCCCATGTGTCCGTAGTTGTAGATGTTGATGAAAAATACTTACAATATCCAGACAGGCCTAATCTAGCGAGGGCTATCTGAGCTTCCCTCAAATACTCATTCTCACTCCTGCAGATTGTTTAGGCTACCTACCACCTTAAATGTTACATTGTCATTCTTTGGTTACTAATATGGCCGAGACATGACCAAAGTAAATAAAAATGCGAACTTGGTTACACCATATTTTATTCACTTTGCACACTCGCTAGGAGGCACTGAAAATACAAACTTGCAGTTCTAGTGGGCGACCACTTAAACTGAAAATACAGTGCTAGGCCTTCATGACTTTGTGAAAATTTAAGACTCCATCATTTAAAGATGAGCCGGGCGTGGAGTTGCTCACTCCCCGGATAAAAGACAAACAAAAGGTTCCGTTAAATTATGTTAAACTATTGGCACTTTACATGATTGGTTTTAAAAGATGAAAATCTGGGGAGGACGGCCTGCGAGATGACAAAGATGCTACTCTCTGGGCATTGGCGTGGAGCTCGCCGGTTGGCCGAGGCTTCAGCTGAAAATCATATAACTCGTGATATTAACAATGACAAGATTACAATTGCAACGAAATGGCTGGTTGTGATACATATGAGGAGTGAGACACAAACCCCATTTTTTGCTATGCTGCAACTAAGATTTATATAAATTATGTAAGTGATTAATACACTTGGAACATGCAATGTTGTAATGGCAATCCAACATCAACTTCTGCATAACTTTATATGGAGCTGTAGCTCTGTGGGATTCTTCCCTGTAAAACCTATTATGTGCATGCCACTAAAAACATAAACAATTTACTATAGAAATATAAAACATGCATAAAATCCTGCTTGCATTAAAAATACTACAATTTATAGGTTATCTGGTCATATTTCTAGCCATGTTGTAGTGTGCATTGGTCGGTTCGAATGAACTATCATATCAATACTGTCAACGTCCAATATTTTGGTACTAGCTATACTGCTGTGATTCCTTAAAAGTAAAAAATATGTGTTCGCAAGACAATTTGTTAGCTCATAGATTCTGAAGTAATATTCTGTGTATTGTATCACAAGATATGGCAAAATATATCACTGTTATGGTAAATGACAACTGTGCATCAATGCACGAACACAACCACCCTCTATTTAAAATAAACACACAGATTAAATTTAAATACCCTCAAACAAAATATACTGTAAGGCGAGCGCCTTCAAGGAAACGAATTGCAAAAATAAAACATTTGACATATATCTTTCAATACACAACATAACTCTGAATTGCACTCGTTAAAATAAGGAGACTGGCAAAAGAACAAGTAAACTTATTTCACATATTAACTCGGCTGAATTAATATTATTCTAATGCACTTTGTGCACAATCTCGAACATGAAATTGGAAAACATACAAGACTATAAACAAATAAATCGCGAAGCACTGAAAAGGAAAATAAATATTTAAACACAAAATAAACACTGCACATTATAATTAGAAAAGCCCTTGAAAAGAAAAATAACATGGAACATAATTATGATGCATTGCATTAATGCACACAAATTCGCACTGGAACACTGTGTGATGCTACTACCATCTGGTGTGGATGTGTTGCATTGCTGCACTGCGGAAAAGCGTGGTGAACGGGCTGATAGTGGGGTGCACAAGTCAAATAAAAACTGATTACCTTTTTATTTACAAAATTGTACATTTTGAAAACTGACGCTTTTCTTCTATGGACTGGGATCGAGGAACAGTGGTGATATGCCTTAGCACATCCATAGCTGTGTAAGAGTCGTCATGCAGCTGTAATCTGTGGTTGTATCGTACCGTTTCCATGACTGTGGAAAGAATTTAATGCTGCCAGACATGTTGTTATTTTTATGTTTATATGTGTTTATATGTGTTTTCAGTCCTAAAATATCTGAAAAAGCTTTAAATAATGAAAAACTCACACCACACAACTACATTGAAGTTGCTAGCCTTAAGTTAAGTGCCGATCGTCCATTACTGTTTTGTTGTTAATGCTGTATGCTTTTCGTATAGTTCATTGTTACTGTGAGGGGAGCACCTTTTACAGCTGTCTGTAGAAGGCTATCGTAAACGACTATAACAAGCTGCCCACCACAAAAACTTCAGCTTATACCATTGTCTTTTAGTGGCTCTGTTACAAGTGTTTCATTGCACTCGTTTTCCGAACTAATACTGTCTGCGCTTGCGATAAAATCATCGTCATTATTGTCACTGTTCTTCTCAACACTATCTTCGGTTACAAAAATACATTCCTGTAACTGTCTGTCCCTAGCTCACACAGAATCTCTTGATCGCGGTGAGGCTCAAGTGATTCACATGTGTCATTACAGATTTCATTTTTGGATTTTTGGTGTCATTACATTCAACAACATCCACATCGAAAAATGAACTTGAACAAGCACTGTCATCAATGAGTCCTGGACAATCTATTTCCTCTGGTAGCTAGAGATCGCTTTCTTCTTAGAAGACTCTTCTCCCTTAAGTCCGATTGTTGGAATCACTGTCTTCATCAACAATTTTGGCATTTTTATACCGCAAAGTTTATATTTATACACAGACGAACATTCAAAATCGTCATCAGTAAAATGCTGCGAACACACTTTCGCAGTTTTACCTGGTGTTAATGCCCTTCGATTAACATTACCTACCCAAACCTTGTATTTGTTTAATGACTTTTCTCTCTGTAGGAAACTATGAAAACTCATATCTTTATTTTTGTCAGTGCTGTTTGAACACATGTAAGTACGACATCGAGAAGGCATGGTTATGTGCTTGGGTTTTAATTACATTTCACATGTAAATTGCACTACATAGCGGCATAATGGTTCGTAATGCTATTGGCCTGACTGCTGCATGCAGGTAAAGAAGAGTCAAATAAACATGGGTCCAGACATTGATCGTTTATGAGACAATTTCTATATTTCTGCTGAATACTAAGAACGAACGCCAACAAAAAAAGCAACACTTTTATTTAATATATCAATTACGAGTCAGTGCAAGACATAAAGGTGGCTTCAACACCAAAAAAATGTGACTTAACATACACAAGCGAACGGTTTGGGTTGAACAACAATGAAATCTCTGGATACACAGGGTACAGTACAATCAAGTTAAGTGAAGACATTTACAGAGGTGTTCAAAATGCTGACCATGCACTTGAATGCAACTGTCAAGTTGTCTTCGTAAAGACTCGCAAATGCATGCGAGCAATCCGGTATCATCCTTCACTCTCAGGAAAGCCTGTACATTCGATGCTGCAATTCTTCAGGTGTGGAAAATTGTAACTGATGCGTGTCCACTGCCGCTGTAAACACAACATTGCAACATTACATTATCCAGAAGTTATTTTCCCTTGTAGTCAAACCAATATACAAATGTCATTATCACGTAACCAGTTAATTTTCGGACCAATGTTTACTCGAACTTTTTGCTTTTCTTCAGTTGTACACTCCGTCCCTACATTTTTACCATCACTTCTGAAACAACCTACATTATTCATGTGTGTTTTTCAAGTCTATTTTGAGACATATTTTTTAGATCTATTTTAGGTCCATTGTTATGCACTTGTGTAAAATGAATAATGAACACCACTAAAGTGGTGATGTAGAAACACCAGACATGGGTTTGAGTTAATGTGCCAAAATTTTAATTGAGTTAAGTAAAGAGTTAGTACCTGGGAAAAGTAACTGATTAAAAGTTAACAGGTGAAAAAAGTAACTAAGTTAAGTTAAAAGTTAGTGTCTCAACAAAGTAACGCTGTAAAAGTTAGGAAACATTTTTTTTTTTTTTCGTTGGAGGTATGCGAAATTTTTTATTTAGTGAAAGAGGAGGAGTTCACTATATTACTTAAAAATTTTTAGAAATGCTATTTATATCTGTACACAAAAATTACACTGTTATAATGTTTAATTCACAATGACTATGTACATTTGCCAACCACTTCACATCGGATGATCGCTTGTAATATATCCAGATTTCAAAAGCTTTACTGATTACAGAATAACGTATTCAATTTTTTAAATATTTAAAATTCCACAACAAAAAGCATTTTGTAATCCATGTTTAACATTCACTGCCAATTGAAATTTTATTGCTGAAATCGTTTATTGAAGCTAAGCAGCAGTTGCATTCTAAATTATCAACATTTAACTTTCCTCTTCTTTCCCCCCAAATATATGCTGTGTTATACCGCACAAAACGTAACTTTACGGAAACCATAGTTGTTGAAACCATATATTTGGCTTGGTATATCACATCGGTGAAAGATGGAGCAGGCTTCTGACCACTGAGTACGTATTAGGAAGATATGTATTCAACCAGCTGTTCGACGAATTGTCATGCGATTGCCCTCTTTTATGTCAAAACAATACCAAAACAATGTGAAATTTAAGTGTTTCCATGAAATTAACTTTTAACTTACCTTGAAAATAAGTTAGTTTCCAGATGAAAAAGTAACTAGTTTAAGTTACTATTTAATTGGTTGTAAAAGTAACTAGTTAATTTAAAAATTCTGGAAAAAAGGAACTTTTTAACTTAACTTCTAACTTATTAACAAGTTAGTACCCATATCTAAGAAACACCATATGCACTGGGGCACTGATAGAGGGCGATACATGCAATCATTAACAGTGCGGTTGTGTGGACAGAGTAGGAACCGTGTACGAGTTATAAAACTGCTATGCCCAATACAACAGTAGTTGACTGGGTGAAAATGTGTCTGTTGTTGCAAGCATCGGCTTGTGTGAAGTACGCATTATAGACATGCTACGATGTCATAGACGACCATACTTCATGCAATTGACAGACTTTGAACGAGGACGTAGTGAGTGCCAGAGGGAGACTGGATAGTCCTTCCAACAAATGGTCTAACGCATAGGTAGTGAAGTGTCTGCTGTGTATCATTGGTGGTGCTGTTGGTCCAATGGTGGTGCACATACTCATTAATCGGGAACCGGACAGCAGCAGCATACAGGTCCCCGCCTGAACCGCCGCATCAGACTTGCAGCCATCGCTGATCGTAGGGCGACCGCTGCAAATATTACAGCCACTTTTGCACCCAGGCTTTCAGCTAGGACCATCACCAACAGTTTGCTAGATGCTGGGTTATGATCAAGGGTGGCACTCGCCAGGCTTCCTCTCTCAACTCATCATTATGCAGCTCACCTCGGATGGTGTCGCGAACGATGCAACTGGATGGATGAAAGATGCTGAGTTTTGTTTAGTTATGAGAGCAGATTCCGCCTTTGTGCCAGTGACTGTCGTTTACGCATGCAACACCAACCAGGAGAGCGGTAACAAACACAAAGAGAGTGTACATGGCAGCGATATACAGGACCAACTCTTGGCATCATGGTCTAGTATGCAATAGCCTACAATAGCTGTATGGCTCTGGTGTTGGTTGAGGGAACACTGAACAGTAAATGCTATATCCAGAGCATCATCCAGTCCATTTTGTTACAGTTCATACAATGCCAAGAAAATGTTCTCTACCAGCAGGACAATGCCTGTGCACAAACGTTACGTGTTACCCAATATGCTCTCGAAGGTGTTCGTCAACTCCCCTGGCCAGCACAATCACCCGACCTGTCCCCCATTAAACATGTGTGGTACATGATGAGATGGTGTTTGGTGCGGTCTGCAATACTGGCGAAAAACTACCAAATGCAACAACATATTGAATTAGTGTGGAACATTATTCCTCAAGATGACATCCGATACATTTATTATATTATCAATGTACGACTACAGAACTGCATCGTCGCTAAAGGTGGCTACACAAGATACTGACATTGTTGTTCGAGAGACACTGTAGCCTCTGTCCATAGGTATACGACCCTGTGATCATTATTATTCAATAAATCCTTCATTTATGTGGGACCATTGCATCTGGGTGTTCACTTTCCATTTTCCACCAGTGAAATATATTTATATGGTCAGTATGGTCTGTTGGTATGGCTGCCTGGTATGTTATAGTTGGTCTTGGTGTTCGGTTGATCTTGATGGTCAGTTAGTCTTGATAAAGACTATTCACAATAAACTGAGCACTTCTGAAATCAACCTTCGAAAAAAGTCACTGTTTCTACCTGCATATGTTTTAATGGGTGCACTGAGTGACATGTGCCCAGTAAAATTGGTAACAATGGAGGGAAAGTAGTTCCATATTTCAACATCGAATAAAAAGTGACAGGTGACCTGTGATAACATACATAATTTATTTCACGTTCTGTGTTTTTGTGCATCGAAGTGTAAAAACGAACAGATTTGTAAAACATTTTCTTTCGTGATTTTTTCACAGTTTCTCTTGACCGAGGCATCGATAAAGAGATTAAGCTCGTGGCAATGTTAATTTTATATAAGGCGGAAAAATACACAATGTGAGAACAAGTAGATCTTAAGCAGGACTTTCAAAATTGCTCATTTTCTCGTGAACAGCCTATAGTCAGTATGTCTGGTCGGTTGGTTGGTCTGTTAGGCGGGTCTAAATGGTTGGCCTGGTCTAGTATGTTTGTCTTGTTCTCTTGTTTGCCTTGTCTTGGTTTGGTATGGTTATCTGGTAGGCTGCATATACATTCGTATGTTATTATGGCCTGTGATGGGTGTATTATTTGCCCATTGTTACATGATAACCAACAAAGATTTTTAATTAATTCTCTGAACTTAATCAGTAATGGTAAACAATGTTTCCTAGTTTGATACAGTAGATGTTATGGCTGTGTGTTTAGCTATAATATGTGCATAAAAGCACTTCTCCCCTAATAGAATATATCATTCTCTGAAGTGTTACATAAAGTATGATTAAAATGGTTCGGAAATGGTTACAAACTATGCTTATAAAAGAGCCTAGTGTATAATGAATTATACATCCTTATTGGGCGTGAAATAGCTTCGTACATTCCAAGATTCAAGCACCTAATCCTAATTGTGAATCCATATAACAGGTTTGGTTTACTCATGTATACATACCATAATTATTTTTTATGCATCCAAATGGAGCATATTTGGTAAATTTTACTGAATATGTTTGTTAATTTAAATTGTCATAGCAAATATATGTTGTGAAGTATTGTAATCGTCATCTGGCATAGAGTAAAGAAAAAATAATAATTTTAAATAGTAGCCACTTACCTAATGACGATCCACTCTGTCCACTGTAGGATGTCATACACCTTCGGAAGGCCCATGCTCGCTATCAAGCCCAAAACGAACACGTGTTTATTTATCTTAAAGTCTCCTTTTTTTTATACACTACCCGCACTCTAGGAAATGCTAAATAATTTTAGTGATATTCTGTATAAGCTTTGTCTGTGCTTGTTTTCGTGCGAAGTATACGGTGCAGATGCATTTTGTATGTGCGCCTTTGGTTACAGGAGCAGACTTATCATGGTTGCCTTCAGCAGTGACTTGCTTGCTCTGTCACTCCTTCTACTTGCTGCAGTGCAAGGATGCAGTGGACAAGAACAAGACCAGGTAAGGACTACACATATTGTTACAACTGGACACATCTCTGAACAATGCTGGAACTGGCAATACAATATCTTTCTTTCATAGTGACATATATATACACACACACGTCCAATTGCGCAGAAGATTTCTGGAGCTAATAAATTACGTAAACCGAATGACATTATCAGTATCAAATAAACAGTTACCAAACATATTATTTTTAGTAAGATATGTTTTCAAATCACAAAGAAGGTTACATTTAATAACGCATTAATAAAATAGTTTTAAAAAAGTATTATATATATTGTTTAGAGATAGTAACATTACTAAACCTCCCTAAAACACTAAGATATAAAAATACAGATACTAATAATAACAAATTATTCAGTTAATTTGTAATCAATGCAATTAGAGTAGTCAACTTCAGCGATGTTACAAGACTACACAAAAAAAAAGGGAAAATAATCGTGTTCAAAGAAATGAAACATTCCTCGAGTTTCGTATATAGTAATGCTTCGTAGATACTTCCGCAATCAACTAAACTTTTTAATCGATACCATAGTAGGTCTATTATAAATATTATTTGAATTATTTTATAGTGTGCAATCGTTTACAGCACGTAGCAGATTTTAAATTTATATGGGATTCTTAATGCCAACGGGTGTTTAATTTTGATAATAGATTATTTTATTTTTATTTTCACAGGTTCTACTTGTATGACAGTATTTCACTCTTATAGTGTCTACACGTCATTATATCTGGTATAAGCTACAGTTTAATATTCCATTATTTGGAATAATGTAACTTCTTTGCTATTACATAAATTTTACTTATAGTGCGATATTGATAATTTTTCTGTGTCGGCATTAATATTTTCCGTGGTGGATCTTCAACAATAAATTCGACACCGTAATTTTATTTTATATTCAATCAACATAAGAGTTACATCCAGGTCCATAAAAGGATAGCGATTTTCAGTTGAAATTTGTCAACTTTGTTTGTTATTTATGTAAGGTGGGAGGGGGCAGGGAGGTGTTTCAATTCATAGTTCATTTTAGACAATGACGATTTTATCTGTTAGTTAAATTGAATTAATAGAAAAATTTTAGACTTAAACGATATTTTCATTTGCAGGTACAGTTGAAAACCAAACATTTGAAAAAAGTGGCAACTTAATACATATTAGGTATATTTCTAAGCACCTCTTTTTGAACTTCTGCCCGGAAATTTTAAAACAATATTAAATATAATGAGGCAAGAGATCACTTGCCTTTGTTTGCAATATCGAAGTTATTATATATATTTTTTAGCATATTATGTTTAATTTGTCAATTTTTAGCCTACTTTCCGACGGAAAGAAAAGCTTATGAGATCACTTTTCTGTTCGTCTGTCTGAGTATGTGTGTGTGGATGCATGTGTGTGCTCCCTCCCTCCCGCCCTTTTCAATTTTTTAATTTGTGAACTAAATTTCACCAAACTCAGTACACATACAGTGCTATGCAAGGACACCCAACTTTTATAGGACACTCCGGACACTTAATTTCATAATGGCGGCAATTTTAAAATTTAGGGCGATATGTCATATCTCGGAAACCACTCAACCGAGTTAAACCTTAACCAAATTTTGTATGCTTACAGCATAACTTGTAAGCGTTAATTTCAGAGGTGAATATTTTTGTTGGTTCGCAATTTTGGAAGAAAGCACCAGATGGAAAAATAAAGTTTTTATGATATATTTCGAAAACTACTTGTTCTATTTTCGCCAAATTGGGCACTTAAGTAATGCTATGGCTGTCCAGGTAAATGTAGGTAATTGAACTTAACTAGACACTTACTTTAAAAATGACATTCATACACATATTTGAAATTTATTTGGTATAATTACCATAACGTTTGACCAATTTAAACCACATTTTGTACATCGACAATTTCTATTACAAGCATCATGTAAGACAAACGACAAACAATTTTGTCCGTTATTTTGGATGATAGCAGCACATGCAAAAATTAAGATTTTATGTTATATCTCGAAAACTACTAAAGCATACTATGATAAACCAAGTATATATATATGAAAATAAACATTATTAGGGACTTCTTTTAAAAATGGTGGCCATATAAATATACTAGGTTTATTTGGTATAGCTACCATATTATTTGGCCAATTTCAACCAAATTTTGTACACTGGCGGTATGTATTAAAAGCACCATTATAAAAATCAACAAAGACTTTTGTCTACCATTTGGAGATATAGCATCGCATATAAAAAAAATATTTTACATTACATATATTGAACTACTGAAACAATTTTCACAAAATTTGGCACATAAGTAATACTAAGTTATGCCAGGTCAATATAAGTAATTAAACTTTATTCAGCCCTTATTAACGAAATGTCGGTCATGCATATATTTTAGGTTTATTTGGTATATATACCATATCATTTGACCAATTTCAACCATTTTGTACGCTGAAAGTATCTATTATAATAATCAAAATGGCCAAAAAAAAAAAAAAAAACCTGTGTGAGCAATTTTGTAAGATAGTGCAACATGAATAAATCAAATTTTTGTTTAACTTCTTGGGAAGTAATTGATTGATTCCTACCAAATTTGGCAATCAAGTAGAACTGCTGCAGTTTATATGTACAAATATGTTTCGAAAATGTCGGACACCTATTTTTAAAATGGTGGCGATGTAGTTATTTCAGCACTGTATGCTATAACTTAGATACAATTTAATCTATTCTAACTCTTAACTTTATACTCTGGGAGTATATATAACAATTATAAAATGTGTCTATGAAGAGCCTCTTTTATTCTCAATTTTTTTAAGATAGAGCCACACGAATAAATAAATAATTTGTCATATCTCGGAAAACCATTGGCCGATTTCTACCAAATAAAGCAAACAAGTAATACTGTAAGGTAACGTTAATTGATTATTTTCAGGTATATCAGAAAACTATTTCCAAAATTGCGACCATATAGCTATTTTAGTTTTGTATGTTATATCGTCGAAACCATGCAATTAATACAAATACAATTTTCATGATGGCATATATATATATATATATTGATTACAACAATGAAATGTGCACACACAAAATTTCTTTTGCCCACTATTTTGTTAATAGTATCACTGGACAAATTAAAATTTTTGATCTCCGGAAAAAAATATATATTTCTACCAAATTTAGCAAACAATTGTCACTATGGCAGGCTATATAAACTGATACATTTTCAGAGGGCAAGGCACATATTTTCAAAACGTCTGCTTTAAAAATGATTTATACCGAATGTTTTGTCTACTAAACTGCAAAACATATTTTATCTTAACGTTGTATGTTGACAGTATCAGTTATATCCATAAACTGTATGTGCAGAGCGTCATTTCTCCGCCATTCTGGAGATAGCCCCACATTAAATAATATAGTTTTCATGCTGTATCTGGGGAAACAAACAACTTTCTATCGAATTTGGCGAAGAAGTTGTGCTATGGTAGGCTATATTAATAAAAATGTTTTAAGTTCGTAAGTCTCTTATTTTCTGAATTTTGCGAATACAACTATTTTAGCTTATTGTGCTATATCTACTAAACTATGTAACAGATTTAAATTTAAATTCGTGTGTTGCATCTATGACAATAAACGAAAGTGCTAATATATAAACTTTTTGCCCTCCATTTATGAAGATAGTCACATGATTAATGCAGTTTTATGCCATATATCGAGAACCAATCAAGTGATATTCATAAAGAGATCCTCATTTGATGGATTTTTTGCAAAATAATTTCAGGTGTGTAAACTGAAAATATTGCAATATTTGCTGAATAATTCGGCTAATTTCTCAAATATGTTTGCACTCCTATAAAAAGAAAGCCATGGGAAGTTACGTGATTTAAATGGGGTCAGACAATGATTTAAAAATGGCAGCCATATAAATATTTTCATATATTTGGCAAGTCTATTTAAAAATTTAACCATTTCAATGAAACTTTTTTGCTATCACTATCTATTACAAACATCGTGTAAAGAGCTTCTTTTTAAGCAATTTTGTAAGATAGTCCCATTTAATAAAATGAGGTTTTCATACAATATGTCTGAGACGAATCACACGATTTTCATCAAATTTTTCATGCAAGTAGCATTATGGTAGGCCATGTGAACCCATGCTATTTATAGGTTCAGACACTTAATTCCGAAATGATTTCTTATTAAATATTTCAGGTTAGTGAACCCTTTCATTCAAAACATTACACAGATTACATCTGAATTTGATGCTCCGAATCCTACCTCCGTAACGCAGTTGATTCCAAACTAGCTGAATTTTAATCACGGGTAAGAAACTCGTGTATTTTAATTGTCTTTGTACTGTTTCACTTGTCTCGAGTTTCATCTCCAATGAAATTGCTATCGATGAGACATCAAAACCTACCTACCATCTAGACTTTTAGGAACTTCACTAAAATTTATTTGCAACCATGTAGAGGAAAGCAGGCTCCTTAATTGCAAGTAATTTCTTGTTATTCCTACTTTAATTATCGGCGAGAAAATTCTAGGCTTTATTTTCAGCCAGCCCTGCTTACACTTACTGGCATTTTCACACTTTTTCTCCTTTAATTTGCAGGCTTATAGAAGAGATCGGAGGAAAGAGGCCCAATAGCGCCACTTCCCTCACCAAAGAGGCGCCCAAACAACTCTCTGGTTACTGCCGGCACCAAGTTAAAGAACAATAAAGACTCCTGTCCATTCTCTACTAGTGGTTTGAACTCTACTAACCAAGGGCATGTTCCCAAACACTCTGTCTCCTGTAGCATTCTATTTAATTTAATATAATCCATGCAATAATTTTTTTGGAATTTTTACTTCTCTCTCGCAAGGGTTTTTACGTCTCTCTTGACTGTTTTTCCCTTGCTCTTCATAGTTAAGACTAGCTCTAAGTACACTTAGGGAGGTAGTGATGGCCCCAAAGTGCAGGCCATGGATGCCCAATCCCTCTTTGGCCCGATGTATGTCTCCTTGCATGATTTTCCTTCCTTGTAGGCGTAAGGGATTAGCGATGAGACGCAATAAAATCCCGCCCTACATACGGGTCTTAACTTCACATAACACATAAAATAAGGTAGGGTTGTTTAAAAAAAGAAGTGTAAGAGAATAATTACAATATTTTTGTGTGGCCATGTTTGTATGTGTATGTACGAATATACATGTAAATGTGCGAATCTGTATGTAGTATGTATATGTTTATGAGTATGTGCCTATGTGTATGTATATGCACATGCATAAGTGTGTATTTGTATGTATACAGGTAGGCCACCATAATAAATCGTCCACTTGTAAAGATAGAAGAAAATGGTTCATACAAACGTTTTGTGGTGAAAGGGGCCATAATGTGACGTTAAGAGTTTGGTGTTACGTCGAGGGGTGACAGATTTATGAGGGTCAACGTCGGTATTGTAAACGGGATGACATACTTTATCACACACCTCTGAACAGCTCTTCACAAGATGAATGCAAACATGTGTCATACGTACTAGAAATGTGAACATTAAACCACATCGTCCAATTTAACATACCGCAGTTGACCCCCATATTTCCGTCAGCCCTCGGCGTACAACACACCTATTTATTAACGTAACGTTATGGCCCCTTTCACCCCAACAATTGCTGAAACATTTTCTCCTATTTTTAGACGTGGCCGATTTATTAAGGTGGCCTGTTTTAAATACCTCACTCGGTATACATATGTATGCATGTGTGTACTAATATGAATGTACATATGCGTATGCATGTACTTTTGTGTATGTGTGTACTTTATCTATACATATGACCATATACTCTACATATACACACGTGTGTGTGTTTAATTTTATGTATACACAAATATGTATACATACATATATGGTACACTCACTCATATGTTTATTTCGCTGCGATGTTACACAAACATGTTACAAATTAAATTAAATTAAATGACCCATACACTAAATAAGTTACCATAATGGCAGTAGCTGATCGTGTTAACATTTGTTACAGTTGTAAGCAAATTGGTGATAAACATTAAATAATTAAAGTGTTGTGCGAGGATTCATGCGCACACCACTTAAATTTGATTGACTAACGATCTCCATACCTCCATTATGCAGCTGGCGTACATGCCAAACCTACGATGCAAGGGGTTCCGAATTCAAATCCTGTTTAAGGCATGAATGCGTGTGAACTTTATTTGTTTAAGAATGGCTTTAGCTTTTTATGTAAACCCCGCTTCTCGGCTGTGCCTCCCTATATAAAACAAGAGTGTTAAAATGTAACTTCCAGATCAGTTAATGGTCGACTCCGCTCCTTGTATCAAATAGTTATTAAATTATTTAATTGTAATTTTTTTGGATATGTGCAAAAAATTCTTGTAGTTGAGTACATACTGAGTTGAGTCACTTCAGTAGTCAAGCTTTATGAAAAGGAGTGACGTGAAATTTTCAAAATATTCACTCACTGAATAATCGAATCTGCGCTGAACGATTGGTGTCTCTTAATTATACATTATAAAAATAAATAATTAATGGAATAAATTATGTTAAAAATGGTTTGGGCCATAAAATTCAATTACTATGCCATAAATACAGTTAACAAATAAAACTAATTCTGGTTGATAAGATAAATTAATTTCGTTTTTTTTTCGTCAGGAAGTCTGAATATTGTAATGTTAAGAACCTCCCTAGTTGACACACGTGTCTCATTGTAAACAGTTGTGCTTATTCCAATGAAAAATAAACTATGGCAAATTTCAATGTGGATCTTATAGTTGCACAAGACCATAAACTGTGAAATTTTGTAAGCCAGTACGTTAAGCAAAAATAATATTCAACTTCTTACCAAAAACAATGAAAATGTTTCTCAAGTACTAATTTGTACTAAATTGATGTTTTAAACCCAATTTTTAACTTTAATGACATTTTTATGATATTTGGCTGACCAGGGGCATTAACAAGAGATCAGTAAGTATAAAAAAATCAATATCTAATTAATGTATTTTTATGCCTACTGATTGTAAAGTCTAACAGCTCCAGTTATTTTAATTTAACACAATGTGCATTCGTAAGTCCGTATAAGTTAATTGTAGAAATCCAAATATAAAATACAGCAGGAAGTGACAGCAGCATTGTGTACTGTACACATAGAGCATCTGGAAAAAGGACGAATCCTGATGACGTCACACATTTGAAAGCAGGCCTGTAGTCCGAAGGGTGTTGGCTTAATAGTTATTTGCTAGCAATCACGTTGTTTCAATTCTCAAAATTTATTGCTCGATTTTTTATTTTCTTCGTCATATTCAGCATATGTTGACCACAAATAATTAGGGGCATCGCTGTCTTCATTGACTTTACAACTCACAAACCGTTTCCGACAAAAGTTTGAACTGCAGCAATTTTTTGTTATTAGGTTATTGTGAATGCTGGTAGAATAAACTTACATATCTAATATATATAGAAGTGGAGACAGGTGGTAACCTGTATCTTTTAATAAGTTTGTTTAAAAAAAATACTTCTGATGTATTAGAACAACACAGTTGTGGCACAACTATATCTGTGCAAAATCTGCACTGTTTGCAGTTGAACCATCAAGAAACTGAATTAATTTCCGTGATGAGGGGATTCAGCCAAGCCCTCGAGTGTTTCAGCGGCTCGGCACAACAGAGTCTTCGCAACCAAAAACAGAGCAGCGATGCCTTGACATACATGGTGAGCATAGATAGTCGGCAGTTATTTTAATACTTTGAATTGCATGATAAATAAATTCCTTGACCTTTACTGTAAACAGTGAACAGCATGCTTCCAGTAATGTTGACAGAGATTTCGGAAAAATTGCTAAATATTTTAACACTGTATTAAAATGTTATATATAAAATTGTGGTAATTCGACTGACACTCATTTGAAAAAAAAAATTATCATCGTTAACATATTGTGCGAGTACAATGAAGGTTGCCACCCATTATCTCCATAGCCCGACGTGTGCCCTATTTGTATCCAATGTGGTTTTCTTGCAGGAATTCGCGATGAGGGAGTATACATGTCCCTACATCATACATAGCTGCAAGATACCGAATAAGGTCTTACCCAACAAGCACATTTAAAGTCCTCAGGACAACCTAGGGACATCCCTGAGGATCCCTGTAGCTATATCATCCTTAGGCCTTCCTGTAGAACTCTGCACTGGATTATCCCCTGACCTCCCATAAAGGAGCTCCCAAGGATGTCCCAGAGAGATCCTCAGTGATTAAAACTTCGGATACCCCAGGTTCATCCTTTAAGGAACTCCCAAGGATGCCCCATTGATATATCTCCAATCCATTGGTGAAGGAACTCCCTAAAATATCAATTTACCTCATTTCTGTCCTAAATGGACAAAATTGGGATACCCCTAATTCGCCAATCAAGGAGCTCCCTAGATTTCCCCATTTACACACTTGATGTCCCTGAGAAATCCTTATGGGACGTATTCTGATTATTTCTAGAATGTTTTTCAACGAGCTCCCTAGGATTCCCCATTTACCTCCTTGATGTCCCAGAGACATCCTAGTGCAGAAATTTGGGATACCTATGGTTCGTGCTTCAAGGAAATATCTAAGATGTCCCATTTACCTCTTTGGTTTCACAGAGACAGTGGACAATCTTGGGATATTCCTTAGTTCATGTTTTAAACACTAAATATTGTTTGTCTTTATGTCACATCATATGGTGTTTTACTTTAGTAATTTTTTAAGGTGAACCTAAAAGGTTAGAAATGTTTTATATAAATACCTGTTACTGTTCGCATACATTTTGTAAAGAAGTGGTACTCAATATTTTTTAAAATATTTCAAATAGAAAATATGAAAACCAATATAATTTAATAATAGCAGACTGTACAATATGCTATATATATACTTTTAAAATAAAGAAGATCAATTATTGTTGACAATACCTGAACCAATAGGCATAGTTACTATCTGGGTTGGTGTGTTCTACATAAGTTTGAAACAAGTTTTGATTTTAGTAATATGCTCTTGATATAGGAAATTTACACTTAAATTTTAGGTCCTAGGGAAGTCTCAGAGGCGATTGTTCTACATATTCATAGGAGGTCTTCCGGATTTCCCGGGGATGATTTTTCTGCACATCTATAGGGTATCTGTTGTATGTTTCAAGGAATATATTTATATGAGATACTAGGGATATCACAGTGATGACTTTATAACTCATGATGTATGCAAGCTTTCTTGGCCAGCAAGGTACCCAGACCGCTCACACAATGAGAACATTTGTAATCAGATTGCGTAGTAACTTCGGCCGGCAGTAACTACAGCAGATTTGAATAGTCAACCATGCCAGCTGTGGCAGAACCTTCCTCAGGAGAACATCCGACGTATGTATGCCTCTGTATCCAACTGTATTATTACTGTTTGTCTCCGTGCTACAGGTGGTCGAACACCTTACTAAATGCATTACGCAATTGTTAGTCCCCTGCAATACATGCTTGGTGTGGAACAGTATTTTGAAGTTTTCTGTATACATACTTCTATGTCCTGTGCCTGTTCCCATTTACATGCCTCTGCAATGGTACATTCAGGGTATAAATTTGTTTACATATTAGTATATTTTATTAAGTGTCTGTATTTTTACCACATTTAAGAACAATAATTATCATTCTTAACAATTTTACAGTTACATTAAATTGATGCATGAATAAAGTGACCAGGGCCATGACAATGTTAATTTTACACGTGATGCGAGGCTATAAAATGGGTACCAAAGAATATACTAAGAAGCACTTTTATAAGTTCTTAGTTAATACCGAGCAGTTTATATCTCCTTGGTAGACGTGATGACTCAACCGGTGAGGATGTATAAACAGCTGTAGCAATACAGCTCACAGAATTATTTGAATTGCCACATTAACATAACTGATAACACATAGAACATAAAATATTAAACATCAGTATAATGAGCACAGCTCAAAATCAAGGGGATTTATACTCCCACATTAACAGTATTAATAATGTAAGTACACTTTATAGAGATCGTTAACCCTCGAATTGCAGAAACTGAACCTAATAATAATATGTTACAGTGCATTTACTCTTGCTGTGTTCCATGGAATAATACTCATTTCTGGCATTCTTCTTGTATCTACTAAATTCATTTGTCTGGATGCTTTGTGAATTTTGTATTGATGTAGGTACATAAGGGGTTGAGTAATAAAACTCTCTTTTTTCAACATTGCTTTTTTTGGGAGATTGCAAAAGTATACTACAAATATATAAGTATGAAAATATAACCAAGTGAATATTTATCTATACATTAATAGAGGGCCTTGCAAGCATATTCTTGAAGAAAATACAATTTTTCCAATAAAATTTAAGTCTATTAATTAAAATTTTTTAGAGAAGAAAAGTTTTTCTGCCACCTGTATAAAATAGGCACTTTGGTCGCCAAAGTATGTTGAATAGGGCTGTCCTGTAAATAAAACATCTATCTCTACTGAACCTATTAATAATTAAGGTGTTGAGTAAGAAAACTCCCCATTCCAAAAGATGCTGTTACCAGTGTAATATTGGACTTTCATGTCTGTGTGTCTGTGTATGCCCCCTATAAATTTTTCTTTATTATTTATTTTTCTGGCAACCCCTTACATGTTTAGAGTGAACAATGAGGCATGGAAAGTATAACCATGAATATTATTGCAATAATTGCGTCATAATGAAAATTACAAATAAAATTACATTATAATGAAAAAAAAAACATATACAATAATTAAATCATTCATCCAATTGCAGTATGAAATCAACTATAAATATATCAAAGCAACAGTTTAGAATTTACACTATATTCATATGAAATTCGAAAATCATTCAAATAGTTTGAAACTTTAAGAGACATTTTAATTTAATACTTATGCTGGTAAATATTTATATGTGCTGAATTATCTGTGTGTAGGATATCAGAGGGAATGTACGGTGTCGCGGATGGAAATGGTCTGATGATACTTTCCCAAGAGTGCCAGCACAGAGTGCACGAGGATGCACGACGTGTCGTTGACTGGCCCTAAATGTGGTCCCCTCTGATAATCCAGCATCTGAAGTTCTATATTCCTGGTGCCTGGTCTAGTGAGAGGTGTTACAGCCCCTCTCTACACTTGCTCACTCCCGTAAAGATATAGTGCAGGTCATCTCTATGCCTTACGTAAATCGGTGACAAAGGTTGTGCGGCCGTGAAACAGCCAAAGAAAATCTGTGCTCATTTAAAATGAAAACAAAGTTTTATTTTTATTAACACCCTCCGAGGGGGCACTTACGAAACACATCGACACTATAGCTTGGAAAGCTCTTAAGCGGTATAAATTGGCGCGAAGCCTACATAATCTTTAAGTGTGAAAATAAAGATCAGCTGTATAAAAGACGGACTGAGATGTTGGGAGGCGCTCTCTCTGGGTCAAAACAAAGATTCCGGTATGCTAAATAATTACTATTAACTCTACATGATTGAACAAAGTGATAAATGCCCTGAGAGGCCACACGCGGGTGTCCTCCCCCCCCCCCCCTTTCCATTATTCGAGTGTCAAGACGCTAATTAAAATTACTCATGAGGGAGCTGGCAGCTGTGCACAGTGTTCCCGAGTGAACAGATGAAAAAATCCTTAAATCTATCAAACACTTGTAAAATGAAACGAGATGGACACATGTGACATTGATGAGAGGATGAAACAAATGAACACTATTAAACTTTATTATAAATATGCTTTCAAGAAAAATACAGGAAACATTAACACTTTACACATAATATTTTGATATAACACGTAACTGCAATATTACAGCGGTTTTGCCTAGAGTGTGTCTAGCTCTCTGCTCAATGTTTGTCATGTGTGTTATATCAAATCACTATAAAAACCAGCACATTTATTTTAAACACATGAAAATACTGGAGAAATGCTTTATCTACTAAATAACTGAAATGGCGCAATTTAGCACATGGCCATTATGTCATGTGTGTTAAGCTGTAAGCTTGTTTATATTCGGCGTTGGCTTATGGTTGATGCAGCATTGAATGACAATAAACAAAAGTAACACTTCACAAAAATAATTAATATAACCCTTCATGTAAATAATAAACACTAGAACAGATTAAAAAAGGTCATGGAAATAGTAAAATACACAAAAACTCTCACACGCCTGGGACACTGCTGAACACTATCGTCGCACTGCCCTCACGTGGTCAATGAGTGAACTCCTGGACATGGTCGCTGGCGACGTGATCAACAGTCTCGTGGGGAAACCATGTGGAACACGTCACCCCCCTCCTCCTATTTTCAGAAGGTCATTCGTTCGTTGGTGCTGGTTTCCCATCGTCCTTAGCTGCAGCAGGTGGCCAGTGGTCGGAGGTCGCCACGTGGCTGTAGGTTGTACCTGCTGTGTTGTGGTGAGTGCTGATGACGACGGGGCTGATGACCCCATGATGATAATGGCGCTGTGAGGGCTGTTTCGGGTGCCAGTGTGCACCCGTATGCCATGCACATAGCACACAGTGTGCGACGAGATCGTTTGGAGTGCTGGGGTAGGAGGGTAGTCATCCTGCGATCCTGTCTCGTCGTCTCTGCTGCTGCTGACACTATGCGGGCGGCGACTGCGTTGTCTACTGCGTAAGTGAAGATGATGGTTATCTCCATAACACTCAAACGATGACCTGACTCAGAAGCCGATGAGCCCATGTACGTTGCAGTAGATGTGGGTCATCTAGAAGGCATCGCGACAACATCAAGTGGGAGCGTCACCTGATGGTCTTGGCCGTCGTCAGGTGGCCCACCTTGACGTCTTGTACATCGGGCAGTATAACAGTCGTCTGAAGCTGCAGCTGCTACTATTTTTATTGTTCACAGTTGGTGAACTGTTGCTTGCTGTTGCGGTGAGATGATGGCGATGGACGCATTGCTGTTTGGGTGTCACGACGATCACCGCACACGATGCTGTGACATTCGGCGTGATGATTGACATGGAGCTCGAGCCCATGACCCTGATGATGATAAGTGGTGGAGGGAGGGGTGTGGTGCTTCCCTGCCTGTCGCACCATGGTGAGAGACATTGTTTACAATGGTGGGCCACCAGACGAATGGGGAAAGAGGGCCGAAGTAGTATAGAAATGCCGACTTGGTCACAAACGCAAAAAAGTGGCTCAAAAAGTTGCGTTTGGGAGAAGTTGCAAAAAAGTGACTCAAAAAGTTGCGTTTGGGAGCAGTTGCAAAAAAGTGGATTAAAAAGTTGCGTTTAAGCACAACCTCTAAAAAGCGACTCAAAAAGTTGCATTTGGTTAGATCGTAGTCTTTAGAAAAAAAGTTGCGTTAACCTTTGCTTTTGAGTGCATCTACAAAAATACGCGTAAAAAGTTGCGGTTGAGCACAACCGCAAAAAAAAGTGGCTTAAAAAATTAAAAACATAAAAAATGTAATATTTTGTATAATAAAGAGGGATCAGTTGCTAACTGCATTAAATGGAACCAAACAATTTAAGAAACTTTCCGAACTTACAATTGGGCAGACCTATCCCATAAACCATGCTGAAATAAATTATACACGGCATGGATACAAAGTGATAATCACTTCTGGACATTTTAAAGTAACCTTACCAGAGAGATATGTTCGGATTTTCAGTGAAAAAGTTTTAAATGATGTTAATCGTGGAGGTATAAGTTTTGTATATGATGGAATGGTGAATTGTGGTGTTAAACAAATGCATTCTATTCGGTTTTTTAAAGAGTAAATGATCATCGTCGTATACTTAGACATCAGTTGATTTTTATTTGTGTTCATATCTTTATAAAGTTTTAATGATTATCCAATCATTAAAACACAACTATCACTCTGACTTCGGCAATGTGCTACAACACAGTCTAATTAAAAATTTAGATACACATCTCCAATTTCGACATATTAAATTAGCCGAAATATTAAATTCTTTTTCTAAATCTTTCATTGCACTTTCTATAGAAATATTATTCATCTTTATCACATGAAACTTTAATAGTTTTCAAACTATTATATTTATTGTGTATAGAATATGACTACTTCCAACCCAAAAAAATATCTATGGTCTCATCTCTAATAACACTGTTCTTTCAGACTAATCAAAGTTAAATAACTTACCTTTTTCATCCTTAATTGCAACTATTATTTTATTAACTTTATTTGTTTGCACTGGAAAAAATAATGGATAAGCTGGTTCGTAATAGATCGTGTCGCCAAATGCAAATGTTGTTCTTGGTTTAAAAGTGGCAATTATGTTAGTTTCTCTATGATTATATTCATCATGTTTTAATATCATACCATTTGCTATACCACAGTGTATATTTATTGTTTAAAATGGAGCAAATTTTGGAATTGTATCTCCATAATGGGCCACATTTGCTTTCAGAGTTTTATTTTCTATGAAACCCAAAAGTTTTCCTACTGAACCCCGTTTTGCAAGCTGAAATTTAAGTGTACGTTTTACTTTCACTCTGTTTGTTATTTTATACAGCTCGAAAGATATATCACTTTCTTTCCCATCCATTGGATCTACACTAAATGGAAGAGTTGTTTTTATAGTTTTTTCAAGATCTTTTAAGCTATATTGGCCAACTGGAAGTTCAACTGCTGATTCCATATCATTATGGCCCACAAAATATATCTTATTTTTCCCAGAGATAATGTTATGAGTCAGATAAGTAGTATAGAACTGAACTAAAGCCAAAGAGTGCCCCTATATCTCTAAAGGGTAATATAGTCTCTTCTTCAACACTGATTTGTTATCTGTTAGTTTGAATACTTTACTCATTTATTATATTATTAAAAAAATATATTAATAAATGACCAAGAAAAACATGAAACATGTAGACTGGGATATTAAAATAAGAATACCAGACAAGACTGTATCGACAAAACGTCATGGAGAATTATTACCTAATAATATTAGATGTTTGACAGTGGGTCCTAGTAACTGTGAAAAAACTGCACTTATGATAGATAATTTTTTATATGCTCAGGGATGGTTGGACTTTGGTACTCTCTATGTGTGTTCAAAAAGTCTGGATCAACCAAAATATATCAATTTAAAGAAAGATATAGATGTAGCATCAAAATTATTTAATAAACAGATATCATACTTCTTTCCATCAAATGAAGAAATGGCTGATGTAAATGAACGACATAAAGAGTCTGTAGTTGTTTTAAATGATATCATACTTGAAAATTAAAATATGGTAAGGGATTACATTACTCGCGGTAGACACAAAGATATTGATTGTTTCTATTTAGCTCAGACATACGCAAAAGTACCTAAGCAGCTTATAAAAGACAATACCAATTTTCTTTCCATATTCAGACAAGGCGATACAAATCTTAAACATATTCATAGTGATTTTGTTGGTGGTGATATGTCATTTGAGAAATTTATGGAGACTTGTTCAAAATGTTGGAATAATGAATATGGCTTTGTTACAATAGAAAGGACTTGTAAGTTAAATAATGGTAAGTACTGTAATAAAAAGAAAGACTTTTTAAATTCTTAGATTATAAGTAAGTTTTGTTTTTAATGGAAGTGTTTCCATTAAAAACTAACATAATCTGATCTTTTTAAATGTATTCATATACCATAACTATTTCAATAAACACAATTGTACCTTCGGGTACATTGTGGGCTTTCGGTATTTTAAAAGATATCATATCATCATGGTATACTTCAAAAGTTTTAAACATGTCAATTTTTTTCCGTTGATGGTATAAGTAAATTACACTTTTATATTTTTCTGGTTTTATTATTATTTAAACTATAGTTCCATCTCTCATAAAAAAATATTCTATTTGATTACCAAAGTAAAATACTTTTTCTTTTGAACTGTAATTTCCAACTAAACGAATAATGTTAATTCTGTTTTTCTGATAGTACATTAGATTGACTGCATCCATCGGTGCAATGTGATCTCCCACATGTCTTAGTCGTTTTTGTTCAAAATCTATATTATTATCTACTTCCAAGTAAGTAAGATAGGCTTTATCCAATGATCTTTTATGTCTTGTGGCTATAAAGTCGTTGAACTGTGTGTAGGAAGCAAAATCATTAGGATTGTTTTCCTCAGTAGTTGTTATTGTCCATGTGTTCTTTAATTTGATCTTTAATCCAAGAGCTCATTAATGCATTTACACATATATCCATTGTTTATTAATAGTGAAATAATTTTTGGAAATTTAAAATTATGTGAAAAGTGATTTAGCACAATTACACACAAGTGACAAGTTACTTGATTGGAATTTTGAATTCCATCATCGTTATAAAAAATATTACTTCCGAGATACTCTATTAATTGTCGGAGTGGATTTCCACCAAATGAATCAAAATAATATTTGTTGTTTGCTTTTTTCCAATAGCATACCCAGTGTGTACCAGAGTTTGTTGAAACATCTAGATTAACAATCCCACATTCATTATCGAGTGGCGTGTTAAGTAGCTCATCGATCATAAACACACCCCAAAAATTTTTAATGTTTAATTTGTTAACCATTTGATCAATATCGAAGTTACTGAGTGGAATTACTATTTTTTAACATTCTTACCCCACTTAACTTTCTTCAATCTCTTGCCGTATTCCTCAACAGCTAAATTATGTCTGCATTGTTCTTCCGATTCTTGGTTTTTCTTCTTAGCATTAATTACTGATGTTGCGATAGATGATGCACCACCAGCTAACGCTCCTAGAGCTCCCAATGCTGCGAAAGTTAAGGGTAAAAATCCACCCTTGTGAACTGTCAGACCATTTCCAGTTTTCATTTCTTTGGACATTTTCTTAAGTTGTAAAACTGAAATTGTGATAGTTATCTCTGTGTCCTCCTTTAATTTCTTGTTTTACATTCCAGTTGGTCTTTCATTAGGAAAGAATCAATATTCAAACCCTTCAACTCCTCGTTAGGAACTTGAAATACAATGTTTTTTACTTTCATTTATTATAACAAATATTTTATCATCTCATTTTAATTCCCCAGCCAAGCTTATGTTTAATAGGCATCGCAGATCCAGTAACACCAGCCCACAATCTCTCATTGAGATCAGCATCTGAACTTAACAATCTTTTGAGCACTTTCTTTTCTAGTTCTTTGCCAGCTACATGCCTTTCAGCTAAATCTTTATGATGATGTTAAGCTATATCATGTTCCATTGCAGCCACATCTAGTGGATTAATGGATTTATCACCACACTCAATTCTCTCTTTTAGTCTGGTACCAGGACGTAAGTGCTGATAACCGGGTGCATGCAACTCAAAATGTAGTGAATATATTATGTCATTGAGTAACCCTTTTCCGTGATGCTCCGAATCCCACAAATTATGTGATATTGTGTTTAACATTCGTATCAGATATGGTATATCTTTTGGATTACTCACAACAAATTCACTAAACTTGCGGTTCAGCATATTCATTATTCCAACTTTTTCATTGTAATAGTTATCATTTCCAGCATTCTCTTCGCCATAAATAACAAGAAGTCGATCAATAAGCATCCTAACATCATCCATACATATGTATTCTTTGAGATAGTCTGTATAGTTCCTTATACTTTTCCCCTCTTTAGGTCAGGGACGTTTCTTTTTGATCGAATCGTAAATAGGTTTAACAATAATTTTCCATTTATTCTCTTTAGTCGATTTTGGCGTTCCCAAGTTTGTATTATTGTTTTGAAAAACTGTGTTTGTATCTGCTAGGATATAACTATAGTGTCCATAGTCACTTTCTGTTACTTTCTTACTAGTTAGTAATTTCAGGAAACCATCGATTCCAGTGTATGTTCGGCCTTTTACAGTAAATTTGTCATTGTTGAATGTTACTTCGCTATCACCAATATATAATCTACCTTTATCAGCCTTTAGTCCAAAAATATCGTCTTTGCAGTAAATTAAGAAATCAGCCATTTTATTA
Organism: Dryococelus australis; assembly: GCA_029891345.1. Lineage (NCBI taxonomy): Eukaryota > Metazoa > Arthropoda > Insecta > Phasmatodea > Phasmatidae > Dryococelus > Dryococelus australis. Next base: position 136,814,543 of record CM057001.1, read on the forward strand.
TCAATAAATGTTGTTTTGTAGTTAGTTAACTGTGAGATATCAGTTTTCAAACGCCCCAATGCTTCATCGTAGCATTCATCATCATCGTCATAGCATTCATCGTCATCGTCATAGCATTCATCATCATCGTCATAGCATTCATCATCATCGTCATAGCATTCATCGTCATCGTCATAGCATTCATCATCATCGTCATAGCATTCATCATCATCGTCATAGCATTCATCGTCATCGTCAATGCGTTTAACGTCATCATCATAGCGTTCATCGGTGTCTGTTTTACCAAACAGTTTTCTTTCAAAAGATGTTTCTGTTGGTGGCTGTGGGTAGTCTAAATTCTTAACAGCAAATGAAACAAGTTATTTTATTAAGTTCTTATTCTCATTTGTTATGTGTTCAATTGTTGGTCCCAAATCTTCTATCGCATCTATAAATGGTTGATCGTGATTTTATTTTTATCATATTCATCTTGGTGAAATGTTCTAAAAGTTTTAAGCTTTTCAATTAGCTGTCTTATTCTCTCTATATTGTTTACAATTTTTTGTTGTCTCATTTATTATATAAATAAATAAAATGAACAATGATAACTTAAATGTATACTGTCTCAAATATATGAAAAATACACTAAGTGATACAATTTCATATGAACTTACAAATAAAAACAAAGTAAGAATTAAATGTGTTTGTAGATGCTGTGTTACCAATAATTCCATATTCACTTTTGGGGATATAAATAACGATATTGCAAATTAAATTCATAAACCAATGCAAAAAAAAATTCCCTGAAGAACTGTTCTATCCTTTGGCATCGATGATCTTAGGCAAGCTAATTTAGTTGAGATGAATTCTGGAGCTTTAAAAGGTATACACAGAATTAACAAAGGGTTTAAATATATGTTAATGGTGTTAGGTGTTTTTCCCCAAATATGTATGGGTAATACCAATCAAAGATAAAACTAGTGATAATGTTATGTTAGCATTTAAAACTATTTTCAATGATCACAAACCCATGGATTTACAAACAGACGGAGGGAAATAATTTTACAATAAATCATTTAAGACATTAATGGCCAGTAACAACATAACACACTATTCAACATACAGTGAAAAGATTGCTAGTGTTGTAGAAAGATTTAATAGAACATTGAAGGAGAAAATGTGGAAGATATTTACTGTGCATGGAAGCTATAAATGGGTGGCTATATTACCTAAAATAATAAGTGAATACAATAACACTGTTCACAGTACAATCGGAATGAAACCCACCAATGTAAATGCAAATAATGAAAGTTCTATTCTAATCATCATGTATGGAGGAGAAAGGAAAATTTTTAATCTAAAGTTTGCAATAGGAGAAAAAGTTTGTAGAAGTAAAAGTAAAAATTTGTTTGAAAAATAATATACACCAAATTGGTCCACTGGAGTATTTGAGGTGTGTGAAGCATTGCACACACCCCACGACACACAGAATAAAAGATTTAAAAAATGAACTTATTAAAGATATTTTTTATGAGCCAGAGCTGCTTAAGACCAAATATGATAAAGACTACTTAGTGGAAAAAGTTTTTCAAAGAAAAGGAATAAGCTGCAAATTAAATGGATAGGTTTTGATAGTAGTCATCATTCTTGGGTTGATAAGGAAAGTGTAGTTGTTTAAGAATTTTTTTTTCTAATGATAAATGGATCAACAAAAAATTTAAAGTTATGAGCATCAGTTGTTTCTGCCAAACGACCAAACAAAAAATGATTTGAATGACTACAACAAGTGCATCAAGTTTGATATTCCTATTGGCGATGCATTTTCACATCCGAATGAAGCTTATGTATACCAACAGTATAAGTTAACTAAAAGAGATACAAATGCAGATTATGAAAAAACTTCAACTATTGATCTTTGTGAGAATTTCTTCCCATTCCAGTTCTCAAGGTTAGAGATCTCTAAACATGGTTGTATAATCAAAAGTATTGACAACTCTGGCAGCACTTCAACAATAATGCAAACATTGCTAGGTTCGGAATCAGAATCAGCATACTTCCAAATGTGGGGGATAAAGCTAGGTAAATATGTTAGGAAAGATAAGCATAGCAAAATTACCTATCCATTAAGATATGTGTTTGGGTTTATGAGATATTGTAATGAAATATTCTGGAAAGGTGGGTACAAGATCACATTCATTCGAAATTCTAATGATGATGCTTCTTTTTACAGAAGACCCCCAAAGAAAGCAGATGGATCTGATGATGAAGATAATAGACCAGATGCTGGTAATATTGTTATTGAGAAAATGATAATTCTGTGGCCAATTGTTGAATACGATCCTATTTATGGAGACGAAATTAAAGCAAAATTTTACAAACCATCAAAATTCCAATTGGTTTTAATTATTGGCAATGTCTTGAAAAACCAGTACCTACTAAAATAAACATATTTAAGTTTAATATAAAAGATCAGTTCAATTCAATCCAATTCGGTATGCCAAACTTTTCATTATTGGTTTTCAGCAAAACAGAAAATATCCTGGGCAATTCACACACGGTTCAATGTTTGACTCTTGTTTTTTCAAAAATATTTCTATTAAGAATGGACGAAATGAAGTGTTTCCCAAAGAGAATTGGAATTTAAACATTGATGATGAAATTTTCGATAAGATATATATTGCTTACACTGATTTTAGAAATTCAAAGACTAAACTAGATATCCCTTATCTTAATAATGAACTGCGATTCAACTCTGGGTCATTTATTGGGAGAAGACCATAGCATGTTATTGATTGTTCTTACAGAAAAACCACTATTGTAAAAGATAGAACTAATCTGAAACTTACAATTTAATTTAAATAGCCAATATTGGCTACAACTATTTGTAATGTGGTACTAGTAAGCCAAAGAAACCTAATTCATGATGTTAAAAGTGAAAGAATCACAGAAGTCACACGTTTGGGAATCACCGAAGTTCGATAGTGCGTAAACATGTATGGTTATTAGTTTTTAATGGACATTTACTGTTATATAATATTTCATAGTATCACTCTTTTTCAATTTTGTAGTGTACCCATGGTAGTGTATTGATGCCATCTTTAAGAATAAATCTTTTATCATCTTTGGTACTTAATACTTTTTTTCTCAACTCTATCGTATAGAGTTCATATTTATTACTTTTAATAAGATTCATACTTTTGTACAACACTTTTTTTTTTACCAAACAAACACTTTTTGTAGTCACCAAAACTAATCTCATTTCTGACTACAGTGTTTTTCACACCCTTTGCTCTTTTCTTTACACCACCTTCCACATTTATTGCATACATTTTCGATTTCAATCCAATAAATTCTTCCATTATTTTCCATTGCATTCATCTTTCATTTTGCCAATAATCTTTTTGTTAACTAACAGTGTACCATATGGGTTATCTTTTATATAGTCAGAAGTATCAAAGTGATAGACCATGTCTTTCAAGTCACTGTAGAAGTCTGATGTTTTTATATAATAGATGTATGAATCAGTATCTTGGTAGTACAGTTCAATATTTTTCCCATACTTTGATTTCATTATATTATAGTGAAAAATGTACATTAAGACTTTCAAAAGATCAAGTATGCTCATTCCAACATAAATGGGTTTGTTAAAGCACAGTTTTGTCTTATTCATATGAACTGCAACCAAAGAATTAGTAAATATAGTTCTATCTTTAAAGTTTGGTTTAGCCACTAATTATCCATTTGCTTAGTTCACAACTGTATATCCACTCTTTTTCTAATATTTTCCATTGTTCTTCCAAAAACAGATTTGTTCATTAATTTGTAGAAATCTTTTTCAAAGTCATTTATAGACTTTGTTCGCATATTTGTGTTTAGATCAATTTAGGACTTAAACCAATCTGATTGATCAAACTCCAGAACTCTATGGATCTTTTTCAAATTCATTCCGAGAGATATATATTGCTTAAGATTTACACAGTGTAATACATATTTATCTTTATCATACAGAGTAGTCAAGAGTTTGGAATTTTTTGAACCTTCTGGTATTTTATTCTCTGATGCCAATTGCAGATCATTGTGGATATTGTGTAGTTCATGTCGGTATTCCAAATCAACTTCCCATATATAAACTTTCCTAGAATCATCTCGTATTTTTGTTACATCTATATTTGTATTTCTCCACTTAAACCCATCATAGGGTAAATACTGGCTCATAGCCCATTCATATAAATTATTGGCGGCCAGACATGTAAGATAAAAGATTTCCTTTGTACAATCATAAGTATTAATTTATTTATTATTTGCTTTAGCGTATCGCTTACAACATTGTGAAATTCCACCACGAAAACCTTTTCCTATCATCAAAATCATGTAGTAATCTGTTAATAATTGTAGTTCTATTTTAGTATGTTTGAGCATAGCATTCCACGCTAACCCTGGGCCTGTGAAATACCTTTGCTGGATCTAGCTTATAGGTTTTTAGACATACATCTCTAAAATGTTCTGTTATATCAGACAATATCAATACATCAGATTTGTTATAGAGTTCTGTGTACTCTCTTAGAGATTTTATGTTGAATTTTTCCCACACCTTTCTCGCAAAATCGTAATCTTCGTCTGTAATGTCACATTTATTAAGTTTGTTGTAAAATGCATCTTTGGATGGAAGTGATGTTTCACAAAATTTTTCAGCACTAACCATGTAGTCATATGGATAAACATCTTTTCTTATAACAAAGTCAAGAAGTTCATTGAAAAAATGCTTACATGTTTCTTGGAATTGGCTTCTGGAAAGGTGGCTAGAGAGTTTATTGATACTACTAGCCATAAATTTAAATGTGTCAATAAATCTAAGATTTCACATACATGTTTCATAAAAGATATATATGTTTCTTCGTTGTTGGGAATTAGATCAGTTTAATTTTCATCGATGCCAAGATCTCTTACGAATAAATGTGTGTCATAACCAGATAGATTGTGTATAAACACTGGGATAAAACATGGATTTCTATGCGATAAGTTACAATCTCTGTGTGCAGCTCCCCTAAATTTCCCCGTAATATGATAATGATCTCTCAAAGAATCACCATTCAAAGACTTTTCACATATATGACAATGGGTAGCTGTATCACAAACAATTTGTTCTTTCTGATTTAGTGGAAGCATTGGTTTTTCATTTGTGTATATATCACCAATAAACTTTGCTTCTTCCATTAGCATTTTAACGAATACAGTAGCTGCATCAGATCCTTCATAAGTTACTGGTGGTTTATAGTATCCATGTTCGTATTTTAGATAGTAACATAAGCTAATAGGCTCGTGTTTTTGGTATGGTTTCGTGTAGGATTCGTCGGGGTTTTGTTGGCAAGTTTCAATTTTAGTCAACAAACATTCAAAATCAGCATATATCACAAATGGAACTCTCAAAGAATGAATTATGTTTTTAAATCTTAATATGCCATTTTTCCTTTAGATGGTGGTTCAATTCTAACACTATCGTGATCTCGGCAGTCTTGTTCGTGATATTTTAGCTTACTTACAAGAAATATTGCAAACATCTATCGCATATATATATATATATATATATATATATATATATATATATATATATATATATATATATATATATATATATATATATAGTGACCATTATTTGATACTTGTGATGTGATAAGTCTCGAAAGACTTTTTAACCAGCAGTAGTGGTCGTTCTTTTCGTCTTTGATATAGAGTAGGTTAATGTGCTTATCCGTCTTGTTTTTTGTTGTTTTTAATGGGGAGATTATATATTTCTTACCACCATCTTTTTCTTCATATGCATATACATGAATAGAAATTCCACTTATTTTCTCAAAGGTTGGTATGCTATTCAATTTCATTGGAAATTCCAAACCCTTAAGTACATCATCAAACTCATGTTCGTAAGCTATGTCTTTATTCACGCTTTGGGGGTTTCTTTGTACTTGGTGCAATGCAGATAGAACAGACCACAAAAAACATTTTTGATCATTGTTCTTAATATTAATTACGACCTGCTTAGCTTTCATTTGTTCTGAGAGATCAACATAAGAACTGCCCTTGAATGGTACATATGTATTTATTCGCACTTCAAGTTTAAATATTCTGTTGAGTACCCACTGAGATCCCTTTGCTTCGAAAGCCCCCATCTTAGCTATGATTTTCGATATGCTGTTGGCATAATATTCTTTCAGATTAGTCGATTTCAGTATAATTTCGTTCTTTGTTTTAAAGGAGCTTTCAACATATTCAATATTCCCACCAATTCCCCTTTTGTACTCATTGAAGAGTTTCATGTTCACTTTGAGTGATTTTAAATGTTTATTAATTAGTCCCGTGACAGTTTCTTTTACATCGTTTAGGAAATGATTTGGGTCTTTGTATGCATTCACAGTCTTTACAGCATAAGTATTGGTCCTACTTTGAAATGCTGTTTCGATTTCTTCTACACTGAATCTGGGTGTGTACTTATGAATTTTACTTCTCAAGTGACTTCTTATGAGAGATGGTTTGTAAAAGTGTTTACAAGTTTCACACTTGACATACTTCTCTTGAGATTTCTTCTTCATTCTTTTCACAAAAATATCATTCTTAAATTAATGTTCTTTCCAAACATTACCAGTTGTGTTAGCCTTTTTCATTGCCATGGTCGTCATCATATTAAACATCAGTTGATTTTTATTTGTGCTCATTTTTTATATAAAATATTTTATTTTTTATGCTTTCAAATTTTTTAAGCCACTTTTTTTGCAGTTGTACTCAACCGCAACTTTTTACTCGTATTTTTACAGATGCAATCAAACGCAAATTTTAACGCAACTTTTTTTAAAGACTATGATCTAACGAAACGCAACTTTTTGAGTCACTTTTTTGCGGTTATGCTCAAACGCAACTTATTAATCCACTTTTTGCAACTGCTCTTAAACGAAACTCTCTGAGTCATTTTTTGCAACTGTTCTCAAATGCTACTTTTTGAGCCACTTTTTGCGTTTGTGCCCAAATCGGCATTTCTATACTACTGGCCGACTCTCCAACCGCCTCATACCATGTCGCCGATCGATGAGCTTGGCTGAGTGTACACAAACACACGTGGCTGATGATGTGCGCACTGGCAGATCCAAAACAATAGGTGTGAGTAATGTTCAAAATTAATTGATTTTCTGACAATTGAAATGTCTTACCAAGATGAGTGTCACAATGTTTACACTTGAAATGTCGCAATATTTACAACACTCTGATTGGCCCTGATGGCCTGGACACTTGCTTGATTTTTACATGTGGACAAGTGTGTTCTGGCTGCGTGAAATGAAGTGTACAATGTTTAGAAATGAGGAATTGTGCACTCAGTTCACACATTTTTCGAAATGCGGTGAACCAGCACACTTAATTGTTTGCATGTATGTTGCCTGCTGTTGTGAAATGAATATTGATGTTTCTGTCAGCATGGTGGCGATTGCACATATTGTACATGCTTTGTGCATGACTACCATCTCAGCCTTACCATGCTAATACTGTTCACACGTGGTGCTAACATGGTGTGGCATGTTGTGGTTTCACATGTGGTGGGTGGTGGAGTGATTGAAATGTTCTGACAAGTGAGCACCGTTTCAGACCTGTCAGCGGTGACAATACACACTGGAGTTTGTTGCGTAGTTTTGCTCTCACTCACCTGTGTCACTGTGTCACTCACTGTTGGTCTGACGAGTTGTTTTGACCGGTTACAGCACCCACTGTGCCAGTGGTACCATGTCACCAGACAATATCTGCAAGAATGGGGCGGACGTCACGTCCGCCCCATCCTTGCTCAGGATGGGCATTAGCTCGGGCGTCCCGCGGTCTGCTGCAGTGCTGTGGCGTGCAGTGTAAGTTGGTCTCCTGTTGCTCTCAGTCGCACACTGCCACGGTGCATCAGCGGCGGCTGGTATCGATCGAGCCGACTGGTCATGTGGCATGTTGTCGACACTGGTAGGTTCCAGTCTGAAGTTGGTGATTTGTCCCGAGTTAGTGCCTGGAATGTCATTACAACGATGGGCGTAGTCAATGACTAATGTTCCGTTCTGTGTGGCTCCTTCTTCGGTTGACACACACTTGTCATGTTAGACCTGGATGCACCAAGTGTACGCAAGTGTTACTTCTTATATTCCATCACATCAACGGACATTTGCACATTTTCGAAGGGTTTGTCTAAAATGTGTCGGTGAGTGTCCACTGTTCATTATAAATCCGGTGCATGCGTATAGTGCGGGCACATGGACAGGGTTGACAAATCCCCAGACCTGTTGAGGTCTCATGCAATGTGCACATACATCCTTCGGCATTCCTGAGATCGTGCATCCCCATGCTTCCTCGCAGAATTCTGCATTCACATGTTCAATTACTCCTGCAGCCGGCTATCTGCAGGAGCATTGTGACACAAGCAGGTGTTACCTTGCATAAAGTCCAATGCGAACAGCTCTGGTTTCGGCGTTGGGTGCAAGCATTTTACGCACGATGTTGAGGGGTTACAATTCTCTGTCTGCCAGTCCAAACGCCCGAGGTAATTTGCGCGATGTGATTGATGCAAAGAAGCCAATGTGCCATCAGTTGTTGTGGTTTATGCCGGGCATATAGGCGGTGTGGTTCGTACCTGCCACCCAGGCAGTGCGAAGCAGGAGGGCTGGTTATCAATGACATAGTGGAGGAGGGGGCAGATGGCGCTGTACCCTCGGCTGCTGGCTTTCCCCAAGATAGTGAAGGGGTGGCTGACAACAAGGGTGCTGCGAAATCGATGATCTCCTGTGTGCATGTCCAAGATGGCGGATTTTTCTTGCTGGATGGGGTAAACTGTGATTCAATCAGTATTTTAGGCATACTGAGGCATTATTCAAAATACTAACGAGCTTGATATAAAAATATTTTTGCCTCGTTTAAAATCCACCATTCCTTACTGGCTGGTAAAATTAAAGCCTATAAAATCTCTCTTTTGACATGACGTGCATTCAAAAATTTCATATTTATTTAAAATGCATCATTCTGAAGGAAACACAAATTATTACAATGTTTTGCTAAAATATTATTGTATTTTAAAATACTGACTATCAAAATTGACTAACAGCCCGTAGGTGGCAACTTTTACTGTTTTGGCTGGCATAGCAACAATTTTTCATCGATGTACAAATTATGATACAAATCTATAAGGCGTTAATTTCACAGAAAACAGAATCCCATGTTTCATATTTTTAAACATTTTGTTTCAAAATAGACTTTTCTAAGTCCAAGACATCCAGCCAGCTACAATTCCATGAAAATCAAATTCTAGGACTACAAACACAAGTATATATATTTTTAGCCAGGAGGCCTCAATTTCAGTTACTTAACTTATTTCCATCGTCATGCAAGTCCCCAACAGCCGAGCATCTCTGAAGACAAGTTGGCTATCGGATCGTATTTATATGATAATTTATTGGAGGGGAAAACACGTTAACACATTCTTTGTTAGTACAGATTATTAGAGAGATACATGAAAACATTTGTGGATATCCGGTGCATACAGCGCACTCTTTACGTCTTCAAACGGCGAGGCGCGACCAGACGCACCAGCGACTGGAGCACTTCGAAGAGGCGAGGCCTTGAACCACAGGCACTGGCTGCCACTAGTGTACTGAGAGACTTAATACGTATCACCCGTGCCGTGCGTCGGAGCTTGCCATTTTGCAACACATATTCGAAAATCTTTCATCACTGCAAATGTATATTACTTCAAGAAACGTATTTTCACATTCCACCACTTAATTTAATATTAAATCAGTGCGGAATCATATTTTAAATCTCATTTTCTGCCATGAATTTTTGTTACGTCGTAACACCGTTGAGAACCGAACTAAGCCGGTGGGCAGTCAATGTCGATGTGTAGCAGGGCTGTCAAATTCGGCAGTTCAGTTGTAACTTTCCAATGCCAAATAATAAACATGAGACACAATTTGGTCTCAACTGATATGTTTTAAGAAAGTCAGACACTTATTTTGGAAATGGTGGTGACATATATTTTAACTTATTATGCTGTATTCCCAAAACTACATAACCAAAATTGGCAAACAAGTGGTACTACAGAAGGCTATGTAAGAAAACAATTTTTAGTGTATCAGACACTTATTTTATAAATGGTGGCAATGTCAAAAATTCTTAGTACACTTTATTTAAGAAACTATGTAACAAATTCCAACTTAATTTGCTCACAGATACTTCATACGACCTTAAAATGTGTTTATACAGACACTGTTTTTCTTCACCACTTTTTTAATTCGGGCAACAAAAAAAAATAAGTTTTTATGTAATTTTCCAGGGACCAATCATCTGATTCCTACCTAATTTTACACACAAGGAGTTCTACCATACGACATGTAAATATAAACTTATACATAATTAAGTTGTGCACATAGTTGACTTTTAAATGGACTGCCTTGTAAATACTTGCTGTTATAAACCCTGTCTATTAGAACATTGGACTGATTACACCTAAGTTGATGCTCCTAATTCTACCTCCATAATGTAGTTATTTGCATGCCAGCTTATAGTAAAGGGAGTCCTGTGTCTGAGTCTTCGGTAAGGCATGTTGTAATTTAAATGGCTTACGAGTGTTGTGAATGTTTCTAGTTCATATATGTAAAGGAAAGTAGGCTTATCTTGGTGATTTCTTATTCAGTTGTGTTTAAAAGCCTGCAGTTAGTATTTTATGGTGGCCTGTTTGCAACTTTTCACAATTATGAGACAACCTTGTGACACAATTTTCTGAGGATCTTGTTTTAATGCTATTTATAAGTAAAGATATACAAAATAAGGCGAATGTTGCAAAACAAACATATTTACACATTTACTAGCGGAGGCAATTTATTGAGAGTTAGTGTTGGTCTATTTATAAATAATAGAAATATTTGTGCAACAAGTGTTTTCTAAATCATTTTAAGGAAATAATTTTCTGGGAAATCTTCTAAATTGTTCTCAGGAAACTTCCGAATTTATTTGTATGTCAGCTGGCAATATTGTTGCTATATTTATGTTAATTAAATGTATTTATTTCACTCAGTTTATTATAAAATATTTTGAATACTAATTGCTGATGGTGATATTTGCTTGTGACAGATGCGGCAACTGAAAGAAAAGATGATCGAGCAGAATGGGAAACTTGACTCCATGAAGTTGAGCTTTCGGTTTTACAGTAAGTAAATTTGAGTTTTCACTGATACCTGCTTGTGTCCCAGTACAATAAGAATATTCGGAAGTCAAGCTGCAAATCATATTCGTTAACGAACATAGTGAAAATTGTTTGGAAGTGTATTTGGTATAAACATCAGATCACATTGTAACATAATGATAAAATCTTAAGAAATTTACTAAAAATGAGTTATAAATTGATCAGGCGAATCTATGTGCATAGGAATCTGCAAAAACTGTGAGATAGTGGCAGAGGAAGTGGTGTCCATCTTCGCAGTGCAAAATAGACAAAGCTCCTGGTGAAACCGGCGCTGGTCTCACCAAACCTCCCCTCTAGGTTGCCGATACCTGTTAAATGGCCATACGTAGAGCACTAATGTCTAGCCTTATGTTAACTCCCGCAAAAAAAAAAAAAACAAATGCTAAATCGGCTGTTTTGATCTTCAGGGTCCACCAGTAATTTTGCAATTGTGAAACCACCATGCAGTCCGAAAGAGAAAAAGAAAACTACAATAAACTACTCGCACATACACTAACAACTCGTTCTGCGCTTGTCCTTCACAATTTAATTTAAGCATTACGGTATCCCCATTAACTACATTCGCAGCCCAGTGCGTTCAAGTACAAACTGACTTAATTTTGGGGGATGCCTGGTAACCAGATACAGCCCCTGCCACCTTGCCGCCGAGTGCAAAGGGTATAGTCAAACCACACTGCTTCTTTCTGTGACAGTACACATTCACACACACACAATCATACCACACCTACTCTCTTGATCTTTTAAAGACCATGTCCATCATTCCGAGGTTCCTTCTGTTATACGTATTCCGGAGTCATCTCTGTTTGAAATTTTGGTGTTTTCCCAGAACATTTCTGTTCCACGAGGGTCGTCACATTCGGTTCTTTGTCTGTTTCGGGTGAATGATAGAGAGAGGCCGAGTGGGAGGGAGATGATCTTTGCGTGGTGTTTTCTTCCCTTTTCTGGTTATTCCTTCCTGAGTTCGGCATAGCTGAGAGGGGGCCAATGGACTCCTTTTCGATCCTCCTCCCCCCCCCCCCATGATTGCCATGCCTTGATCAGCTTTCCCTCAAGGAGAAGTTCTTGTCACATCCTAGGAATGGCGTAAATTGATTTTTCGGATGCCGACCGAATTGAAGGACTAATACCTAACCACAGTGTACCACCGTGAAGGGCTTACTAAAGTCAAATGTATTCCTCCCATATGTACAGACAGCATCCTTGAAGATTTCTGATTCCACGAATATTTCTCCTGTATGCCAGTAGCACTCTCTGAGCAAGCTTAGGAGTGTTTCTTGCTGGGTCGTCAGGCCTGCCTGGGCGACGACGAGCCTGTCTACTTTCTCCATGCGAGGGAAGATAATCCTATATCTGCCTCCATATGCCTAACGATCAGGGATAGAGCTGATATTAAGATCGGTAGATCTTCCAATCGGGACAGATGCTCTCCTCGTATGACCTCGTCATACAGCCACAGTAGGTCCCTCGGGTCCACCCCCACAGACCAAGGCTGCACAGAAGCATCCACCATGTTCCTGTCGTCCAGTCAATCAATTGACACTGTTCTTTGTTCAACTGAAGTTGCTTCAGTTCTTCTCACAATGTGTTTATGAAGGAATATCTCCCTATAAGCTTCGGTTTCTCTTGGCTGATTAGTTTCGACCTCCTCCATAAGTACCCCTGTTTCCCATAACTTACTGGCATGGTTCACGGTGCAAACTGTTATTCGCCTGTTGTCTCTCTTGAACTTGCTCACACTACACATAGCACGAGCAAAGCCCTCCTGAATGAACACCACTGGGCTCCAAGTGCATAGCCATTCATCATCAGCTCTTTCTTCCTCTTTACCCTGGTCATTGGTTTCTTGTTGCTCCAGGTTTACAACTCTCATTATTGATCTAGACTTGGGCAACTCCTTCCCCTTTTTTTTCTTTTCCATCTTTTTATTAAACTTTTCGAAGGAGGGCTCCTGACCCTTATCTTCCCCTACTGTGAGTCTCTGCTCGAGGCTCCCAGTTTGTTGTCACATCCGTGCACAGAAATGTGTTCCTGTGGCTTTGTTGAGTGAGAAGCGAGAGGGCCCTTCTCATACTCATCTATTGTGATCACTCTTGGGAAGACGTGCTCACCCATGATGAATGTTTTCATCATCTCCATTCTCCTCGAGACTGTCCCCAAACTCATTGCTCAACTATTGACCTGCCCACCATACATTGAACACTTCCCTTCTTTTACTTACTTTGGTAAGGTAACCTAACAATTTCTTAGCCATGCCCATGCCCCAGAGTATGTCCCCGAGGCATAAAGCTCCATGTTTCCTCTCGCTCTCAGATCTTCCACCCTGTGGCACTCCAACACTCCACATATCATGCAGGTGGGTTCATCCATGAGGTCCAGTGAGGACAGCTTTTCTCTGAATTTTCCATGTCCCTCAGAAATTGCACTGAATAGTGGCCCACATTGAGCCACTTCTCCAAGTGCAGCCTCCCCTGATCAATTGGGAAAGTCCCATGAGTGACTCTCCCTTTCTCGGAATTGTCTGCTGTGGCTTCCTTCCTTGCCCAGAAATAGACACCAAGGGATTGTTGTCTGATAATGTAATATAAGGTTTTCACTTCCAGCATGCAATTAAATATATTAATAAACATGTATGGCAGATAATAAAATTTGCTGTGTTCTTATAAACATTAAATCTGGTAAGCAATAGTTAAATATTTCTTTGAACTCTGTAAAATTGATAGTTTTATTAATAAACTAGTACAATAAAACCTATAAATTATATAGCGTTTTATGTTTCAGTAAGTCTGTTGAGATAAATTCTGTAAAAAGTAAACCTTATTTGATTTTTCCTTTATTTTTAATATAGCTTCTAAGGAGCAACTCTGTTTTTCATGCATAAATAATTAAAAGGAAACCACTAACCTGAATAGAGTTTTTATTCCATTTCTTTCCATTTTGAAAAGAATTATTACGAGAAAACATCCCTATCTCTGGTGTACTCTTAATAACGTCTGAGCCCTTTTGTCAAATTTCACCACACACGAATACACATTTACTCTTGCATGTGACAACCAACATATTAGTTTTCAACCAATTAGATTTCTTCTTTTCCTAACCTGCAGATTCTCAAATGCCATATTTCAAAAGTGATGTTATTGATGGGAACCAATTTTGATAATGCTACCAGTACCTAATTTGGCTAGGCCCACTTTCATATGTCACTTTGTAAAGTAGTACCACATGAAAATTGAAGTCTCTGTATGATATCTTGGAAACTATTCAACCGGTTCTAACAAAACCTGGCTCATAAATCGTAATATGGTTCATAATTTGCATGTACAACATTTTAGAAGATGGCACATTTATCATAGTAATGGCAGTAATTTAAAGATTTAAGAAGTTCAGCCGAATGGTATACTGTATGATTGCAGTATCGAGGAGCTCCGCTTCGAGATACTATGATAAAAGCACACACTGAAGCAACTTCACTCTCGCCAAGAAATATGGACGACAATAATTCCCTAATTTTTTATCACTCGAGGGAAAGAGAACATGTATTAACACTTTGAGACTGGTGCATTTAGATTTTTGAAGTGTGGTGGCCAACATATGAGATATATTAAGGTGGAAAAACCCGACTTAGATGCTAGATATCGTCGACCTGGCAGTGTCGTGAAGGTGGTGTTCTTGATCACAGTGCTGTACGGTCGTCCACCCAGACATACGTCATTCCCTCAGAGATGGAAGTTGATGAGTCGTCCCAAAGGTCTGCCACCCCTTGTGCCTAATACTTACTTGAACGTATTTTGTGGGCCTATTCAGGCTGACTCACGTGCTTTAAAAAGCTGTTAAGTGAGATTTTAGTTAAATGTCAAGGAGGTGGTGCAAAGAAAAAGTCACATGGTCTGCTAACACGTGTGTATTTTCTCTTGCACAAGTACACAACCTCACATTGCTGTGGAACTTACTGTTCCTGATCACTCTCGCCTGCCAGGTGGGCTTAACTCCACAAAAACGTTACCACGATGTGAAAATTAAGAGGAAAAAAAGCTTCCCTGGGCGATACCATTCCTAGGGAAGGAGCGGTGGACTTTCCAGGTACGAAAGAAAACAAATGTTCTGACAATTTAATAAATGCAATGGTAAACTGGTGCAAAAAGACATGCACATAACTAGAGCATGGTGTGGCGCTTGTCAACCTCTATGGCTCTCGGACTCTGACTAATTCAGTGGGTATGCGAGGCTCCATGCATGGCAGGCAGCTACGCACAAAAACTATTCCTTTCCAAAAACTGAAACCTTTTAAAACTACATTACATTGCAATATATCTGTAAATTTAATAACAAAACATTGAGAAATTAAAACTTTGCAATAAACAAATGATCAATGAGATAAAATGCAAACGATGATGTCAGATGAAATATAATTATTTCTTGAAAAGAAAGATATAATGAATTCAATTTGCTAGGGTGTCATACTGACTTAAAAATATATATTTATAAAAATTTGACATTGCACCCTGCAACGACGTAATAAGAACTTTCCACACTACTCTCCATCGGACAGGTCGAGTCACTACGTGGAGGCAGAGATGGTTGCACTTCACTGCACTGACACTTTTCAAAACTACACAGCACTCGTGCATTAGGGCATTTGCACCCAATGTTCTCGTTGCAGTGGTGAACATGGACATGCGGTGTAGCAAATGGTATAAAAGGAGGCAGGATGTCGTCCTGTGCCAGCATGTAGTATTGCAGTGGTGAAGGTGTGGCAGATGATCTAAAAGGAGGTAGGAAATAATCCTGTGTCAGCATGTAGTGTTGCAGTGGTGAAGGTGAACCTGCAGTGTGGCAGATGGTCTGAAAGAGGGAAGGAAATTTTTCTGTGTCAGCATGTAGAATTTCATTGCTGAAGGAGTACATGCAGCATTAGCAGATGATCTAAAAGGGGGTCGGAAGTCGTTCTGTGTCAGCATGTATTATTGCAGTGGTGAAAGCCCACCAGTAAGCTGCAGCAGCCTGCTGAAAGGAAATATTACACAAGGGGAGATATGCGCCTGCCTATGGCCAGCTGCAGCCGCCTGCAGAGAGTACGTTAGATATGAGGGGAGATAAGCGTCTGCTGTCCTACAAGCCGCAGAAGCCTGCGGACAGTATATCGTACACGAGGATGATATGCACCCACCCTCCTGCCAGATACAGCAGCCTGTTGGCAGCATCTCGGTCACGAGGGGAGATATGCGCCTGCCTATGGCCAGCTACAACAGCCTGTGGACTGGTTCTCAGACACTAGAGGAGATATGTGCCTGCTCTCAGGTCATCTGCAGCAGCCTGCAGAGAGGACCTCGGAAACAAGGGGAGATATGTACCCACCCTCCAGCCAGCTGAATCAGACTCAGTTCAGGATCACGGTCACGAGGGAAGATATGTGCCCACACCACTGCCAGATGCAGCAGCCTGTTGGCATAACGTCGGTTATGAGGAGAGATAAGCACGTGCACTCCGGCCAGCTGCAGCAGCCTGCGTACAGGAACTCGGACACGAGGGGAGATATGCACCTGCCCTCCGGCCATATGCAGCAGCCTTCGGGCAGAACCTCGGACACGAGGGGATATATGTGCCTGCCCTAATGCCCGCTGCAGCAGCTTGTTGGCAGAACCTCGGACACCAGGGAAGATATGCGCCTGCTGTCCGGCCAGCTGCAGCAGCCTGCGGACAGGAGCTCTGTCACGAGGAGTGATATGCGCCCTCCCTACGGCCAGCTGCAGCAGCCTACGCACAGGACCTCGTACACAAGGGTGATATGCGCCCACTCTCTGGCCAGCTACAGCAGGCTGCGGTTACATCCTCGGACACTAGGGGAGATATGAGCCCGCCCTTCGGCAAGTTAGAGCAGCCTACGGATTGGACCTCGGACAATAGGGGAGATATGAGTCTGCGCTCTGGCCAACTCCAGAAGCCTGCGGACAGAACCTCGACACTAGGGGAGATATGCGCCCTCTCACTGTCAACCCGCAGCTGACAGCTGCAGCAGCCTGTGGACATGTCCTCGTACACAAGTGGAGATACATGCCTGGCCTCCGGCCAATTGCATCAGCCTGCGGACAGGACATCCTATACAAGGAGAGATATGCGCCCACACTCCTGCAAGCTGTAGCAGCCAGTTGGCAGGACCTCGGACTCGAGGGGAGATATGCACCTGCCCTCCGGCCAGCTGCATAGACTACGTGCAGGAACTCGGTCAAGAGTGAAGATATGCGTCCGTCCTCCGGCCAGCAACATCAGCCTGCAGTCAAGACATCGTTCCCAAAGGGAGAAATAAATTCACTCTCCTGACAGCTGCTGCAGCCTGTCAGGACCTCGGACACGAGGGGAGATATGCGCACACCCTCCGGTCATCTGCAGAAGCCTGCGGACATGTCCTGGCACATGAGGGGAGATAAATGCCTACCCTCCGGCGAGATACATCAGCCTGTGGACAAGACGTCGTATACGAGGGGAGATATGCGACCACACTCTGTCAAGCTGCAACAGCCTGATGGCAGGACCGTGGACACGAGGGGAAATATGCGCCTGACCTCCGACCAGATGCAGAAGCCAGTGCACAGGACCTCGTACACAAGGTGAGATATGCGCCCACCCTCTGGCCAGCTACAGCAGCCTGTGGACAAGATCTCGGTTACGAGGGGACTTATCCGTCAGCCCTCCGAATGGTTGCAGCAGCCTGCGGACAGAACCATGGACACGTGCTGATATATGCGCCTGCCCTATGACCAGCTCTAGTAGGCTGTTGGCAGGTCCTCAGTCAAGAGGGGAGATATGCGCCTGCCCTCCAGCCAGCTGTTGCAGCCTGCGGACAGGACCTCGTACACGAGGTGATATATGCGCCTGCCCTCCGTACAGCTGCAGCAGCCTGCGGACAATACCTCGTACACAAGGGGAGATATGCGCCCACCGTCCTGCCAGCTGTTGCAGCATGTTGGCAAGACCTCGGATATAAGGGGAGATATTGCGCCTGCCATCTGTCCAGCTGCAGCAGCCTGTGGACAGGACCTCGTAGGCAAAGGGAGATTGCGCCCACCCTCCTGCCCGAAGCAGCAGAATGTTGGCAGATGATCAGTCACGAGGAAAGATATACGCCCGCCGTCTGGCCATCTGCAGCAGCTTACGGACAGGACCTCATACACGAGTGGAGATATGCACCTTCTCTCTGGCTAGCCGCAGGAGCCTGAGAATAGGACCTCTTATACGAGGGGAGATATGTACCCGCCCTCCGGGCAGCTGCAGCATACTGCTGAAAGAACCTTATAGCAGCCTGGACAGAACCTCGGACACTAGGGGAGATATGCGCCTGCCATCCTGCCAGTTGCAGCAGCCTGCGGACAGGGCCTCCGATACTAGGGGAGAGATGAGCACGCCGTCTGTCAAGTTGCAGCAGCCTGCAGACTGTTCCTCAGACACTAGGGGAGATATGCGCCTCCCCTCCGGCCAGCTCCAGAAGCCTGCGGACAGGATCTCTGACACTAGGGGAGGTATTAGCCTGGCCTCTGTCAAGCTGCAGCAGCCTGCGGACTAATCCTTGGACACTAAGGGATATATGCGCCACCCCTCCGGCCAGCTGCAGCAGCCTGCGGACAAGACCTTGGTTACGAGAGGAGATATGCGCATGCCCTCCGACCAGATGCAGCAGCCTGCAGACATGACCTCGGATTTTCTCGCCTCTAGTCCGAATCTGTTGCCTTGGTTGAAACACGCTTCTGGAGCTTTCAACATTTACCTGAATGTATCACGATTCAGGAAAGTATAAACCAAACAGCCCGAGTGAATTTTATGGCATTCGCATATCACAATTCTAAATTTTTATGTTATTACTAAATGAATATCTGTTTCAGAATGTTCTGTTGTGTTGTGTCGGTTAAATCTGAAATATCCTGTTATACATTTATAGTAAAACACGACACAATTAAAATGATCTGCAAGTTACATTCACTGGTTTTAATATAATGTTGGTTAATTGTTTAGTTAATTGCATTTGTAAACCAGTTTCTGTAAATGTAGGGCGTGTCTTGGAATTTGTTTACTGTCCAAATATAGTTATTTACTGTAACTTGTGGGAACGCATTTGTTACTAATGTTAAAAAAAAACCCAACTTCCAGTAGTAATGTTTTACGTATGTATTTAAGTCCCATGCTACCCCACCTTTTTTAACAACGATGTGCATAAACTTCCAGGTAAAAAGTGACATACTGTATCATATTTGTTCAGGGCGCAGTCGCTCATATACATGCTGCATGTAGCTCTGTCCCGAAGTGTTTGAAATATAGATTTTTTTTTTAAATTGCTTCATTATTAAACACGTCACAATCTGGTGTATGTGGTGGTTGAGTGGTTAACCTGCTCAATCCCCGATCTGGTCACTCCAGATTTTCACATTTGGGAGATGAGTTGGACGATGCCTCCGGTCGGCATCGGTTTTTTCAGGGATCTCCCGTTCTTTCCAATGTTTCGCCTTCAACGGCTCTTAAAATCTCGTCACTCAAGTCAGTCTTTTACAGTTGTTCATTATATAAATAATGCGATGAAATAATCTTTGTTCTTTTTGCATTTTACATGTATCTTTAAGTCATGTGCGGTGATTTAAATAAATTTATATTTTCATTTTTTGTGTAAATTTTGTTTGCTCCTTTTAATTGATTCAGGTATAGCCACATTCTTTCTTATGATTGTCATTTTTGCGTATCTATTTATTGTGAAGGTAAAGCCACTAGTTTTTAATGAAAATCGTCTCAAGATATGAAAACCTTTAATTCTATTATGCCAAATATTCTCGCTAAGTATTTTCACTGAATTTAATAGTATTTCTTAATAAATCAGCCATTATTAGTGTAAATGCAGAGGGTCCTTGTTTATGAAACTCAATTTCATCGTAAGCTAGCCTGACATAACTAGCAAAATGTATGCAATAATTTGGTATACTTCTTTCCATTAATTTGTGGTAGAATAGCATATAATTTTATTTGTTTAAATCACTTCTTATAAACAGGTGTGACGAAAACTCTTTCAGGTTCCTAACTGGCATTTATTGATAGGGGAATGTGCAGAAGTAAATAAAACACTGAAATAGTTTCGGATTATTTATTGTGTACCTAACATTACAAGACATGGTTGGTTACACTTACAGATAAGTAGACTTTACATATCAGAAATTAAACATTAGGTGTCCAAAAGTACAGGGCGTACCACAATTACACTTTGCAACTGCATGGCATACACAGTTAAACATTTCACTTGTGTCAATTAAAATATGTACAGGCTGCATCACACAGTATATAACACTTGAAAGCACAGGATGTATCAAAATTATACATTGACATAACTACTAAACATTAAGAGTGAAAAAAGCTCAAGGTGACTGTCAACTCACTAAACAATTTTTAAGATATGATAGGGTGTTGGCCAATTCACTAGACACAGATTTCCTTGCAGTTATCAGTTGCTTGAGCTTCCTTACTTAAAAATTAATATTATTTTTTCCCCAAACAAACTCTAAACAGTTTACTCCAGCGTGTAAACAATTTGATAATATTCAATTTACACTTGGATGCATGAACAAGTCACTTCATTATCTTCTTTGATTTTTAAACTTAACGCAAAACAATTATTTATATACTCCAAGACAAATTGTCTCTTAGTGATAGGTATATGCTATATACTTTGAAGATGTGCATCTATTATATATATATATATATATATATATATATATATATATATATATATATATATATATATATATATAGAGAGAGAGAGAGAGAGAGAGAGAGAGAAAGAGAGAGATAGATAGAGAGAGAGAGGTTTCCTTGCTTAACATTAAATTCAGTACTCCTTGTGTACGCCCTAATCTGCCAGTATGGACCATTTGTACATTAATTGTGAATTTTCACCTGCTGAGATGAATGGTGATTTGTAGCCATACATTTGACATAGCTTTTTGAATGAAGGGCATTTATATTCGCTCTGCATGCCTATTATTCATTCTTTCCACACACTTGCAAGAATTCGTTTTTGCTCGTAGCCACAGACATATAATTCCTCATCTTTAAAGTACATGCCACATATTTCCGGAATGTCTTGGTACTCAATACATCTGTCTTCCTATACGAGCCCATGGTAATTTTCGGTGATCCGGGTATTGATGCGTTCTGTCATGTATTATTATTAATGCATAAGCTTGAGTGTTTGGATGGGTGTGTTTGCACTTATTTCAATTCTAGAATCAATAACATAATTTATAATGCTGTCATTTTACTTACTGACATCAAATACGAATAATGACCCTCTGTTCTTAAATGATTCGACTCTAAGATCGGTACACTGTATTTCCAGTAATGTGTTTCTCGGAAGCCTTTGCACATAATGTAATACATAAGGAACTCGCCATTTCCAGAGTTTGTATTAAAATCTGAATACAGATATGTTTGGGCATTTAAATAAATTTTAATATTTCACTGGTCGAGCAATGATCTGTCTACTCTTAAATAGTTTTATCAGTTTGTCCGTTTTTCATTTGTTTCATTTGTTTTTCATTTCAAAAACATAGATTATACCTCATAAACATAGCTTATACCTCGAAAACATTCCTTATTCCTCAAAATCATTTCTTATTCCTCAAAAAACATACCTCGAAAACACGCCATCCCTACTTGGGTAGTTCGTCAAACCAAATTCAGCTTGAGAGAGGCATGATACTTCAAATTTAACCATATACCACTAATGCATGTTCTCGCGATTTTTTCACCTAAAATAGATCCTTGCATTTGCCTTTAAACACCTCTGAACTAATTTGTGTTTCAGAAAAGCAGTAGGGTAAGTTTTTTTTTTTTCATACATTTACTATCCTACTTATTCCATACATACAGTCTTTACATTTCTCTGTTGTTTGCAGATAATGTTATTACACAGTGGTTTTCATTCGATGTAGCCTCGTTCTTTAAGTACACAAATGATCGAAACCATCTCTTTCATGTTCGAGTATTCTCTGTGTTTTCGAAGCTCAAGTAAATATCTAACGCTATATACAAGTTCGTTGGCGTCTTCTGCATAATTCAAGACACTCTTTTCCGCAAAGCTGGTAGGAATATGTGTGAAATCGTCTTCAATATTATCACTGTCTTCATAGTAATTAATGCTGTCTCTTCACTTCTTGCTTCATTATAAATATCGAGTTTACTTTCCTTTGAAGGACTCGTATCGTTACCGACATTAATCTTCGCAGCTACTGGTGGTAAATTATTTTTTCGAAGATCGTTATGTTAGTGTGTTGGTTTGGAAAGTGTATATTTCATACAATTTGGTTGTATGCCATTCCGTTCGTTGCTTGTATTGCACATAGTTCCCTCGCCTTCCTTGAACATATTAAGTAGTGAAGTCAACACATCCCATTTTTCAATAGGAAGTGTGAAGTGTCTCGAACAGTTTTTGCAAGTAAAAATCACCTGGGATAGGTTCTTCAAACATTCACTCTTCTCATGACACCTTGTACTGTAGGCGAACAAATATACTGATCCCGTCTCCATTTTCATCAATGTCCCTCGTTTGAATAATTTTCGGTATAAGACGAAAGTTTACTTCCGAAATGGTGTCAGAACGTCAAATGATATTATTTCTGTATAAATGGGATTCTTTTAACAGTAAAGAGTCTAGTTAATGTCAACATAAGCCTTTCCACCATAAAAAATTTTATATGTTTATAATATATGTGAGACAACCTAAAAAGTCATTCTGCCTCCCATGATACACGTAGGAAGGAAATATATAATATGAAAATTGTCTGTTGGCTATTACAGAGATCATTAATATATGTATAACAGAAATTATTAATACATGTTTAAAATCGGTTTTGTGTATTAGGACGAAAACAAGTTCATGCTTACAGCTCAACCAAAGTCCATAATTAAAATGTCAATTTCAATAAAAGGTTCATTCCCCAATTTAATATTTAGTTCACAAGGTTATTAGAATGGAAAAAGATATGCTATTGGAAATCTATATTTCAAAGATAAGAGATTGAACAAATGTTTGTAAAGTGTTAAAACATATGTTGGTAGGAAGATAACTTTGGTTACGGTAAGATGTGTACTTAGAGTGAATTTAATTATTTTAATTAATAAATACAAAAGTAGTAGTTACAAGTGTTCTTGAGTGGATATGAACCAAGGTGTAAGTTCGTTGTGTTTCATTGGTCGATGGTTAGTTGGTTTCAGCTCATTACTTACATAGTAGTTAAAATTGGATATTTATAACACCGATATTTTACTTGATATGCGATTAATGATACAATCTACTTAGCTTGTATGGTTCTTGAATCGTTATATATATATATATATATATATATATATATATATATATATATATATATATATATATATATATACTATTTGTGTTTGTAATCAGTCGACAGCTATAAATTGTTTAATTGATTTATCTAACAAAAGATTAGCCTATACAGGAAACAATTAATCACGTCAATCTTAGGAAGTGTGTGTGAGAACTTAATAGGCATTCGCAAGACAATCATTCAAGAATAATTATAAAAATCAAGGCACTTGCAGGTTTGGTTTGTTTATGTAACAAAATTTGTGTGTTTGCAGATAATGGTTAGTACAAAGTGGTTTCATTATTGTGAGAAGAACCTTAGTTTGTAATTTTAAATGACTTCGAAAAATTCTATGATTGGCTAGGGTGTTATACATAAATATAAATATTCTTGTGAGAATGTCAGTCTGTGAATATTACTTAAAACACGTTCGTTGACATGTGGCAAAGGTATTGGGATGGAAAACTCGTTGGACTTTTATTATTTTGAAAGCTAGATTTTTTTTAGTATTTACATAATGGCTGTATCTGATGTTATATGTTTATAGTCTGAATATAAGTTCTCGTGAGTTAATAATGTATGCCAGTGGTTTGAGTTGATACTTTTAGCTTGGAATCTGAAATTTTTTGTTTAGGTGTCGAAAAAATTGAATTTTAAAATTAATTAGTTTTACACATTCTTTATAGTTTAGTTAGTTATGTGCATGGAAATTTTTTTCCTGTGTTAATATTTTACATATATATATATATATATATATACGCGGAGAGATGGGTTTTGGTGTAGTGTTTGGAAGTAGTCTGTAGCGACCATAGAGAGAGCTATCCTCGCCTTCTGAGATGCTCGTGCTGGGTGTGGGCTTTCCGGATGTGCAGCATGCTGTTGAGTAGCAGATAGTTTCCTCACCCTCCGTTCAGAGCTGGGGCTGCCTGAGGCATTGGAGGTTACAGATTTCCCTGCTTATAGCTAGCTAGCTAGGAGTTAAATTAAAAAAAAAGACATCTGGAATCAAATATGTACTACAAAACAAATATATTATCAATTTGTTATGTTTCCTCAGTGAAACAACTTGTGTTAAAATGTCCCCAGTAAATTAGGTCCTACATATTAAGTTAACTTGATATTGGATTATGTTGGTTGTATAAGCTATACATAATAGTACATCATAGGACAGTGTTAATTGTCTCGGATAGGTTGTGTAATTTACTCAAGCTAATAATATAAGATGGAAATCATTTGTTAGCAATCGGTTTACATTACTTATTGCGCGATTAAACTATAAGCAACTTTGACGAGTTTCGAACCAAAACTACTTCATGTAGTTATACATTGCTTACAATTTTCGTTCCACTTGATTTGAATCGCTGTATTCACTGTTTGACTGTCAAACTAATACCAGTAATTATGTCCTGTTGGGTGGTTTCAAAATTATTGTAAACCTTTTTTTTAAATAAATTCCATTATATTTATGATTGTTAGCTCTTTGGTTTTGTAACTACTGTTTCTCTAGTGCGCTGTTATTTTTGACTAACATTTACACAGCAGATAGTGACACCAACATGAGTGGTAGCAATTTTCTTAAGTCGAATGTATGGGTTTTAACTCTAAAGATATTTTTAACACAGTTGGCTAGAGAGAATAGCTTTGCATTGGATCTTAGCTGGAGGATTGGTGAGAACTTCATGTGCACGGGGAAGTGAGAGAGATATGGAGAGACATGACTAGTGGCACTCTTTGATGGCGGGGGCTTGAACTACCTAGATCCAGCGCTGTGCCCGCAGGAACTGGTGTGCATCATGTGCTGTGATTATGAAGAGGGTGAGACATTTGAGTGAAAGAAAGACTTGTATATCTCCCCCGCACATAGGAATCTTTACGCACAAATGCAGACAACATAATTTATTTTCGTGGTTATAAAGGATTAAAGTACATTAATGGAAATTAAATCTTATTGATCCAATATTTTAACATATAAAATGATAATAAAATTTTAAATAATTATGAGACACTTTTATGCTACACAAAATAGAATGCTATAACAAAGAGGAACACATTTGAATGGTAATTAATGATTTTATTCGTAAATTGGATTTTTTTATTAATTTTGAAACTTCAACAAACAGGACATGTAGGTTGCGATAGATGAATGATAATTAAGTAACACGTTCGTACAGTGTATGAAAGAACTGTACACATAAATTTAAACTTGGTGTTGCAGAGAGCGAGGTCGTGGCATAGCGCATCCAGGGCTTGAGAGCCGAAGAGGGGGCGCAGTGCCCGGCCATCTCCTTGCGCGACATAGCAGTACAGATGAAAGCTCTTGACTATCTGGGGTATACTCGCATTCTAAATGAGTAATAGAATATATTTATATGTTAACACAAAGGAGCATTCTTGATTCAAACTTATACTTTTCTGACAATTCACGGCTGTATAGACTTATGGAAGAGTCTCTGTCTATTACACAGTGTGGGAAATATTACAAGAAATATACTTTTTATAAAATATTACATTAAATTAACTTAACTAAAACTCACGAAGGAATATGCTAAACACATTTTACTAAATTGAAATATGAGAAAACACTCTTACGATGTACAATTGACTATAGTGCTAACATGATACTCAAAATGGTGGGACACATGCTGGAACAGTTTTATGAACCAGACTTTCCAAACACAACACGATTGAACGGACTTCATTATAACCTATTCTGGAAATTTATTTAATGAAATAAAAAGTGTTGTGACTATATCGATATTATTAATGACAAATACAATCTCAGTTCAGTCTGCAGTAATGAGCAGCAGTGTTATGATGTGTCATTAATGTGTGTGTACTCGGTACTAAGTATGCACACTTAGTGTGTAATTACTCTAAGTGTAATAAATAGATTATTAATTATTTGGTGGTAAAATTTAATTACTTCAGATTGGGTTCGAACCAAAACTGTAACGGTTCTAGTTTTATTTGGTAAATGTACCTAATAGCACTGCTCGATTCTTCATTTGTAAAGGTTATGGGCAGGCTAGCACAGGTTGGTAAACGGGCGACGATTGGATCCCAGGCTGTTTGGTGCATGGCCTGCAGGCTAGCTGGTCAGGGTTTAAAATTAATTCGAAAAAATTCATTCACAGTTGCGAACGGACAGTGAAAATGTGCACTTCGGGTATAGGTACTTGTTTGTTTAATTAATGTCTCATTGCGAGTGCATATTGTTTAATTAATGTCTCATTGCGAGTGCATATTGTTTAATTAATGTCATGTTGTATGTGTTTATTGTTTAGTTAATGTCTCATTGCGAGTGCATATTGTTTAATTAATGTCTCATTGCGAGTGCATATTGTTTAATTAATGTCATGTTGTATGTGTTTATTGTTTAGTTAATGTCTCATTGCGAGTGCATATTGTTTAATTAATGTCTCATTGTGAGTGCATATTGTTTAATTAATGTCATGTTGTATGTGTTTATTGTTTAGTTCATGTCTCATTGCGAGTGCATATTGTTTAATTGTATCATGTTGTATGTATTTATTGTTTAGTTAATGTCTTGTTACACATGCTTATTGTTTAAATAATGTTTTGGTATTTGTGAATGATATGTTTTAATTGTCTTGGTATTTGTGATTGATTTGTTTAATTTTCTCGATGCTTCTTATAATTAAATTTAATTTTTCATTGGTAATTAATGTCTCGGAATGTATTAAATGTTTCGGTGCTTGTAATTTGTACTTGTTCAATGCACATTTGTTCATTGCGAGTAGTTAGTTATTACTCATTTCTTCATTGTAATGCTATTTATTGAAATTTTTAACTTGCATTGCACAACCAACCTAACCTCAATCATTCATCTCAGCTTAGTTTCTCGGCGCCCTTCAGAAAGGCAAGACCTACGTTGCTCCTGAGCTCAGTTGTCTGGCAAACACCGAAGAAGCACCATTTATGCACCTCGCACCCACCCTCAGAACTCAGTTCCTCAGCAGCCAGCTACCAGGACGGACATCTGCTGCTCCCGACCATATCCCCTACTCTCGCCCAGTCACTGTGTTCATTCCCTCATCAGACTCCGAACTGTCAACATCTAAAAAATTGCCCTTGTACCATTCTTGTTCCAAAACCCAAAAGACCAATCACAGCAGACCTCGTAGGGGATGGGAGGGGTTAGCTCATATATACGGCTGCACCCACCCCTCAGAGCTCATTCATTCTCTTCGAAACCTTTTAATAAATTCAACCCTTTCAATAAATTGAACCCTGCCAATAAATTTAAACCTCTCAATAAAATTTAATCGTTCAGTAAATTTAATCCTTACTATAAATTCGGCCCTTTAAATCAATTTAACCCTTTTAATCAATTTAACCCTGTGAATCAATGAAACACTTTCCATCAATTTAATCCTTTACCTGTAATGAAACCTCTGCCTGTAATTAGTCCTTATGAGATTAAACAATTAACCTTTTGAACACTTCCTCAGAATTGTGGGGGGGGGGGGGATTTGACGTGTTCCACATGTCCGCACCCTTATGCTGTTCCACACGTCGTCAGCACTAACCATACGACCTCCGTCGCCACATGTCAACAGCCAGGAGCATCAGCCAGCGTTAAATATGTGCGCACCAAATGTCTTCGCGCAGTGCATTAGTGCGTTTGTGTATATGTTATTTCATTTCAAGTGCCAGCTGGCATTTTTGTTTATATCCAGGAGTATAGGAGGTACCACGCTCCTAGTGGTGGGGAAGTGTGCAATTGAACATGGCCCTCCCATGTCCCCATTAGACACCTAAAACCGAAAATAGGAGAGAGAAGGAAAAAGTTGTTGGAATCTCCCTGGTGGGCAGCCTGCCACAGGTGCAGGTGTATAGCTGTACTGGTGCACCAGATATTACATTCGCAGTACTAGGTAGTAGTATCTGCAGTAGGACATACATAGTGCACTATGCCCTCCTCCCCACGCCGCGAGTTTCCCGTGCAGAGCGAGTTCTTCAACATCTTATTCATGTTTAAATATCTGCTTCATCTTCGAAGTATTGATGGGTTAAGGTAAAGGACCAGCTTCGTGTTAAGATCTGGCAATGTCATACTACAGACGCTCTCCACCGAGCAAGTGGCTGTCCGGTGTATGGAAATAGTGAAAACTTCAAAACTATACATCAATTTACATTTTGTGTCCATCCACAAGAACCAAATTATTAATTAATGAGAATTATAGTCTTAATTCCACGTTATTTGAATTTCTGATTTAAGGCCACTGGTGCATGAAAGCAGTATATTTATATAATTTATGTCATAACTTGTTTCACAGCGGATTTTTCAAAATTTCTGACATCTCAAGACGTAAATAACAACTTTTAGCACCTTCTTACGTTGTTAGATATTCACCGCCATCGGTATTCTCAGAGCACTGATTGCAGATAATATAACCAAAATGCTTTCTTTTCTTCCATCAGTGCTCCGAGAATAATGACGGCAGTGAATATCATACCACGGAAGAAGGTGTTAAAAGTTGTTATTTACGTCTTTAGATGCCATAAATTCGAAAAATCCGCTGTGAAACAAGTTATGGCACAAATTATATAAATATACTGCTTTAATGCACCAATGGCCTTAATCCGCTGTGAAACAAGTTATGGCACAAATTATATAAATATACTGCTTTAATGCACCAATGGCCTTAATCCTCTGTGAAACAAGTTATGGCACAAATTATATAAATATACTGCTTTAATGCACCAATGGCCTCAATCCGCTGTGAAACAAGTTATGGCACAAATTATATAAATATACTACTTTAATGCACCAATGGCCTTAATCAGCTTTGAAACAGTCAACACCAACACATGCCAGAAGAAAATATACTATGCACAACTCGGCAAGTGCTACTTCTATAAACGCACTTATTCAGGAATGCTACCTGTTAGCAGCAATTGTAACTATCTGTGACCATTGGGTATGAGCATCAGTGTAAACACAGGCCTAACATGTTATTTAGTTTATAGTTTCTTTTCGAATAATTCCGAGATAACGGATGTATGATGTCCTATACTATGTTCATTCAGAAATTATTTCTCTCCTAGGATATGGGAGATCCCTTCAAATACAGGACAATTGGCAACCCTGCTTCTCCTCCTCCTGAGCTCTGGATAACTCTAAACAGAGGAAAATATGCAAAATAAGTGAGCCAACGCAGGCCTGACTCGACAAGGGAGCAGCCTGACTCCCCGAACCAGAACTGAGGATGTCTGCCATCAGGCGAGTAACTGTCGTACACGCCCTAGAGTTACTGTAACTTGTCCTAGCAGATAGACTTCACACTGTGATCAAAGAAGACGTACATCTGCGGGAGGGTCTGAGCATGTTTCTTTAACAACAGTCTATTTTTAAATTTATAGTTTCTCGAGATGATAGGAGGCCACATAGATCCTTCAATTTGAATATAATTGCATTATTAGCTGCAGGGTACATGTTCACTTCGGCCATGCTCAGGCATTGTCTGGCGAGAGAAAGCATCGGCTGAACAGTTGTGAGTTGGTACTGATGAGCCCAAAGTTGTCATGAATTATTTGTAGGTCCACATAGTGAGGCACAGGATTCATTGTTGGGAATCTCATTCCTAGGAAACAACTCGCTGTAGTCCACGCCTGACATACTGTTGACCTGCAGGTTTAGGTGATAATCTTCGATGAGTTCTGCATTTTAATTTAAGTGACTATGGCCTCATAATAAAGGTCGGTGCTATGCTTAGGGAAATAGATGCAATTGCCTCGAGATACTAAAAGTTGAAAAATAATCAACTGTTAAAGAGGTTGTTCGAAACCCTCCCCCGACTTGACGCAAATCAGATACCAAAGTAACATGAACTATCTAATACCAGGCACAGAATATGGTGGCCGCTCAGTGTCAGCCTATCAGCGAGCAGTATTACGACATGCTGCCACGCCTATCAAGAGCCCATTCCTTCATAATACGTGTGCAGTGAAATCTCAATTGTGGTCATATAAATTACAATTCTTTACATAAAGAGGAACATTTGAATATAGTTGAAACAGGGATCCATAAAACACATACGAGATATATTTGGGAGTTTATTAGGAAACTGTCTCCACAGACGCACTGCTAAATATTACGTTCGTAGTAAAAATAATCTGACACTTAAATGTCTATCAATCGCATATGCAATAATTTTAATTTGCTTACAGTTGTGAGTAGCATTGAAAAAATAATTCATCTTTATTTTGTAACTTGTAATGGCAGCAATATATCCTTTTCTCTGTCCAAATAGTTGTAATAAAATTATTTTCCATTACAAGCTTCCGCCTCTCATTCGATTTCTTATAAGAACCCGGCACTTTAAGGAAACCTTGTCGTGGAACTAGCTGAAAATGCACAACCTATTTTCTCATGCACAGCTACTGTAAATTCAAATAATATTACAAGCTTAGTTTAGGTTGGGAAAGTATGTTGAGAAAAGGGCGGGTGAAAATGTGTATGCATGATAGAGCCGACAGCACACAAACAACATTCGCAGTATCCATGGTAACAACAGTCTAAAGAATCTCGTAGAATAAATATGTAGAAATAGTAAGCTTCTTATGCATTAGGAAACTGAGAGTTCCAGTTATATTCAAACTAAGAAAATCTTTACTATAAAAATTTAATTTTACTGTCATTTTTATGCTTACTCTCACTGATGAATAGCCTATAAACCTATTTATCCAACAAGCCTTCTTTAGATATTCCCATAAGAGAATATTGAAATAGTTTCATGGACAACTGATTGAAGTGTTAAGAATAACCAAAAAAAGACAAATTAGTTGAATGACTTAAAATAACTACGCTTGTTGTGGAGTCGGAGGACGCTAATAGTCATCAGCAACGGACAAGGTAGCACAGTGATAAACAACTGGACACACTCTAAAGTGAATTCAGATTTGATTCCTTGCCTGACCATGATGTTTTTGTTTTCCAGAGTCTGTCACTCCAGGCGAACGCTGAGATTATTCTTTCCTAAAGACCCCAGCAGCTTCCTTCACATTTCCCATCACTTTGAGTAATTTGCTCTCTCTGTAGAGACCACACTGTCGACAAGGTATTCTGCCCTGCTTACACACCTCGTCAGCAGAAGCGAGTGATGCACCCCTTGTTAGTGTTCCTTATTCAGGAGTTTAGTGCCAGCTAAGCATTATATATGTGTCGGTGACAGCTGTAGCTATACCTATAACTAGGGCGGGTGTTCTAGGTGTATCTGATACTGGGAGGCCTGGCTGGGGTATTAGTGTAACTGTTTCCTGCAGATCAGAGTGGTACAAAAACACGGTTACCTTATTATTGTCATTGTAAAGTTTCTGTTAAGATTTTTATTTTCTTTGGTCTTTTGTTTGGCTTGAAATGCCACTGTTATTTCACCCACTCGCGATTTTATTTGTGGTTTTTGATGTATGATTTGAGTAGTCAGGTTATCTAAAGTTCTTTCGACCGAAGGACTTCCATTTCACATATCAACTACAATTTGGTAATGGTATATCAGACCTGCTAATAGAATATTTATAAATATTTCGTCTGTGACTGGTTGTTTCATGGACTTCATATTATATACATATATTGTAAAAGTATCTTATGATGATATCACTTTTTTTGTAAACTTCACATGCCTGCTAGTAACATGTTTTGAATGCGATAATGCACTATCGTTAAACAACATTAGTCGTTAAAGTATTACAGAAAGTGTCTAATGATTATGTAGTATGCGATGTTTGGTTGTGCATGCACACTTATGACGTTGTCCTTTACAGGTAGATAAATTTACACAAGAAATACGAGATGTGAAACAAAAGCTCGAAGATGTACACAATAAGGTAATTAAATAAGCAATTAATTGCAATCATATTACTATAAACAATTAAAAATAATTACCACTCATACAGACCAGAAATTTCCCCCAGTAAATTTGTGTCTTTGGCATAATGCTGATAAATATTAGTCTTTTATATTTCCTGTTCCCATGTTATCAGTAAAGGTATAATTTAATTGTGACTATCTCTAAGTAAACTAATTTTTTTTTTGTGTTTAAAGGATGAGATCCTGACAAAATACATAGGGGACCTGCAAAATGAAATTAAAAAGAAGGATGCAAAGGTAAAAAAAAATAATAATAAATACTATCAAAATACCATTATGAAAATATGTTTTGTTATATTTTTGACACTAAGAAAAATATTAATAACTTATTAATATTTGTTGGATGTAGAGTTTTTAGAAGGTATGATGAAGTTTGCCATTATCCATTACTAGCAGCCCACCATAACTTCGCTCAGGTTTTATGGAGTTATTTAGATACCTACCTATATATGGGTTGTAAGATTTTTATTTTAATATCAGAAATAGTTTTATCATTGCATTAGTGTTGGTTTTTCGGTTGGATGCATTTCTACTATCCGTGACTACCCACAACTACTCGTGACTACCTATGACTACCCATAACTACCTGCTACTACCCATGACTACCTTCAACTACCCATGACTACCTATGACTACCCATGACTACCTGCGACTACCTGTGACAACTTGCGACTACCTGAAACTATCCACAACTACCCCTGATTACCTGCGACTACTTTAGACTAATTGTGACTACCTGTGAGTACTTGCGACTACCTGCAATTACCCGAGACTACTTGAGACTACCTGCGACTACTTGTGACAACTTGCAACTACCCATGACTAACTGCGACTACCTGAGACAACTTGCGACTACCTGCAACTACTCGTGACTACCTTCAACTACCCATGACTACCTATGACTACCCATGACTACCTACGACTACTTGTGACTACTTCCGACTACCTACGACTATCCACAACTACCAGTGATTACCTGCGACTACTTTAGACTAATTGTGACTACCTGCGAGTACTTGCGACTACCTGCAATTACCCGAGACTACTTGAGACTACCTGCGACTACTTGTGACAACTTGCAACTACCCATGACTAACTGCGACTACCTGAGACAACTTGCTACTACCCGCGACTACATGCGACTACCTGTGACTACCTGCAACTACTCGTGACTGATTGCAATTACCTGCAAATACCCGCGAATACCTGTGACTACCCGCGAATACCTGTGATTACCGCCGACTACCTGTGACTATCCTTGACTATCCTTGACTACCTGTGCCTAACTGCGACTACTTGCAACTACCTGCGATTACCTGTGACTACTTGCGACTATTTACGACTACTAGCGATTTTTTTTATAATATACACAATTTCTTCTAACATTGTTTCAATTTATCTTTAATAATGGTTGTGTTAGTTCATGCTGAGAAGCAGCCAAGTAGCTTATTTTTTTCGAACTTGGTTTAGAAATTTTGAAATTTGTCCAGGATTTTTAAAAAATTAAACATAGTCTATATCCATCTGGAAGAATGTAGCAATCTATTATTGAAATAAGTATAAGAATCTAACTTGTAGTTTCCGAGATTACCCGAGACATATAAACAAGTAAACAAACTCACATTACCTCTTTATAATATTAGTATGGATTATTAAAAAAACTTTTCAGAAATTGAAGTCTTTGTCTACGATGATAATTCACGTACGCCATGCTTTACAGCACTTATTCCCCCCTTTAAAATTTTGCACTATATTATTAAACGCTTCTGAAGTAGCTGGCTCTAATAACTTTTGATCGTTCATTGTCGACAAGTGTGGTTGCCCTCATTGATACAGCGAAATTAATTTTCACCTGTAGTGTGTACGCTCGCCTATAGGCTGTCGTGGATTAATTGAGCAGTGCCGAAGGCGCTACCTAAAGCTTACATTTTTGTGGCCTAATGACTATTTATGCACAAGTGTAGTGAAAATGTTATGTTTTAGGTACTGAAATGTGTTACAAACTCTTACCCTAATGTGTACATAACAGAAAAACATAAACTTGCGTTGACATAAATTCAACTCACAGTACAATGTCAAGACTTGGAACTGTTGTTATTGGAATTAACCAGACAAATCGCTCCACCAACTAAGAATTGCCATGCACCACCACCCACCGAATCAAGAAAGAGTTCTCAATCTGTCAATCCTTCCGGTGTCCGGGCCTGGTGAGGTTTCCCGTGTTGAGTCAAATTAAGCCGTGGGCTCCACTTCTGGTGGTGCCCTATCGTCAATTCCAAAAGTTTCACCTTTGCAACCATACTTCCGCCGGAAGCCAAAAGCTTTGGTTTCCCAGAAGCTGCCCACTGAGTCATCGGAGGAACTTTGGGGAATTGCTAACTGGCATTGTTTATGGTTAGAACTAGAGTGGTATCTGACTGCCTTCAAACCTCTAACTTTCGTTAGAATACCATGAGGTGAGCCCGCGGATTCCTCGGGATAGGCCCCGATAAGTGTAGCAGGTAATATCTAAATATATTTTGCTATGAAATCTATTATAAAATATTTTAATCTATGAAACAGATATTTATGATACAGGTATTTATGGTATTATTGGGTGATTAATAATTACTATAGATGCTTGCTCTCTCATATCGGTGCTTACTCGCATCTTTTGATCTGTTCATATGGTAGCTGCATAGCATACCATAAAAGTGACTACTGGGCAAAGGAGCTATTTATGGTATGTATTGAGTTGTTGTTAACTACTGCAGTTGCGCGCTTGCACTGTCGGCGCTCGCTTTCACATTTCGCCCACTTTTTATGGTACTTGTATAGCATACCACAAAATTGAAATTATTCTGTGAAGTAAGGTAGGTGAGCCAAAGGTGGCCCACTTAAGTTTCAACAGTGTATTCAAACTTTCATTGGCAATTAAAAATCAGAAAAAAATGATTTACACGTTCTATCACTAATGTACGAGGCATATTAAGTTTAATTCTATCCAAAAGTAAACGTATTCTGTCTATATTTAAAGTCATAAAAAATGCGAATTTTGGCCACCTGATCCAAACTGACTATGCAAGAGCTGTATTTTCTAGATAGAAATGCGAAATGGTTTGAAAAATGATAAAGTTTGTTTACACAGTTAAATGTGAACAATAAACAATAAAAAAATAAGCAAGAAATTAATTAGAAAAAATTCCTTGTCCTAATATATGCTGTAACTTAAAAACTGAAATGGACTATCATACATTCGAATTCTGTAAAACGTATAAAATCAATAATAATAAATTGCCAGTTCAGTCTGTCTCCTGGCAGTATGGGCACAATAATAGTGCCATCTTATCCTGCTCAGTGAGTCTCACACATTGATTACAAAACCTCATATCGAGTTGTCTATCAGTCTTACACAAATGGCAATACCAGCTTTCACTTTACTTTTGAAATTTTTGGAGTCCACTAGTAGTAGCCTCAGTATGGACTTTGTCAAATGACGCCTTACTTACTCCAGATTTCGAATTACTACTTGCTAGACTAACCTTCTTCAAGCTTGCACTGCTGGGTTGATTCATAGACTTCTTGTTATGCTGGAAGAGAGAAGCTACAATTTTTTGCGTCCTATAGTTAATGGGTTTCCTTCTCGGAGTCCCACTTTTCTTCGCTGGGGCTTCTCGTGTCCTCAATAGTTCACTAAATGATGTAGTGTGGGTATCGCAAGAATGTTGTTTAGATATGAGGATTGATCATGATCTTCAACAGCGCAATCACTGTCCGACTCAACAGAAGAATCCTCACTGTGCAAAATTGTAGCACATTTGGTAAATTTTTTACTACCCTTATCCTGTGGAGTTTGAAGTGACGTGTCTGCAGGTGCTCGATCTGATTGCACTTCGATTGTTGGTTGCTGAGTAAGGTCACTTGGTGCATATGCTTCATCGGGAATCATGTTCGGATTATATAGGTAAACACCTGTTGTTTCAAATCCAGAGATTACATTATTTGGTACCACAGCTCTGTTCCATGTTGGGGTAAATATTTTCCCAAACTCACTTTTTCTAATCGCATGTTCCATTTTATTCACAAGAACTTCTTTGTTAGATGACTTTCTTGCCCAAAACAATATGATTTCATCATCCCAGTAAGATTCAAATGGTTTGAAGACTGACTTATTCAATGGCTGAAGCTCGTCTGTAGTGTTACTGGGTAAATAATACAATGTTACGCCATGGACTTCAGCTGCAGTGACTATGTTCCCATCCAGATGAGATTGAGCTCCATAAAATATCAGCAGCGGAGGTTCTGGTGATTTTTATTTAGCAAAATAATCGAGCCATTTTATAAATGTCTATGAAGTCATTGATGCTTTAGGAGTCGTGAAAACATCACTTCCAGGAGGCAAGTTCTCCCTCCATTCTGGTTTCATTCTATCTCCCTTGAAGAGGATAACAGATGGTATGACATTTCATAACGCATTACCGCAGGCGACGATAGTTACATTTTCGCCATGTTAGTGTTCTTTATTCAGGAAACCACCAATGTTCTGGGTTTGAGTGCCAGCTAAGCATTATATATGTGCCGGTGACAGCTGTAGCTATAACTATAACTAGGGCTGGTGTTCTAGGTGTATCTGATACTGGGAGGCCTTGCTGGGGTATTAGTGTAACTGTTTCCTGCAGATCAGAGTGGTACAAAGACATGGTTACCTTATTAGTGTCATTGTAAAGTTTCTGTTAAGATTTTTATTTTCTTTGGTCTTTTGTTTGGCTTTAAATTCCACTGTTATTTCACCCACTCGCGATTTTATTTGTGGTTTTTGATGTATGATTTGAGTAGTCAGGTTATCTAAAGTTCTTTCGACCGAAGGACTTCCATTTCACATATCAACTACAATTTGGTAATGGTATATCAGACCTGCTATTAGAATATTTATAAATATTTCGTCTGTGACTGGTTGTTTCATGGAGTTCAGATTATATACACATATTGTAACAGTATCTTGTGATGATATCACTTTTTTTGTAAATTTCACAAGCCTGCTAGTAACATGTTTTAAATGCGGTTAAATCACTATCGTTAAACAACCATGTGTTCATAATCTACTGTTTAAAACAAGAAGAAACATAATTTTTATAAAATTTTTAATTCGCTGAAAAAAATCATGAGTACTTGTCTTCACCTAGTTTCAATTCTGTGACTCTCTGATTTGGTTCTCTTTAACATACTATGGTCAAAGTTCTCTTCCATAGGAGTAGAAGCAATGTTACACTGAGACATATTACATTTCTCTAGTCAATTTTCAAAATAAGTAGTCTGATTTATAACAAAAGTGTCGTCCCTCAGTTTTTGTGAAATATACATTCCCAAATAAAGACAAATTTGCCCTAAAACTTCCTTTATTAAACATTAGCTCAATAGTCCCTTTACAGATACCACCTTATGCTCACTATTAGAAGCTAGTAACAAATAATCAATATGTGAGCAAGTATGTTTTAAAATCACCTTGAATTTTGGTGTTAAGACAGTTTTCATAATCACATCTCACAAAGCCTAAATGTTTAAATACACCATGAAAATTTCATTCCAATTTTTGGCAAATCTTTCAACCCTACATATCTGTCTTTAGTTTACATACTATCTCTCTTCATTCCTCTTTAGGCTCACAATAAAATATTTTCGGTAAAGAAATATACACATAACCTTTTATCTCCCCAATCAAAAAAGCACTACAAACATCAAGTTGATGAGTGGTGAAGTTTTACTCATTACAAAAAACAAGCACTATAACTTTATAAGACATCCCATTTCGTTTTTCAGCAGTTGAGCATCTGAATACCCATTGTGCCGAACCACAAATTAACATGAGACAAGAATTCAAAGCATATTTTATATGTTTCTACACAAAACCCATCTACAAAACAGTCGATCCATTACATTAATACTGCTTGAGCAACAAACCAGACAATAATTCATCTACAAGCAAAAAGCACCACTGAAAATATAAACTCTGGAATATATCCAACAACAAATATATGGAGCTTAACCATCATTGCATGACAATTAAAAATCGGCTTGTAACACCCCATACAAGATAACACATAAATATCACATAAAGTTTCAAACAATTTCTAATTTCATCCAATCAATGGCATAAAATGCTCACCAGCAATTCGTGTTCATAAACCATTATGTAGCATGACTCAGCAATGATTACAATAAATTATAGGAACTTAAACGCAATGCCTATTAACAAGTACCTTCACATGGAAATTCCTAAAATGTCTTAAATGGTTGACTACTAGTGCAAAAATTACTAAGATCTGTTTCAAACCCTCTGATCTATAATCCAAGCTAACCTTAAATGAAGTATTTCTAATTCCTCCAATCTGGTTTAAATTATAAAGAATTCTTGTAGGGTTAAAGAACACACAGGTGCTAACCTCAGCCGAGTTATACACAGTTAAAACTAATTAACCTAAGAGTGTAACATTATACAGTCCAAGTAGGTACAATTCAATAGTACAATTCAACCGATGGTGTGGAATGACCTTGTATTCACTTCTATAACTGCATTCCACGAGCGAAGCACCAAAAAAACAATATAAAGCACCAAACTTTAAGTTATATGAGCAAGTACCCTAATATTTTAGTAAAACTATAGCACCAAATAAATGGAAATACATACACATAAATTAAAATGCATAGGCTTCCAAATGCCGGGCTAAAGCTCATTTAAACTAAGTAAAATGGTGACCGCGGGTGACAGTTAATGCCTGAAGAAGACCGAGACCTCCATAAAAAATATATTTTAAAAGATAAATAGCAATGATCCTATACTCAAAATTCTATGATTACCAACGACAAGGCTCAATCACCTAACCTCAATCGTATATGCTGCATACCAAGTTATACAACACAATTAAAACCTACTAAAAATACTTTTCATTGCTCTTGAACTGTTAGTCACTACAATCGTGATAAACCAGACCTTCACAATAGGGCAATACTATATCTTACTCCACGAAAATCGAAAACAACATTAGATAAATGCCACAACCTTATCCGATTACCATTTACCAATAAGTTAACCGAAAGCATAAATTTGAAAATGTAGTGTTGCTGTTCCCAGAGGACTGAACCTTACCTTAAAATTCACTTCTTACAACCAAAACACATTATTCAGCTATCCACGACTGTAATGATGCACTGTATTTATCGTTGCGTAACATTGCAGTGCAAGCAACCGAAAGGCAAGGTGTAGATTGCCACATACACCATGCAGATATCACCGACGGCAATCTCAGACAAAGGTACGTCAAACTCCCTGCAGCTAACTGGACGAGCAAAGCAAGCGACGAATCACTGGTGAAGGTAGATCAAGAGGTGACAAGGCAGCCGGTCCCAATACCAAAGCTCTGACCCCGTGGGTGAAGAAGGTGGGTGGGGTAGGAAGAGTAATAGTTGATGGAAGAGAAGAGCGAAGAATGAGTGGCCCCCGAGGAGGAGCGAGTGGCCCCCGACAGCTCACACAGCCAACGAGACGATGCGGGAAAATAAAATCTTCTCACCATTTACAGTCATTAACATCACAATCACTAGGTTTAGTAGTTACCAATTCGCAGGTATCATTTTCTCTCAATGCTATCAGTTCCATTTCCATGACTTCCCTCCAGTGGTTACTGTATACACTAGTCACTGCTTAGCAATCCATCCTATATCATCATTACAACTATTACCTTGTAAACCTGTCCTTTCATTTATATCCTCCTCCACTTACTGCACAATATCTTCGTTCTATTTCTCTGCATACCATTCAGTGCCATCCTCTACTGACAAAAACTCCTTTTTATTTCCTGTTCTCCATTTTGTTCTTATATTTCATGCTCCAACTCGGGTAGCAGGAAGACAACATCACGATGCACTTCGACCTTGCTGCTTAATGGAATAAAAACTCTGTACCCTTTAAGATTATCATCATGTCCCAGAAAAACCCCTCTCATATATTTTGGAACTAATTTCAACCTTTTTCCTTTCGCATGTGAACATAAACTCTTGAACCAAAAACTTTGAACTCGTTCAAGCTAATGTCCTTTTTGTGATAGGCTACATAAGGAGTTTTGCCTTCAACAGGTCTAGGACGTGATCAGTTTAGCATGTAGGCTGCAGTGTTTATTGCCTCGGCCCAATAAGGTTCGGGCATATCCCAAAGCATCGTAGAGGCAGATTCTACTTAAGTTCGCATTTCTCTTTCTGCTCTGCCGTTTTGCTGGGGCATGTATACAAACTTCCTTGGTGCATAATCCAAAATGAATATAGTACTTGTTGTAACTCAGTGATAGCGTACTCTAGGTCGTTCATGTTTCTCAGACACTTAATTTTACATTTAGTCTCCCTTTCTGCTTTCGTAATGTACTTTATGATGCACAATTTTCCTTCAAACGTGTGTTCCGGAAATAAACATTTCTATATCCTGAGTAGTTTTCCTTCAACAAAAAGTACTTCGCACCACCAAGTGATGGGCTTTCCATCGGACCACATACGTCAGCGCTGTGCTGCACCATCATTAATTTAGGGACATAGAAGCGTGGCAAAAGAATAAACATAACACAAAGCCAGTAGTCCCCAAACAATACCAGCACCGACACGAAACTCGTGGACCAGACTGTGTCGAGCATGCATACACTTATAACTAAAGTTTTATTTGTAAGGAAACAATGGCCGAACCTTTCTTTGGGTGCCAAGCCTCTAGCACAAAGGCCATTTAGCTACAGATTGAGAGCATAAACTCTCCTTCAATATTGAATCAAATTTAGGTTTTAAAAACTTATTGTCATATGGAATATTTCAAAAAAACTATTCTCATGTAATAAAAAAATAAGTTTAAAGATAATAAAGATACACAGAAATTGGGTGGCGCAACAAATAACTATTTATTTTACTCTTTGCAACAAAATATAACTGTAATCTCAGGTGACATAATATCATAGGTTCATGTGATTGCTTTGCCAAATTTTAGAGAAAAATTGGGGGAAACCACTACCACCATTAAGTAATAGTATGAACAAACAGATTTACACACAATTATTACAAAGACGACGCTTGTATATGACCGAATAAGTATGATTACCACTTCATATCATTGTTAAAAAAAGAATGCAAACAAATTTTTCAATTATAATTATTTCCTTTTTTTTTATCTTTTTAATTTTTCTGATTGGGTTGGACTACTGTCGGAACTAATTAATTTTAAAAGATTCGAAAGTTCAGGCCATGATTAAGCCTAGAGAATGCACAAGCAAGAGAAATCAAAAGTTCATTTTGGCCTGTTGTTGTTCAGCCGAGGAAACGATGCCCATGACGGCATTTCCTGGTTGCTCTGCTCCGCGATAATGCAATACTGTAATCAGGATCACATCCTATACCAAAGACCTGTTTCTGGACATCACGATCGGGCGACAAAGGAATGGCCCATGCTTGTGTCGGGATAAACCCGCACCCCTAAATTTATAGTTAAATAAAACCATGAAAACTTGGACATCGCCCAAAAAATATAATCGCGTGGCAAAAAAATAAACAACAAGAAACACTTACCATTAGCGGGATTACAGAGTAAATGCATCAGATAACTGAAGATTGCAAAAGATAAAAATATGAGAACTGTTCACACCAGATTGCGTTCTTGGAGAAGGCGGGAGAAGACGCCTGAGGAAAACGATGCGACCAACAATCGCTTCCGAGAATAGTCAACCCAAACGATAGCTCGATATGTGTCATTTCACGATTTCTTTAATTTAATTAATGTGAATGACTATAGTCCATTCTCCATTGGAAGCAACTTTCTCGGAGCCCCGATAAATATCTACTTGCAGGCCCATTTCGTATCCTTCCGCCAAATGTAAACAAACATTGCCATGTGACTGCCATGTAGCATCTATCAAAATCAATTTGTTTACATGTCATTGTGTGTGTACATGTGTTCGTATATTTTCGCTACACCTAACCATAAACATTGAAATATGACTTCTACTTTTATACCTATCAAATGTGTTGTTTTCTATTTAGAGCTTTTCAAATAATTCAGTCTAAAGTTTATTTAAAAAACCATTTCATACGAATATTCACAGTTTAGGCCTATAACATTATTTAGGTCAGCTTTAAGACGTTTTTAAAATGCCTGATTTAACGATAGTTCTTACGGTTACGTTACATTAACATATTTATTTTCCACAACATAGCACATTACACGTAATGCACGTTAATATTTTGCAGCGACTGTGGTAAACACTTACAACTGCGGGGTAATGAACTGTAGTATTTAACTTTTGTTATTGATATGTGTTGGGTTATTTCTTTAAAAGGACGGCCTCAGTTCGAATAACGAAGGAATAGACAGTCCAATGAAAAAGTAGCATTAAAATAAACCACGCAACTCGTGTCGCTCATTTTTTGTCATACAAACTTAAAATGTAGCGGAGAACATGCACTCAAATAAGCCTACTGTAACTTTTATTCCACTTATATTTATATGTATTACTACTTACTGTGTATTAGGTTTATTGAAATTTATTGGGACTGGGCTTAGTTATTTTGTTGGGATTATTATCATTAATTAACACGTACTAGGAAAAAACTAAGTCACCAGAACAGTGACCCGAAAACACTTAACAATGACCCAATATTTACCATACAAAACAAATAAAAAAATAATTGTTGGAAACAAAAAAAAATAGAAACTGTTTTGCGAGAGAAAATATTCCCAGAAAGGGAAAACGAACCCTCACAAGAACAGAACACAAAGGTGTGTGCCACAAGGAGGCACAGCACGCATTTCCGGTAATTCTAACCTATTGGCCGCTCGAGAAACACTGATTTGAAAGTCAGCCGATGCTGTTTTTCAAATAAACACTCTTCACATACAAAATTTGTGCTATCGTCGATAATGTTTATCCTTTCCCTGTTCATTAATGATTTAACACGCTGAATGTTTTGAAGGCAAAGTTAACTGATGCCACGTGCTTAAGTTCTCAATCCTTTTTGTCACACTCACATGACAATCAAGAAATTACAAAGTCAGTATTACTGTTCTGTTCAGATACACACAAGTTACTCAGAGTAGATATGGAGCCGGTGTCTTTCATCACTGATTTGGACTGCTCAGAATGTGTTTCGGTTACCAAAAAAAATTTGATATAGGTTGTTTACACGTTTAGCAACTGACGAACTTCCCCTTTGTCATTGACAAAGTTGCACTGCTCACTATTGGACAATAAATGAAGGCCTTTGTCCAGCACACATCCAGCTGAAAAAATAGTGAATTTTAACTGTGGAACATAAAGGGCATTTAATAATATAGTCTTAATAAATTTCACACCATTCCACGCATATAACTCTGCCATACCATGTCATATCACATCTAAAAGTATTTCATCACCAACAGTTACTTTACTTGAAAACTGCATCACTAGCTCCAGTGTCGATATACCAGCAGTTATCACTCAGTTCCTCCTCTGTGCTGAAGGTCGTGAAAGTGTTTACTTAATTTCCTCTATTGTTATTCTTAGTCTTCAACATCCTGCAATTTGCTATCAGAAGACCTCTCTTCTTGCAATTGTGGCAAATTCTCATTTCCTCATTTTTGTCACAGAACCTCGCTAAATATCCATCCTTTCCAGAAGTGTAACATTGTTTTGAACTACTGTTGCTTCCACTGGCTAATGCTATCATATCTTCATCTCTCGAACGTATTCTTCTTCTTCAATCAGAAGCTTTGATGTCAGTTATTGCACAGATTTAATTTCCCGAGGAAAGGCTCCCTCGCTGAACGAAAGTCTTTTAACCGCTCGGGTAGTGACATAAGGACTTTCGTAATCAACATTTTGTCTTAAATTGGTTCTCTGTCTTGTTTGAGTGTTACAAT
Organism: Dryococelus australis; assembly: GCA_029891345.1. Lineage (NCBI taxonomy): Eukaryota > Metazoa > Arthropoda > Insecta > Phasmatodea > Phasmatidae > Dryococelus > Dryococelus australis. The sequence goes on from CM057001.1 coordinate 136,858,912, forward strand.
AATGCCTTCCAACTTAAACATGAAAATTGCTACTCAATCCTCCTTAAACTCTATTAAGAAGAACTTTCGTTGAAAAAAAATTAACACTTATGGCAGACTCCTTGTCATAGACTTACTTAAACTTCGACCACATTTCACTAGAAGTAGTACAAAATAAAATATGCTTGAGTATTCCCGATTCCATTATTCTAACAATCAGTTATGGAGCCGTTGCATCATTCTGAACCCAAAACTTTTCCCTCCCTCTGCAAATCTAAAGCTTCTGCACCACTAACAATTCCGAACAGTCTTTTTCCTGTCAGAATAACGTCAATCTGGAACTTACACACTACCCATTTGTTTCCTCCAGACAACTTTTAACTCGGACTTACTTCTCTGCTCATAAACTCTCGAATCCTCATTATGTTGCAGCATCGAAAAACAAGTGTCAAAAAACCTGCCAGAGTGACGGAAAAAAGACTTGAATGATTGAGCCAATAAGACATTGATAATAAACGCATAAATACTATTAAAACTAAGCTGTTTTACAAGATTTTATCGACAATAAGACAAATCTAACTATGGACTAACAAAACCATAACAGTGAATACAAAAGAGGTGGTAAATATTATAAACAACCACAACTGCCAATACATTAAATATACTACCAATTTAACATTGTGTACAGCAGTTATTTTTATGCAATTTATAACGTAGATTGTTCTTTTTAATAGGTAATGACTTATTCATTCTTACATAATGTTTATCCCTCGCAATCACAGTCACTTATTATTTCTTATATGCCTTGTTGATTATATAATTGTGGGAATTATACAGACATAGTTATTTCCTAAATTACTTTAAGGCTAAATAAGTTTACTGGTGCTTTAAGTTCATGGCCTCACTTTAAACAAAGCTTTAACATAAACAAATTATGCTTGTCTGTTTATCGAGATGTTAATACAAATTGTTGTGACCCCGCTTTCGCCAGATTTTCATGTATTCAAAAAGAGGTAATGTGTAGCATAGATAGCAAGACACTTGAAACAAAATACTACTTTTATTAACAGCAATCCTGTTACAAGCGATTATGCTTAAAGGGCATCACAAATATTACAATGCTTCAGGTACTGATATAGTTAGCTTTATGTTGAGAGTGTTAAGTACAAGTCTGTCAACTTTGGTCATGCTCTTAAGGACCCTCGCTGTCCGTCGCTTCCTGCAACCTGGGACACCCAAACAGTATATATATTTATCCTGTAAATCGAAGGTGTCTAAGCTGAGGCTCTCTCAACTGCGGCTTCCTCCAGGCGTCGATCTCGGACTGCAAGGATGGCGGTCCTCTCAGCAGCAGTCTCTCGGGCAGGGCCTCCGGCATAGTTGGAAACAAGATGGCAGTGAGCTACCACTGCTCGCCCATTTTATACGCTGGTGCCCGGCCTTGTTTGGATGAGCATTCCCTCCAGCTGTTTTCGTAACTCAAAGCTCTAATTACCGAGGTTGGCATCCTCCAGCATTCGAGCTCGGTCTGGCATCCAATGGCTGTGACGATCACAGCATGGCCCTCCATCCTCAAAAAATCGTGCTTCCTCGCACGAGCAGACCTGGGGTTGGAAGATGTGGGGGAATGTACCTTGTAAGGCCGGGCCAGCGTCGTAGTGTGCTCAACTCCTTGAGCGGCTGGAGAAAGCCTTTCTTCCTCGCAGAAGCCGATAGGAGTTATAGAATTACGAGTGTCATCGCACACTTTTTGTGTTATATCCCTAGGGCATTGCGAGTTATGTGAAGTTTGGGATAGCATTACACATATATAGGCTTTAAAAATACATTTTTGTGCTTAGGTGTGCAAATTTAGGAGTAAAGACAAATTATGTTGTTATATGAATGCGCCTCACAACCCTTTGTCATAAAATTACAAAACTAGAGTATATACATTTGGTAAGACAGTTCTCAGGAAAATATGCAATGATATACTTATTATTATTACTTGTCAATTTTTGTTATATTGTGTGGAATTGTCCACCTAAAGACTAAAGTTGTTTTATGTACATGTGCTGTACTAAAATTTGACTCTGAAAATTCATGAACAATATCAATTTATTTTTTGTTTCGGAAATGTTTCGTTTTGTGGATATACTACATTATTTACATGAAACATTTTCATGTGCATCGTCCAATTGATATACAAAATGCAATTATTATTCATTAGTTTGGTGGTGTTAATACTTATATATTATGTACAATGCATTGTTGCTGGCAAGGTATAATTGAACTAATTACTGTTCTATTATTTCGTATTGATCGTGTAGATGAGAGGAGTGTGCTCAGCACCGATTGTAAAGCCCCAAATAATGTTATGTTTAAAATATTCTGGCGCTGACCACACAGGTACGGGGTTTTGGGTTTTGGATGGTGCACGGGTTTTGGGTCAAAATTCCACAATAGTCCACTAGCGATGTACTAATGTTAGACATAGTTGTGCCGAGTTACGGCTTTAATTGAATATTTATATGTAACAGTTAGTAATAGGATGTGACAAATTCAATTATGGGAAGATTTTATGACACAAAGTTTACACAATCTCTAGTCGTATAGCCTAATTATGACCAATATATTGGAAATAATTATAATCTGCAGAAGCTTAACGAATGTTACAAGGGGCCCCATCTGGTATAAAAGAAATGGTGTTCTCGCTGCATGGAAGAATTTTCCCTAACACTGCTCTCTAGAGCTCACCAGTTAAAGTAACTGAAATCATTACAGTATGCTACTGCACTCTGCTGGCTTGAAATTGCAATCGCGGCCTCTGGCGCATCATGATGTGTAAGCACATTCTAAGTCATGCTTCATGATTGCGCCACTGGTTCTGCCATGTGCATAAATCATGGTTGCCAATTTCTGATGCTAATTCCAAATACCAAGTTTCAAGCTACCTGATCTACGTATGGCACACTATATGCTAGCTGTTGCAATGTTTTGCACATTCATAAATTAGTGCTTTGTCTAAGTGTTGAGTACGAGACTGCATTAGCGGGTTATAGTTCTGAGTACGGCTTCTTCTCATAATCTGCTACCACATAGTTATGTGATTCGTCGTGATATATCGCAATGCACTTGTGCGCCGCACATGTGTGAAAAATGGCTACTGGCCACTTCTGAAATACCTTGTCCAAGAAGACCTGCAAAACATAAATTCACTGGCATATGACCTAGGCAATTTGAACTGCTTTATTCAATATTATCGCTATCTCTATAACTTTGTAGTACATGACTACGAGGGCGACAGTGAGACCTACTATAGCCGCTGTACTTCTGTAGTTGAAATGTTCTTGTGGTAGTACGGAAAATACTCATGGTTGGAATCGCAAAAGAGCTAGATTACTTGGCATATGTTCTAATGTGGGCAGCTATGCGTGTAATATATTCCATCCATTATTGATACTGCCATTTAATGTATAAAACGAAATTCCCCCATCTAGTTTAAATTGTTTGATCCCAAAGTTATTTTGTTTCATCCAGTGAAATGGAATAACTGCATGCGAAATTGGTATTGCCTGTCTCCTGGTGTCGCAATTATGGGTCGCTTGCACAAGTTCCAACTGTTGTAACGTTAATTTACACCTACGTGGCACGTGAACATCAATGCTGCCATATGCTGTGTTTTGAATTTCTTTACTGAGCGATCTGTTAACGCAATGTAGCTCCAACGTACTGGGTGCAGCAGTGATGACATATTGGTGTAACATAATTGTATTTTCTTTTGTGTGTTGCTCAGGTCGATCGTAGTTTGTTTAGCAAATGAGCTTAGCAGTCTGTGCGAAGGATAGGGAGGTGTTGTATGTTATTGGTGCGGTTGAGTGCAAAAATGTTTGTGTGTGTTTCTTATATACTTACATGCACACTTTGAAAGCCTTTTTTCTCCACATAGTGCACACTATAAGGTGGAGAATTTGCATTAGCAAAGGGTAATACGGGCCGGAAATCAGTGTCATGATATTGCATGCATTAAAAATTACTAAGCAGAAGCTCACACACAATCTTTCTACAGCTACAAGACAATGGGATATTGTGTCTGATCGCGTTTTCGCTGGCACAGTAGCTTTACTTGTGCGTTCCTGTGCGACCGCTATTTGCTGACTTGGAATATGCTGCAAGGTCTGTTTCTACTATGAATAAACTTTCAATGTTACTACTGTTTACTACTGTTTAGTACTCTATATTGCACTCTGATTTTACGAATTATTTTAATACTGTAAGTTAAGTGGTAGGCTTTGCTTTGAACGAGGTGGAACGCATGAAGCAACTCCACCAATTACTGTGATTCCGCTTTTGCCAGATGGTCATGCATTCAAAAAGTGGCAAGGCCTAGCAAAGATAGCAAAAGACTTTATACAAAGTACTACTTTTATTAACAGCAATTCTATTACAAGCGATTGTGCTTAAAGGGCGTCGCAAATACTACATTGCTCCAGGTACTGATATAGTTAGCTTTATGTTAAGAGTGCTGAGTACAAGTCTCTCAACTTTGGTTATGCTCTTAAGGAGCCTCGCTATCCGTCGCTTCATGCAACCTGGGACACCCAAATGGTATATATATTTACCCTGTAACTCGAAGGCATCTAAGCTGAGGCTCTCTCAACTGTGGCTTCCTCCAGGCGTCGATCTCTAACTGCAAGGATGGCGGTCCTCTCGGCAGCAGTCTCTCGGGCAGGGCCTCTGGCTTAGTTGGAAACAAGATGGCAGTGAGCTACCACTGCTCGCCCATTTTATACACTGGTGCCCAGCCTTGTTTGGATAAGCATTCCCTCCAGATGTATTCATAAATCAAAGCTCTAGTTGCCCAGGCCGGCTTCCTCCAGCATTCGAGCTTGGCCTAGTAACCCTTGGCTGTGACGATCGCAGCAAAATTCTGCTTGTCTGTTTCACATAAAGAACATTCTATGGTACAGCAACCTTATGTATTCTGATCTTGAGGAGCATTACTACATGAGAAAAAAGGTTTGTCTCTCTCTCTCTGTCTCTGTCTCTAAAAGTAAACACTAAGGCTGTATACACACCATGGAATTACACATCCATAACATAACTTCTCTTTCTTTTACAGAGTCTTTGGCTGCAAGAGAAAACGTATTTGCACTTTCACTAGGTCTTTTGTATACTTCCCTGTGGAAAGAAACATGGTTCATGGACAGAAACATTTGTTGCTGAAAATTATGGGGGTTCCATTTTCCCCTCTTTTAAATTCTCATGGGAATGTCTATTTGCTGAGCATCCTGTATACATACTCTTTGTAACTCTTTACAAGATAAATGATCAGCTTACTGCTGTGTCATGGGTTACCAGAATGGCCACTTGAAGGTCTGTGCTGGGGACCTTCTCCAAGAAGTCTCCCAGTAGCATCCTGCTCGAGGAGTAGAGTTGCATTTGCATGATCACCAAGGCAGTTGGCACAAAGGAGACTGCTGCCGGCTGCTGCGAGCAGTTACCTGGGAGCTGGAGCACTGACTGGTGTGGGTGACTAGCAGATTGGACCACCTACTGTCCAGTAGGGCTGAACTGACATCCGATTATCGCTCGTGTTGTTAGCTGTGATACGAGGGCCCTGGTGACATCTTGTGGTCGGAAGGGCAGTCCTCCTATCGAATGGCCTCTCTATGGTCAGCTGCGGGTGGCTGCAGGGTTCTGGTTCTACTGGTCGTTAGCCCTGCCTCGAGGTTGGTCTGGGGCTCCTCTTTTGGGCAGATCCCAATTGTGGCAGGTGGTTTGTCATCTGGTTTCCTGAGGGTTCTACGATGGGATCTGCATTTCGATAATGGCTGATGGTCCTGGCGGCTGGGCACTGCTGGTAGTGGATGGTATAGCAACTTCTTGATGGGTGCGCAGAAGTACCATTTAGGGGATATGGGTTGCCATGGTATCTCGTGGTTTGGTGCTTTCTTCATCTGCTTCTGTGGCACTATTTGGATTTGCCTGGATTCCCTTTATAACCAGTAGACATTCCCTAAATATTCGGCCACAGTATAAGGTCCTTCCCATTGTGGGGTGTAACTGCCACTGTACCTCTTCTGTTGGTTGCTCAGGGGGTGGTTTCATAGAGGACCTGCTGTCCAATCTCAAATGCTGGGTCAACTAGTGGTTGCTCCTTATGCTTTCTGGTGAAATAGCATCACTGGGTTTACTGCATATTGCAGTTGTGAGCTCAGTCCGAAGCAAAATTTTCTGTGCTAGGGATATGGAGGAAAAGACCTTCTACCATCTCCACTCTCTTGGGTGGCGGAGGTTCTTTCCGATTAGCAGCTCACTGGGGATGGTAATGATAGCTTCATTTCTTCATCATCAGAGCATGAAGAGGATCTCTGGCAGAAACTGGTGGCACTGGATGTCGTTTTCTCCAATGAAAATCCAGATATCTTTCTTTATTTTGTAATTGCATATTTCCATGGGGTTGGCCTGGGGATGATACACAGGTGTCGCCCATGTCTCAACTTCCCAGATCGGATAGGCTGCAGCCAATTGCTTACTTATAAAGTGTGCTGTGTTTTCAATGAGAAAATATTGTGGGTAGTCCCAGCAAAAAAAAAAAATAATTCTTGCTGCGATTTTTTGATGAGAGTCCCAGCTTTGGCATTAGGTAACAAGTTAGTTTCAACCCACCTCAAAAATAGGTTTGTGACAACAAGGAGGTATTTTTTTTCCAATGTGGTCCAAAGCAACTTGGGTCCATTGAGCTTTGGATCGCCTTGGAGTAAATGATGATTTGGCAGTTTGCCCTGGCTTGGTACAAGTACAGAGGTCACACTGGCTGACAAATTCACACAGGTCTTGACGTACACTGGCCCAAGTTTACCTCTTGGTGACCTCGTGGGTGGTCTCTGCCATGACTGGTTGGCCTACCAGAGGGGCATCTTGAAAATGCTCAGCCCTGGGTAGGCTCAAAATGATACCATCATCTCGGCCTCGATGTGTACCAGGCTCTTGGCTTCCGGATCATTCTGCTGAATGGTAATGAGTACATCTATGCTATTAGTGTACTTAATTTGCTGAAAGACTATCTTAGGACTTGGTGGCACGGTTGTCATGCTGGTGGTACAACTCTCTCCCAGCTATGGAGTGTGGAATTCTCATGGTGCTTCTTTGGGAAGCCTGACAGTACATCTGGAAGCACGATTGTTCGCCCTCGGCAGTGCTGGAGAGTGAAGTCAAATTTATGTTAAAATGTTGCCTGCTGTGCTAGCATAGCTTTCTTGTTTATGGATTTTGTGCAGTCATGTGGCAGACAATGAAGGTTTGGTCCTCCAGATAATATCTGTACTTGCTTATTGTCCATACAATGACCAAGCATTCTTTCTCATACATTTTATAGCACTCTTCAGTTGGGCTTAGCAAAGTGCTGCTGTAACTGATGTTATGCCTCTTGTAGCATGTCATATTTTGTGCAGTCATGTGGCAGACAATGAAGGTTTGGTCCTCCAGATAATATCTGTACTTGCTTATTGTCCATACAATGGCCAAGAATTCTTGCTCATACATTTTATAGCACTCTTCAGTTGGGCTTAGCAAAGTGCTGCTGTAACTGATGTTATGCCTCTTGTAGCATGTCATATTTTGAGATATAATGGCTCCCAGACCTTGGTTGCTGGCATCAGTTTGTAGGATCAGTGGTAAATTGGCTTGTGGTCGGTGGAGCATCTCTAGATGCCGGAAGGCGTCTTGTAGTGATTCGAAGACTTGTACCTGAGGTGCTCCCCATTACCAACAATGGCTTTTTACCATCAGTTCGTGGAACAGTGCCATAAGTTGGGCAATGTTAGGCACATACTCCCGGAGCCACTTAGAGGTAAGATCATGGATAGCACATCTCTCAGATTATGATTCAGGGGGATTTGGTGCTCTTCCCAGTTCTTAGAGTAACCAATGATGTCGTCCAGGTTTGCTGTGCAGAAATTCCCTACATAACCTGCAAGGATATTTGAGTTCATCGTTCTTTGATAGGTGGCTGGAGAATTATTTAAGCCAAATAGCATTGCACAGAACTGAAACTGGTCTTCATCAGGAGTGGTAAAAGCAGTGTAGAGCTTCGAGTCAAGGTGCAGGGGTATCTGTCAGTACCCACTGTGCATATCAGTGGAGGAAAAGATGGTAGCTTCGCCAAGGCCTTGCAAGGTGTGCTTCAGGTGAATGGTGGGGTGTGCGACTGAGTCCATGATTTGGTGAGATTGTAATAATGAATGCAAAAATGCCTGTCTCCATCTTTCTTTGGTGCCATCATTACACAGGTGTTACATGGTGATCTGGCTGGTTCTACTATCCCCTGTTGCTTCATCTCTTGCACCTGCTGTCTGACAATATCCTGTCTTTTGGTTGAAGGGATGAACAGTCAATCATACACTGGTGCGGAAGTTGTGAGGCTGATCTTGTGCTGAATTGTAGTAGTTTGCATTAGTCTGTTAATGTCTTGGAACACCAAAGCATGGGCACTGAGAATCTCCATCATTGCGGAAACTGCTGATTTTTAATTTGATAGTTAATTAATCCAGGAGCGACTGTATTCATTGGGTGTGTGTAAGTGGATTTTCTCATTGGATGGAGTTCCGTGATTGGTGGCTCAGGCATATTCGCCTTTGCCCATAATCCAGGATGCCATTCTGGTCCTCAAGCCATGATTGGCGTAGTATAATGTGACAATGAAGGCCCTGTCGGCTGGGATGCCCGCAATTCTGATTTGCAGGGTAGTCTGTCCTATGATAGGTAGATAGATGTCTTGTTGCATAGCTGAACTGGGGGTTCCAGAGGCTGATGTTTGTCATGATCTACCTCTCTCAGGTTCCCAATGCGAATGGCGTTGGCGGTGGCAGCCGTATCTAACATAGCTAGCGCATACACATCCCCCATTGCATCCAGACTCTCTGAGAAAGAGTGTGGTGGCTGTTCTTAAGGCAGAGGTGTGGTGGCACTGTAGCTGTCCTGGTTTGTCCATTTCCAGAAGGCTTGACTGTATCTGATTTCCGTGGAGCTGTACTTGGTCACATTCTGACTACAATTCTGGCTGCCATCCGCTATTGTTAGATGGTTCAGTCTTGGTGGAAATGCCACTTGGGGCATTACCAGTATCTGGGTAGCACATGTTTGGGCAGTAGTGGGACCTCCTTGGTCTTGACATCTGTAACTGTTAGCTTTAAGGGTTTGTAAGTTGTGATCGGGCATGCAGCTCTCTCTTGCTGCTCGTACTCATTTACCCACTCGACTAACTCTTTGATGACTTGGGGTTTGGGTGCACGAAAGTGTGGTTCATCGGCCCATACAAGGAAGACATAGGGGTATGGGTTACTGCAGTGTTCACATTGGATGTTGCGGCAGTCTTGGAAGGCAGTCCTCAATGGCACACAGATGTTCCTCTCCCTTCAGTATTTTGAGGGCAGATGAATTTGGTCTCCACATTGGACATAACAAAAACTTGCTGATGGCTGTAGCTATATCTGCAGCTAGGACAGAGGCCTAGTTTTATCTGACACTGGGAGGCCTGGCTGGGGTATTAGAATAACCATTCCCTAATAAGAAGACCATGGTATAACGACTGTTATCTAATGAGTATCATGAGGTGGCGTCTTCCCGCGAGCTTTTATGTGCACCAGGTGAATCAAGTTCCGGCTTACCACATCCAGAAGCAGAGGCGAAGGTTGCGATTTGGACCTAGGATAATTCTTTGAGCTACTGTCTCACTTGCCAGTGTGGGGGGCGGGGTGGTTGCCCTTCTCTGGTATCTTGATAGGCGAGATGAGAGGAGGCAGCAGCCTCTTGTAATACCACCAGATTTCCCCAAGCTTTGTGATGTGTTCAAGCTTAATGGCCTTCTTATCTGTTGCGGTTTTGGCGAACTTCTCTAATGTGGTGGAAGGTGTGAGTCATGGCTCGTGATGATTGAGTGAATTAAGAGGAGTATCATTTTCAGGCTGGGAAGCAGCATGTCTTTCAGAGCTAGCTTTCTCCTTTAAGCATTTCCTCAGTGCAAGTACATAGGCAAGTTCATTAGCAAACATGAGGAAAACGCATTCAATAGTGTTGCTTCTGGCAACGAGTACAGGTTACACACAAATTAAACAGGGTTTATCACTCACTTAGGTGAGATTAAACACTATATTACAGAATTACTGGCAATCACAGAAAACATCCTATATATTCTATCACCACAACAACATGGCACTGAGAGGGTTTACACAACTGGAAATGGACGGAAGCATGCGCGACAACAAGCACTTGTTTTGAATTGAGGGCGTGGGGTTCATTCCCAATGTCCTTGTAGGCCTGCACTTTGGAGATTGGAGTAGGAGGTGAAGGTTATCATAACTGAGCATGTTTCGGCCCCTGGGCAAGGAGAATGTGTTAGTGGTGGTGACACTGAGTGTATAGTACCACTTATATGTTTATCAAGATGATAATACAATTGCTGCTATATGTTTCACATAAAGAACAGGGGCCACTGTGGCTGAGCGATTAGCATGCTCGCCTTCCAACAAGGCGAACCGGGTTCAATCCTCGGTTGGGTCATCGGATTTTCGCAAGTGGGAATCCTGCCAGATGATGCCGTTGATCAGTGGTTTTTCTCGGGGATCTCCCATTTCCCCCGGCCCTTCATTCCAGTGCCACTCCATACTCACTTCAATCACCTTCATCGGCTCCCAGAACCTCGCTCTTAAGAGTCGCCCAAATCTCTTCACTCACTCACATAAAGAACATTCTATGGTACATCAACATGATATAATATGACAGGCCTAAGGCTAAAACTTCGGTAAGTGCAAGTTTGTGTCTCATATGTAAATTGTCCCCAGATTAGTTTTACAGCAAAAAGCAAAAATATTAATTATGAATATTTTTCAAAAAATTTTAATTTTCACTGTGGAATTACTGCACCTTGTGAAGTAAATTACACATGGGTAAGTCATTTTAAATTTTAAAATTTTGCTGATTAACTTAAGCTTTGCAACTTTCAGTTTCTAACTTCTTTAACGGCTCTTGTAGTGAACTTGAAGGTGGAAGCTGGCCTTAAACCTGTTCTCACTATTTTTCTACTGAAGGCTGCTCACAGTAAACTGAGTACCTTTAAAGCTTTGCAAGATCTACCTCTCTCTTCATTTTGTATTCCACCATATGTAAAATTAATATTACCATCTGGCCTGATTACTTCATTTATGCCTCGGTTAAGTAAACACTATCAAATTATTAAAGAAGTAAACACTATTTATCAAATTAGTTAATTCTGTCACTAACATACATTAAGATCAACAGTCAGCAAAATAAATAGCTTCAATGTTCACAAATTAATGTTTGCCTAAAACTTTTAACTGAATGTTAAGACATGCAACCTCTGTTGTTACCAATTGCTTGGTGCATGGCAACCAGTGTGTGTGTTAACATATACGCAAGTTGGGGCAGTGATATTTTTCAAATGTTGATTTGTAAAGTGCTCATTTGACTGTGGACAGCCTACATGTAGATATAAGGCTACTATTTTACTGCTGTGTGTCGAGTGTGATGTGTTGTAGGTGCAGGAACTAGAAGATAAACTACAGGAGAGTCAGCAAAATGCACTGCAAGTGGAGCTGCTCGGCCAACCACTCAGACAATTGGTGAGTGTGCGTCATTACCTCGCACAGCCAGGCTAAAAATGATTTAGCACAAGCACACCATGTGTATAGACACAAAACACATGATTACCATAATACCCTTAAAGTTACATTTGGTGCCGCGTGCACACGAAATTTATGGCAATTATATTGAAATTTTGTCACTAGGGATCCCAGATTAAATTTGTTGATGTGTTTTGGTAGCATTCGGAAACAAACTATTTTGTTATTGATGTTATTGTTTTCAAAACGTGCTGTGTTACATATCAAAAAGAATGAGACATTGTAATTTTGTTACATTAAGATCACCAACAATTTTCAGTCAAAACAAACTACTATACATGCGTTATTAATTTTTCAGGCATTATTCAAATAAATTACTTTTTCAGCTACTTAAATTTTCACATAAACTCAGTGAAGATTTTGGGGAATTATCTCTTTGATTATAATTGTTAATTCGATTTTGTTATGTAAAGTTTCATGCTCTGATTGACCATGTACAATGCACAGTGCACACGATAGGAATTACAGAATATAGCCTAAATTTCTAAGCTGCCGGTCTGTGCTTTTTTGTGCTTAATTGTAGCGAGTCTCATGTTAACACATGAATTCTTTTTTTGATGCCTGTGCTAAAACTGTTATGGCCTGGTATTTTATTTCACTGTGGTATTAGGAAGAAGTACTGTGTTACACTAAATGTTTTATAACACTCTATTAATAAAGAGGAGAATTTTACTACCATAAATTGTATACAAAATTCACGTCATTTGCTTATTGCTTTTATACTTGGTGTCATAGTGAATATGCTTCAAGTAAAAGGTATACCTATGTTCATGAAAAATATGGTATAGATTCAGTTTATATATACTCAGAAAATGTTAATTAATCCATGATATAGTGATGGTTTGGTGGTTATAATACTCGCCTCCGACCAAGGATAACTAGTTTTGATTCCTGGTGGGGTCACTCCTGGACTTTCACATAGGGTAATCGTGCCAGACAAAGCCACTGGTTGGCACGTTTTCTCAGGAATCCACAATTTCCAACTGCCCATGCATTTTAGCACAGCTCACTTCACCCTATTCGGCTCTCGAGACCTCGATGTTAAGAGCCGCCCGAATCACTCCACACCACTCCAGTCCACTCATATCAGTATATATTTTAGTGGACATGCTAAGTGACAGGCATGAGTAAAGTTTGTAATGATGAAGGAAAGTAGTTCCACATCTTAATGTTGAATTATGAGAACCAAGAAAAACATGTGTTATTTATTAAATGGTTTCCTTCGCTTTCTGTTATTAATTCATATAAGTGTAAGCACCTCCTCTCTGTATTTCTCCTGCCACTGCCTTGTTCACCAGGAGAGAATTCAGTTAACTCTTTGTTTCAGGACCTTGGGAATAGCATCCCTCTCGGAATAATGACCCCCTCAAAGTAACGACCCTTTTATCAGGAACCATAAACAATGTTGTTAAACAAAGAATATTCAAGTAAAATGGGTAGAAAAGTATGTCTGTTGCCTTTATTATGGCCACAAATGGCTGTGATTCTCTTCTTGAGCACTTTACTACCATAAAACCTTGCTAAAACAAACTCTGTCAATTTGAAATTCTATGTAAATCAATGTTGTTGTTAGCCCCCGAACATAAAAAAAATAATTTACATGCTTTGTATTTTGGTTAAATCGAAATTCCGCACACTATATAATTCGAAGTAAAATTTCTTCAAAGTGTGAGTAAAATTAAGATAATTTATAAATGATGCATTGATTATATTTTTGCTGTGTAAGAAACTAAGCCTCGCAAACAGCTGCCTTAAGTGCATCAGGCTGACATCGGCGGTCTTGTATGTACCGGCACCAGGAGTCAGCGGCTGTGTCGAACCACAGCTATCATTCCTCCCCATCTTCCATTCTGCAGACGATGAATTCCTGCAGTGTGCCCTTTGCTGTCTCGTTTATCATACTGCTCTTCTTTTTTTTTTTACCGGGAATTACGTTTACAGCGATATGAGGGGTACAGAAGTTTGTGTCAAACATATATTTTAATATATCGATTCAGTTTTTATTCTTGTTTATTTTACATTTGAAACAAATATATGGGGAAGTAAGTAAAAGTACAATGCAAGGACTGGGCTGTATCGGATTATGTACACCAACATATGTCTGTGGAAGTAATGCAACAACTACTGTGTTGTGTGAGTAGTGCATTGGTCAAATTATGCACACACTTGCGTCATACTTCCCCGCCAGTTGTTTTGAACAGCCCCGCACAGCTTTTCGACATAACTACACCTTTAAGGTTGACATGTGATGTCGGTTAAACTGATGCAGACTTCAATGACGGACAAGGGTTCTACAGTGTCAGACAGAAGCACAGGCTAACTTAATGTGGTGAAATTTGGTTTATTGGCCGCTGATTGGTCCTCAGCTGTGATATAGTCTAGGGCGTGTGGACCTATGGCATGGGTTTAGCGGCTCTCTGCACTGTCGGTGTAGGCACAGACACTCGTTTACTTGCAGTGGGCGTGGCCCTGGGTAGCTTCTGGCTCGGCCGCTGCTACTGCTGCTGGCTGTAACTAGTGCCCTGTTCTTGGGTGGTGGTGGTGCAGTGGCTTGTGGAGCTGGTTGACTCAAGCAGTAGACTCAAGCAGCCCCTGTTGTATGAGCACCTCGAGTGGGTGTAGTTCGCTGGCGGTCTCGTGGGATTGCTGGAAGAGGGTACTAGGGGGAACTGAGAGGTGAGGTATCACCAGTTGTCTAGTTGCTTGAGCTCAGTCCCATGGGGATACTCAGCTGAGGGCAGACAGCACTGGGTTGCAGAACAATTGGCTAGGTTCAGAGGCAGTAAATGCCCTCTTACCTCTCCACCATGCACCACTCCCATAGTTGAAGGGCATATGGGGATGTACTACGGTCTACCAAACTAAGGAAGAACAGGCGATGAGTTCCCCTAAGTATGAGTGCAGCCAGTCGGAGCTAAGACACCCAGACTCAGTCCTAGTACTCCGACCAGCGAAGATTTCAATGCTGTGGATGGAGCAGTGGGCTTCTGTAATATCCAGCCACAATGTGGTGTGGAGTCCAGAAGAGGCCAGGCTGCCAGAACCAGTCCTATCACTCCACCTGGCGAAGATAGAAATACGGTGGTTGCAGTGGACTGGCTGGTCTGAATGACTAGCCTCTTCATGGATTGTATTACAAGTGGTTGGTGCTCTGCCATACGTGTGCACCAGGTGCCTTTGCATACCTGGTCCACAGTAAGGGTGGCTGTCTAATGGGTATGTATTGCGACGTACATGCGCCCGGTTAAGGGAGCCCACAGTCCTACGCTGGTTTCGGCAAAAGGTTTCAAGATGCGGGATCCTGCTTTTCCTTGGAAGGTTTGACGTCTACTGAAATAGAAATTGCAATCACCCTAGAAATAAGTAGTCGGGGTTAGGTAATATCATGTGTTTATTCCCAAGAGGAATAGACATGGAGACCTGTACCAACACCTAGCCATTAATGAACTCTAATGGAAGTACACTACAGTAAACCAGATGAAAGGGACCTGGGTCTAAATTAGATATGGCTAGGGGTTATGATAACAACTGACTCTAACTAATTATATCCTGTTGTCCAGAAGAGACTCGGGGTTCACTACTAAAGTGGTAATAAGTGTAAAGGGAGGGTTGAAGACTTCTTTAGGGGTAGTTGGGCGAAGGTCTGGAAGACTTTTATAAGGTAGCACCTTCCTTAATGAGGAAGGTGGTAAGAAGAGAGCTCCAGCATAGGAGGTGGTGTGGAGCGAGCTGCTGAGTATCAACGAGCTGTGTGCTCGTGTATATGGATGGCCAACTGCGGCTCCTTTCGTTCCCTTCAGCCGGTCGGATATATTCGGGCTAGTGCTCCTCTCTTAGTGGCGCAGGCTGCATTCTCTCGGGGGAAACTGGGCTGTGTGGCTGGCTATGCGGGAGTGACTACCAGACACGCGACATCTGACATAGTGGCATAGACGGCCTTGATTGCTGTGTCCTTGGGTGCTCCTTGCCTAGGATCGTGCAGGTTGACTATGGAAGCAGGTCGTCCTGGGTTCAAACCCCGCACGGTTTGAAGTGACGTAACGTGTAGCTGAGGCACAGTCGTATTTAGTAGTTATGTTAGTACACATCACGTGTCAAGGTGGTGGTATAATGGCCATCGTGTGTTTATTTACATATTGCTATAACTTCTGTTAATATTTAATGTAAAATCCAGACCTTTACTTTCAGAACTACTTTACAGTATCCCTTAAACCACAAATTATTGATTTCAGTATGTATTTTCTCATGTGATATAAAAGCAAAAATTAGTAGTAAGTTAATCTATATTACGGTTACAGATGCAACAAAAACCACATGGAAATGTATTTTTCAACTATGGTTAAATGTTGGAATTTATAATAACATTATTAAATCCAAATGTTAAGTTTGCTTAGAAATTTATTTAAATAAATTCAGTTTTG
This sequence comes from Dryococelus australis, assembly GCA_029891345.1. Lineage (NCBI taxonomy): Eukaryota > Metazoa > Arthropoda > Insecta > Phasmatodea > Phasmatidae > Dryococelus > Dryococelus australis. The sequence continues at coordinate 136,874,993 of CM057001.1, forward strand.
AAATTCATTAATATGTATAATTCAATTATTCAATTTTTTTTTTTTTTTTTTATGTGGTATACCGCATTATACATTCTTTTAAATAATTTGTCAAAATTAGCATAACATTTAAAATACTAAATTCGAGTGAAAAAAATCTGCAACAGCTAGTTTGTTGTCTTCAATGAACTACTTCAGGTAATTGGTTTTGAAATAATTAACCAGTGTTGTAGTAATCTGAGCTTCCAACAAAACACCAAAACCACCTATATAAGATTGTTTCCTATGTGTTTGGCCGTATAAGCATTTAATTTAAACCAAACTTCACTCTTAGATAGTATATGCTTCTCTCTGTACATAATTATAACCGGCAGTTGCATGTATCACATATGGTACATGTAAAGAGCCAAATCCAGTTACCTTTACAATGTGCAATAAATGCAAGAAAGTTGTACTGAGTAAAAAGTGAGGAGGAGGGGAAAGTGGAGTAACAGGCATGTCTTGACTGAGACAAAGATTGCTCACTGACCATCCGTCCTCTACCTACCCCTTTTTGTCAACACTTTGTCATGTAATATTTATTGTTTTATACTGCCCCACTGCTGCTGTCCTAAAAAAAAAAAAAAAAAAGCCACAAATGTCAATTTTTAAGAAAATTGAAAATCGCGTGTTATAGAATACTTGTGCCCTGGTTGAGGGAAATGTCTCCAAAAACATTCAGTGGAGAACTAAAACCATGGTTTAAGAATTTGTAACACTTGAAGTTGGAAATTGAAGTGATAAATCATGTGTGGTTTTGGTTTTCCTCTATAATGTACAGCGCCTCGCCGACACAATGTTTTGTTTTCTCATTTTGTACGATACTCTTACATTAACTTACTTATTACATTTGTTACAAGTTTCTGGGAACTTCTTCAGGTATAGAACTTTACACAATTTTCATAGTGGTAGTACTCGACTATTGTTAAATCATTTTACATTTTTTTTAAATTTGAATAGCTCTAGGCTACTGAACAGGATGTGATAGTCTAATTGAACCAGAATACTAACAACTCAACACCCTGCGAAACAAGAAAATTTCACTGTATTTAATTTTCACATTTAATTCAAAAATTAATTTTCTCCCAGATCTAGTAAATTTTCTCTCCTGCTGACAAAATTTTCCAAGACAAGATTCAGATAGAGTTCACAGGGTAGCTTGGGGGAAAACATGGAAATATCAAATACATATTAGGGAAATTTGTGTGAGTTCAAGGAATTTAAATTAAAAAGTTACAAATTTATGCAAGAATAAAATAATACTGGTTTCTATCACTTCTGCTAAATGTTAGTTTAGTTTATTTCCACTTAATCGGAAGATTTATAAGCACGTGAACTATTTTGTTGCTGTATGTTTAATCATAACTGCCATTTTACATATTACTTTGGTTAGACTATTTTCTGAAAACAGCAAGCATTGGCATAGTGGAAAATATGAATTAAGGTATTATTTTAATATTTTGCAAATAAAATATATACCTACTGAAATCATAATTCAAAAATTTTAGTGGGTCTCATTGAATTGGTTTATTGTATTATTGTGGTTGGCTTCTGTATCACAACTTTGTTTCTGGCCCTGAGAAAGCCAAACCCTATTTGACTTAAGTGTTACCTTTTTACACACACACACACACACACACACACATATATATATATATGGAAAAAGGTAACACATATACATATATAAGCGCTGCATGGCAAGCACTGTGTGGCTGGGAGGTTCCCAGCTGAGAGATGGGGCGCACCAGTCGACAAGGGCTAGCTGCTCGTCGCGGACTGTGCCAAGTCACATTTAATAATAACCTTTTTAAAAATGTTGACATTAAAAAATTTTATCAAATTTATGTTTGTAATTTAGTTTAACATTTTGTGTTGTAAATAGCTGTAAATAGTTTTCCATTGAAGTTATCTTAAGAGTTCTTTCAGTGAATTAAAATTTCAGTATTAACGAAGTTAAACAACTTAAAATCTGTTCTAGTAGATACAGTGAAACCTTTCAAGGAGTTCACTTCTTAAAAAGTCTCCTGTTTAATAAGTTTATTAATTTTACACTTTATCTATTAACTTACCTAAATTTTCCTGGTAAATAAGTAAGATTATTTTCCATCCCTTAAGAAATTTCTTAACATGATTTTACTGTTTCAATAACTTGAAAATATTTTTCTTTATGCCGAGTTAAAATAGAGAAGCAAATTTTGTACCAACATCTTGCTTAAGAAATCTTGGCTACAGAAATTTAAGTGACGTGACATGTTTTATATGTATCATGTTGTTTTACTTCCAGGTGCAGACCCAGAAGGCACCTGAATGTCGGACCCCGGGATGTGAGCAACAGAACCTACGAGAGATCAAGGAGCGGGTAATACTGCTTGTCTAATGAATCACATACCACCGGTAGTTTTAATAAGCCGTATTATGGCCCTGGTTCAGCCACTAGAAAAGTGATTATAATCCAACCCACGCAGCACAACAATTCTGAATACTGGCCAGTAGATATCCAACAAGTGTAAAACACAACCATGTCTATAGAAAATTAACTTGTGGATGTAATTAGGATGACCTATAAAGATATACAGAAAGTAATACATTCTGGGTAACCATTAGCTCAACATAATATCCTGGATATCTATGAATATCCAAACTAAGTAATTTTTTTGGATTTTTTTATTATAATCTTTTTGAACTATTGATATAAACAGTTAATAAAAGTCATCATTGTAAGTAAAATAGCACCCGACAAGAACAAATTCAGATCAAAGAAATTTGTTTTCATTTAGTTTAGTGCCAACATCACGAAAGTATTCAATACTTACATAATTTTAAATATATTGATTTTTGCTCTTTGTTTACACTCATTACATATATATATATAAATATATATATATTAAATTCAAGTATTAAATGATACTTGTGTGTTGTGACTACAGTAAATTTTATGGTTCTGTATTCACGTTGGCTCTACTTCGTGTGCTCTGGCTCCATTATTTCAGCTATTGTAATCGTCCTTTCGTTGATGTTGATTAGTTTAGGAAACTACTCTACACTTAAGTAATATGTATGGTAAGTTTTTTTTCCCCAATCTACATGGCTGTGGTGGCTGAGCTGCTTGATTGCTCGCCTCCCACCAAGGCGAACTGGGTTCAATCCCCAGCCAGTTCACCCCAGACTTTCACTAGTCGGGATCGTGCTGGACGATGATACTGGTCGGCAGACCCTCTCAGGATCTCCAGTCTGCTTGGTAATTAATGTTATACATATATATAAAGGTTTTTAATAATTGTTTTTATGGTATGGCTATTCCAAAGATATTTGCTGGTTTTTTCATATTGCCTGTTGATAGTCCTTCAATATTTGTAACATATATGGATATATGCTGGCTATCGTTTAGACAATATTATCTGTATGGAAAGGGCGGATCCAGGGGGCCACCTCCCCTGCCTCCCTAACACCCTTACATTGGCAGGAGTAGAGTAACTACTCTCCTCTCACCTTTGAAAACCAGGTTCAATTTCCAGCATGATCGCTCCCAAATTTACACGATTATGACAAAATTGCAAATGAAGTAGTTTTCAGTGTGGCAATGGAGGACAGTGTAAGGGATGTAGAGAATTCCATTCTTCATCGACAAGTTGCCTTGCAATAGTGTGGATAAAATAAGGGTCACTAGTGAAGACAGTATTATTTGAGTTTGTTCCTGTAGATGATGAAATGTTTTTCTTTATTTTAATGGTCGATCTGGGTCACTTGCAGCCTTCACAGTACCTATGTATGCCAACATATATTATTGCTCCTATCCCCATCACAGAGTCGATTGATTAAAGCAATCCAGATGGCGATAATTTGATGGAATGAGCTCCCAAAGTCCTGAAATCCAACGATTAAAACCCCCTCATATAGCGATGTGCACAGCTTGTGCTAAGACACACTATGATCACCAGCACTTTTATTAATTTAAAATTGTGGTTTGTTGAGATTTATTTATTATTCTGGGAGTTCAGCTTGCCTAAGAGTACGGTGGTATATATGAGACATTCTAAACAAAACGAAAACTGATTTGTTCATCGCATCAAGGAATTGACTTTGGAGCTCAACTAGATTTGCATGCTTTGGTGCGAGAGATGAATCAGGCCAGCAGGGTTGTAACCTGATGCAAGCTGACAGGTCTGGTGATTATCTGTTCGCAGGACATGATAACTGTGTCAAATTGAATACACTCGCCTGGAGTAATACCACGCGAATGTGTTTGCATATGTAATATGGATTGGATAATGTGATAGCTGAATTCCATTCCCCTTCTGTTCCAAGCTGCTGCCAGCGAGTCAACCACTCTCATTGCCCCCCATCTATCAACCATTAATCCTTACGCAAAGTGATCCAAGGGAAATAATAAGACACCCTTTACCCCTGCAGGGATGTCAGGAATATCAAACTCCACCTCACGCTCACTACCAGGTCTCAAGCCCTACACGCCCCCGTGGGGCAGAAAACAATCTCGTCTTAAGAAAAATCTCATGTCGCGGACCAGTATATTATTCTTAATGCTAGACATTAATTTCAATCAATCATAATTTCAGCAGAGCAACTTTCCATCACATATGTTAATAGGTATTTCATAAATAATGTTCACCTACGACAGGGTTCTGTGGTAAATAATATTTAATAGGAAAAACTTGATCAAACCACAGTTGTACACGCGTATGTAATTGCTTTGAACACCTTTCCATTAAATGCTTCTAAAATATTTGTGCACTTTAGACAATGTTATATAGTACCTAGCTACTAGTTCGTAGCCCAATACTTCAATTTACGATACAACATAATGATCATTAAAATAGTACAAATGCGTGGTACAAATTTAGAGTTGTAACCAGAGCGGGACACGAGCTGATCAAACCTTCCAGATAATAAAATTTCAACCATATGATACGACGTATACGTCCCCAACCTCGGGACAACCACCAAAATTATGTCGCCTCATACCTCGGCAGCGGCACACTCTTAACATGCTAAAATAAGAAACAGCTATGCAGAAAAGGGCCCTAGCTCTCGATGCCGACCACACCAGAATCAGGACGCCACTGCAATCTGTCGTGCCATCATCAAAAGGAACAGCTGACCACCTCGCAACTGGCCTCGTCTCCAACGGACACGTATAAAATGCAGGCTTTCCAGGATTAACACTGTTGTTATAAAACGTCAGCCATCATGCAACGTATTCGTATAATACATACTCAATTTATAGTATGCTGCACATTTCAGCGAAGCAAATGATATTTCATATGTCCGAGCATTTATAACAGGCGTTATCACGCACGAACACTGTTGATAAAATATTTGTTACCAAATGTGAAGATTTTTATGTGTCCATCAAACAAAAGTGTAGCTGACGACAATTTGAATATGCCCGTTTAACAAGTTACTGTGCAGTTAACACAAGAATCCCGGCCAGAACACATAATAAAAATTATTAGGTATGCACAGGTGGACACGCCTTTCCAATGCATGAAAGAATATAAGAAAAGATGTTGCTGTCTTTACAATACATTTGAAATAAGTTTCTGCCACGAACAACCTTCCGCACACACCGCCTCAACCATTTCACGGCTGGCGGACGCGAAGACGATACTGGCCGGCGACTAACACACCGGGCCAGTGATGACAGCGAGATCCACCTTGCTCGCTCGGCAGCTCAGACTCGACTCCCAGAGAATGCAACACGACCTACAGCACATAGCGTGCCCAGCCTATGACGACACGCTCGCTCGTGGCGCACTGTGGCAACGACTCTGTACACTTCAGTATATGGCACGGGAAAATAAAAGTATATGTAAATACAAAACATAGTTATCACGGATAATTCTTTATAGCAACAAAAATATATATGCAAAGTATTAACGAAATATCTATAAGACACAATACTTGACTGACCAAGAAAAATATCACACACTTAAAGTATTAACATTAATTTATGGCAATTGTACCAAATTATGGGCAAAGTTACCAAAAATATTTAAATAGAATGGGGGTTTATCACCATAAATACCATAAGAAAAACAAAGCTTAAAAACACCAATAAAGACTCATAGACCTCCTGATTCGCAACTCATTACACTGAACTACCTTTTGTCATTTCAGGAATGTCAACAAAAGCACAACTTGTAAAGGCTAAAAAAATTTCTTCCCTATAATTACAGAACAACATCATAAAGATATAGCTGTAAGAAAAGGCTGAAAAATATCACAAAATAAAACGTTAGATAAGTATCTCAACACACAACAGGAAATAAAGCACACCCCAGTAATACTGCCTAACTAGCTATTACCATTTCATTACACATCATCAGAGGACTTGTGAGTCATCGCTTTCACCATCCTTATTTTCAACACAAAATGGTTCGATTTGTGATGAATGAGCTTTACATACAGTAAAAACATTATCAGGTCCACCCAGTAACACAGTAACCAGCCCTAAAAACCTATATTTTATATGGACTCTTGTAACATAGAACAAGTTTGGAAGAAAAGTGCTCTGCTTTTCAACTCTGCTCAAGATGGCGGCATGCCACCAGGTCCCCCACCTGGTAATGATTCTCCTTACTGTCACAATTATACTTTCTTTCTATGCTCTACCGAGCCCTCGCGAGATTTTTACAAGTGGTTTGCCATATCTCTTCCAACTCTTTAACATTCACTACCTCCATCGATTCCGCTGGGATGCCTCACACATTGAGTAGAGGCAATGACAGCTCACGACCCAGCAACACTTTACTAGGAGAAAATCTCATAGAAATATGTGGGACAGGATTGAACGCAAGGTTTAACTCAGGTAGGTGTTGGTCCCACTAACGTTGGTCAGCATGGTGGGGTATGCTCAATGCCACTTTCGTGTTTTTATTTATTCTTTCAACCAAGTTTTGGCAGGGATAATATGGACTGGTATTTAAGTGCTTTGTGCCCCATTGAAAATATATATCCTGTAGATTTTTAGAATAAAAATAACTTGTGTTATCCGAGATCAACTGCTTTGGGCTTCCCAAGACTTTCCAGACTCTGTTCCCGATCGCCTTTACAATAGTATTTGCTTTCATATCTCTCAGGGGCTACAGCAATGTAAACTTACAGAAACCATCAACCAAGATTATGATACAGTTATTCCCTTTTTTGATTCTAGGTAATGGCCCATAGATGTCGACAAACATTTTCTCCCAAGGACGGGATGGGAGTTTCACGGAGTAAGACCACACCTTACTGTTCAAAGGTTGTTTTGGTAACTGATAATCCTTACATTCTCTAACGAACTTATCAATAACACCATTCATATTTGGCCAAAAGAATTCCTTTCGGATCAGAGCTGTAGTTTTCGTTATTCCCATGTGAGCACATCTGGTTGAACTATGAAAATATTTCAACTAAAGGTCTCATACTTTTTTTAGGGACGAAAATGTCCTTTTTCATAAACTTATCCACAAAATATAACAGCACTTTTTCTAACAGATAAGGGGAAGCTTTCCCGCGCGAGATAGCATCTTTCTTTTCTACACACTCCTCATCATCCTTCTGCCACTCTCGAAGATCAATAAATAATTCTGGCATGGTTTTGACCATAATACAGCAATCCTTGCTTTCGGGCTTTCTTGCTTCTTGCTCAACCATATCCCCATGATTCTCCTGAACATCGTATTCCCCCTCATCATACATTTGCGACAGACAGTCGGCTATTACATTGTCCCTACCCTTAATGTGGACAATATTAAACCTATAGTTATTTAACTTCGCAATCCAGTGTCCAATTTTGCCCACCTGTGTCGGATAAGTGTATAACCAGGTCAGAGCCTGGTTGTTGGTTTCAATATCGAATTCTTGGTCCTTAACATATGTGAAGAATTTCTCCATGTCCCACACACATGCAAGGGCCTCCTTCTCAAAAGCGCTGAAATGGTGATCATTGTTATTTAAGGTCCTACGGGCGAATGCTATGTGTTTTAAACCCATTGGAAGCATTCCTGCTTTTACCTGCAAGGTGAATCTTTTTGAAATATCGGAAAGAGATTATACGGGGGTTGATATATTGCATACATTAGACTACGTAAGGCTTTCTCTTCGACCTCAACCCCAGCGAAAAGGAATATCTTTTTTCTTTAATATATTAAGGGGAGCACACAGTTCAGCATAATTGTCCACGAAACATGAAAAATATATCATCATTCCCAAGAACTACATAACCCCCTTCACGTTCTTGGGCAGGGGAAATTAACAATGGGCACACTCTTGTCAGAGTCCATCATGAGTTTACCATCAGCTAGAATAAATCCCAAAAACTTTATTTCTGATCTGGCCCAGGTTAATTTCTCGGGATTTGCGGTAAACGCCAATTCCCTTAAATTTGTTAACACCAAATGCACATACTCTAAATGACCCTCGTGATCCTTGGAAAAAAAATACAAATGTCATTGAGAGACAATACTACAAATTTAAAGTGGTACTCCTCTAGCACCTTGTGCAAAATCCTGGCTAGAGATCCCCCTCCACCAAAAAAAAATTATGCCAAAAAACACATGGTTCCATTGAAAATGGCCCCAAGGTGTTACAAAGGCTGTATAGCATTTGCTTTCCTCATTCAGGACACATTGATTGAAGGCCATGTTCATATCTATCAAAGAGAATATCTTGGCTTCCCCAAAAAAACTGAAGAACGTTGTCTACATTCAGCATAGGGAAGGGGTCAACCTTGACTTTCTTATTTAGTAGCCTATAATCAATAACAAGACGGTATTGACTAGGCTTCTTTTTTTTTTTTTTTTTTACAAAAAGGTGGGAATGCATACGGCGACACAGAGGGTCTTATTATACACTGTATATGCAATTCACCAACGATCATTCTAAATGATTCCAATTTAGGTGGCAAACATTGATACAGTTTCAAATGTATTGGTGTCTCATCATCCACTCGTATAATATACGACTAACCTACACAACAATGAATCTTCTTGGTGATAACATAACTAAATCCACTTAAAAGCTCCTCCCACTCCCTTTTCCGTTCTTTTTTAAGCAACTCGTATTTTCCTTGTATATTGTAACATTTATTTTGTTCCTTCTTTTCTTTCTGAAAGTGTATCTTTTTTCCCTGATGGTCAAAACCAAAACTCAATTCAAAATGCTGAAAATCTATGGAGGCTTTAGTTTCAGGTAGAAAATTTAACCCCAAAATCTGATGATTTACTTAACCCGGTACAACACAGAACTCTTTGGTCCAACTATATTTCTGAATTTTCAAATGCAATCACAATTTCAAAGTAACGTTACATGATGACCCATCAGCCACCACTAATTAAAAGCCTTCACCCACATGTAAACCACCTTTCAAATCAGGAAAATCTTTTGCCAGTTTGGCAAAATTCTGACTAATAAAATACTCGCTAGCTCAGGTATCGATGAGCGGAGGGGTGGTTTTCCCATTTATTTCCAAGGCTACCAACAGTTTCCGCTTCTTTTGGGTTCACTGTCCTACCACAGCAATGGTTTCTGTATTTTTCCCACGAACCTTCCTTTCTTTTTAAAACACACTACTGTTTTTTGACATGTGCCTTTTCAAACCACAACCAAAACAATTCCTATTTTCCTTAGCATTTTTACAATATGCCGTAATATGGCCTTGCTGTTTACATCGATATCACTTCTGTATCGTATTACCTGATGTTACATCCTTGTCATTTTCCCCATTAACACCCTTATTACTTTCCATAAAGACACCATTTTCCCGTTCACATAAATGAGAACCATACACACTATTCTCAACATCTATGGCCCAAGAACGGAATTCCTCAAGAGTAATCGGGAAATTTTACTGACACTATGGGTTCGCACAGTGGGAACAAAATTTTAAATCAACAACTGAACTAATTTTTTCTCCTCCAAAGCGATGCTTAAGAGCCCAGGTATGTTCGCTAATGGACTGGTGGAATTGCACAATGCTTTCGCCAATTTTTTGTAAACGAAATACATATCTTTTGTGCATATCCTCCCTCACTCTTTTGGATCAAACACATGCCCATAACCTTTCCTTAACCAGACGCAACTCTTCCCTTGTTTCTATGCCTTGTGCGATAATATCTGTTACAACTCCCATACTTTAATTCATGATTGACTGTAACATACAAGTTTTGTTTGAAAAAGTTTCATCTTGTGCAGCTTATCTACTTGGAAACAAATCCTTAAAATATCTCTAGGCTTGCAATCACAAAGTATTTCAACCCTACTAAGGGAAGAGACTGTGATTTGTCACGCAACATTACCAGTGGGGAAATATTCCCTTTGCATCATTTGACTAATGTTAGTTTTTGTTAAGTATTTGAGCAGGCAGATGGGTTAAATAATAAATTATTTTAGGATCCCCATTGCAAACCCCTGTTTACTTTCGTGTCAGCCATTTTACACACTACAGCAACCAAAGATTACACTCCTAAATTTGTATTACTTGATACTAAGATACGCTCCAACTAACAACACGCTATAAGCTACAGTAACACTTACAATATATATTGCAAGTTGTCGTTACAATTACAAATCCATCCTTGCCACTTTCTTTCTAACTCGAGTAGGATACCTCCTGGTGCCATCCTCAACTGTCCCTGTCACACCTGGTGCTTGTGTCCCAACATCCATTCCTCTAAATTCAATTTCTATGTCTTGTTCAACCTCCTGTCCTTCCTCGCCTGTCTTTCCTGTAACTTCCTCAAGTGATTTCTCCACTCCTCCTTCCTCCTGCACGACTAACTCTGGTGCCTTGCTGCTTCCCTTCTCCTGACCTCTATCTACCTATGCTATAATTTTCAACCCACCTTCACCTATTTATTTTAAGTTACCTGAAACCTTCTGTTTTACCTGTCTCCTTCATACTTGCCCAGATTAATTTTTCATGCGATACACTACAGCACTCTCATTTGCCACCACTGTGCCATTCACCCACTTACTTCTACCATTGTACATATGTACTCTGACTGCATATACCACCTGAAATTCACTCTTAACTATATCCACAAGTGTTGTCGGAATGTGTTGCTAGCGAGGTCTACCCCTTTCAAGTGTAACATGTCCTACTCAATGCGTATGTTCCTACCAAACATTAATTTAGCCAGCGATTCTCCTGTAGTACAATGTGTAGCATTTCTCACATCTCGGACATATTCCCACCTTACAGCAATAAGCTCTTTAACTTATACTTATAACATTTAACAATACTCTCTGCCTGCCCATTGGACTGTGGGTGATATGGAGGAGAAGATACATGGTGGATACTTCTAATTCATACAAAAGTCTGGAATTCCTCTTATGTAAATGGAGGGCCGTTATCGATTACCAACTGAGTGCATATGCCAAACCTAGCCATGAGTGAGTTTAAGAAACTAATAGTATGAATGGCCATGGTTGAAGGAACTTTAGCTACTTCCAACCATTTGGTGTATGCACCCATCACCACGAGGTACAGCTTACCATTGCACGTGCCCAGAAAATCGATGTGCACTCTCTGCCACGGGCTAGTGGCAAATTCCCATGTGTGTGGTTCAACATTATACACTGTCCGCCTCTCCTTATCGCCAAAATGTATACATCTTTCTGCAGTTTCAAGTATGGTGTTTAGCTTGGAGAGCCAAGGTACTCCTAAAACTATGTCTTCCATGATTTCATCAGTAACTATTGCCATTGTGATAGTTTCTAAGTCCCTAATCTTTATGGTAACTGTGGCTTGGCCGACAAGTGACTGTGTGTTTTGACCATTTGCTAACTGTATATACAGTTATGTTGCTTTTACGTCTCTGCTATTGACAAATCTACTCTTGCATACATTATGGGATGCGGCTGTGTCGACAAGTGCATGACACAACAAACCATTAACATGTACCAATACTCATATAAATTTAGCACTGCTGCTACTAACTTTGTTTATTAGCGCTCTCGGTGGTGTGACTGTTGTGCTGTCGTCCTGGGGAGGGGTAAAATGTATGGCAGGCAACTTTACCCCTGCAACCCATTTCATTACTAGTTTTTGCTGCTGGTTTGTCTTGTTCCAGTCGTTCAGGTGGAGATTCTTTGGGTAGTCGACATGCTAGTGATATAACCAACCCGCACAATACCGACACAGCCACGAGGGTATTTGGACCGATCCCACTTGACGAACCTATTCGTGTCATGGGGAGAACTCGCATTTGGTACACTACTCCTGCCCCGTGCACGATTCTGGAAGCTGATCAGGTTGCGCACTCTCGGTTGGTCACTTCTCCTTGCTTGAAAGTCCTGTCGATTTCCCCAGTACTGTCCTCCACGGAAGTTTCCGTAATTGCGCTGCTCATTGTGCTCCCGTGCACCTCCCATGTCCCATCTCAGTAAACACATATTTATTTAAAGAATGATAGCTGTTTTCATCACTTCCTCTAGCCCGCAGTTGAGTAGCAGAACTAGGGTCATCCTATACTCGGGCAAGGGGGTCTCTGCGATTACTTCCAGGACTTTCCTCTCTGCTAACTCCGGGCGAAACCTCTTCACCAGGTGTATCTTTCTATTAATGAAGGCCGGTAGGGTCTCCCCTTCTTGCTGCTGTTGTAGGGTGAGTTTACTCTGGGCCTATATGGACGTGAAGGTGCCTCCAAACCTGCAGTGGAATGCATGGAGGAATTCCACCCAGGTGAAGCAGTAGTGGTTCATTGATTTCCACCACTATTTTGCCTCGCCTTCCTTCTTCTTGCCTACACAACCTGGTCATTCGTCTTCGAAGACTCCGTAGCACTGAAGGCGTGTAGTGCAATCACTCGCGAAAGCTGACAGATCCTCTGTTAATTGTCCAGAAAATGTTGGTAGGGTCTGGAAACATGTTGGTGTAGGTCTACAATACGTATCCGGTTGGTTGCAGTGACTGGATGTCGTCGCTGCGGCTTTGTTTACATTCTCTGACTCTTTGTTTACATTTGTTGAAACTGGCAAAACTTTGTGATATTTGGCAGAGCTGCTTAAAAATTATTATCGCAGGTTGGTGTAGAGAAGAAGGGATGTCTTGTCGGAATATTGGGTGTTTCAGCCAATTGTAGTCGAGGCATTTGTGGAACAATCGTTACTGGTGTGGGTTACACTGTTGGTGCCAGAGTCCCTGTGAGTACTACATCCGTATTCTGCATTGTAGACACCCCAGCCGTTGCCTCCCTACTGGCCACGCAATCCCGACATGTAAATTGCTCTCCATCTGTCATTGCCTGTTCCTCGTCTGTTTGGCACGTATGGTGTACTCTGACATTGCATATATTGCAATCCATCAACCCTTTGCAGGCCCATGCATTCACATGCGTTGATGCATTTCAGCTCTGTGAAAAAGTTATCCCAATTATATCTGATGTGCTCTTGCTTAAATGGTGGTAAATAACAGTTTTTGGAGGTGAACAATAGCTTGTGTATTGTCTCATGTTCCCAAGTGTCCATGCAAGATTCGTGGTACCAATGATTACACTGTTTGCATTTAAGGAGCAGCGAGTCATTACCTGTACAAATCAGAATGTGATGCCAGTTTACTGAATTAAAGTCCGAAATGTCAGAAATAAATTTAGGTGATTCTATTGCCATGTCCTGTTGTACCTCACGATCGCGGTTGATCGCAACACGGATGTTTGCTGGGCTGGGCTTATGTTCGCACCAACAGTATTTCGCACATCTCTCGTTCCTCGCGATCCAGTTCTGAGGTCGTGGATGAAGGCACTGCAGACACAAAAGTGTAGGCATGTTGCTTTTATTCTGGGCAGCCATGATGTTTACTAACAGTCCACTGTATCGTGGAAGCATGGCACGGAAGTGCGAGTCGCAGAAGCGCAGCACGAATGGCATCACGGCATGGCAGACCTGCATGAGTGCAGTATGAAGCAGGTATCAACGGTCAGCATGGCTCACAGCTGATCTCTGGCGCAGCTGGTAGCACGGGTAGGAGAAGATTTTCGTTTCTCCTTCCCACCATCCTTCTTTTCCTCATAGTCCTCCTCGGGCACGCGTGGTGCGGATGGTGGAGGGGATAGGATGTTGCAACCCATTTGTCCTGCTCGGCGCCTAGCAGGCACGTAGCTGACATCACAGTGGTGCTCCCAAGATAGCCGTTTCCTGCTACCCTTGTGGCGATTTCCTCGTGGTTGCCGTAATGGTGGCGCTTTTCCAGTTTCTGCGCACTTCTCCTCCCTGGCCATGTGTTTTGACTTTCCGGCATCGTGGGGCATCATGGCGGCGTCTCACTGCTCCAGTTTTACACTGTTGCTATTCCTCATGCCTTTTTGGTGTCGGCGTGGACCAGGATAAGCGGGAAATACTAGATATTGAATTTTGAATATTTTGAAAAATTGTGGGGAATTTCGGAAAATAATTCTGTAAGGTTTTGAAGTAGGAATTAGCGGAAAGACATCGCCCCACATTGGGCGTCATTTGACAGCAAGGTAGTGGAGCAGAATGGTGTTGTTTTAAGATTGGGAGCGGGACAAGTGATGTTCCATAGTTTTCTCACCAAACCTTCTGCAGATAGATATCTCAATAGAGTTGGGTGTATTTGCACGAATGACACTTAACTGTATGTGCCTGCTCCTTTATTCTACCTAGCTAGTTACGATCTTGGATTTCTGAAAACACACTATCTCCTTCATTCCAAGTACAGAGTTGCCACAGAGCGAATATGACATATATAGGCATACATCCATAATCAGATTTCCACTAAACTTATTCCCTGCAACATTTTATTTAACTTTATGATTTTTAAAGTTAAATCTATTAACTGTATTGTCAAACTAATTAGCACTGACCACGTAATGCAATTCCGATATATATATATATATATATATATATATATATATATATATATATATATATATATATATATATATATATATATATATAGAGAGAGAGAGAGAGAGAGAGAGAGAACTTCATGTGTATATTTCATATAATCTGGTAACTATGACTCTGTGTTTTATGAGGGTGCATGTTTCAACCATTTAAATAAGACTACAAATAGATTGTGTATAATGCAGAGTACCTATATTACTGTCTTTCTTAGCTTGTGTTAAATTTCAGCACTTTTTAATTTAAGTCATATTTATTATGAGGGTTTCTCTCCAGATGCTGGAAGTAGTGACGATATCAATTCTATTCTATAGGACAGTTTCTTTGGATGTTTTGAAAGCCAAGAGGTATTCTCAACAGAAATGTTGCACATTGATAGGGCTGTGATAGACTAATATTTTCAAATTCGCAGTAGTTGTATGAAAAATAGGTAAAACTGGCATACCAACCATTATCAGCTATCGGTTATACATAATCCGCACATTGGTCATGGTTTGCATGCCCTAACGACAAGGTTTGCACAAAATGTTCCAAATTTAAAGTAGTTCCTTGTGTTTCGTTGGAACTGTACTGCTGAAAAAAAAACCAGTTGTAACGTGATACAAAGTGAATATAAAAATTAGGAGAAATTAGTTTTTAGGGATGAATGTGGGATGAACATTCTGCACTTACATAGAAGTCAGTAAATTATACCCATAATTATTTTCGAAAATCGTTTCTTTGCAGTTAAACGCTTATTTTCAGTACTTTCAGCATTCTTTTCCAATTGAACAATCTCAGACATGACTTGTTGTTAGTCGAGAGCAAGCCTTTTCTCAACATAATACATTCAGTAATGTAAAATAAAATCAAGGTTCAGTGATGAGGATGCCTGCATAATGAGCTTAAGGACCCATATAAATTTCCTGGCCGAGATAGAAGCCCTTTGTTTCCAGAGTAGCATGTCCTTCCACCTTCAGCTTGCAGAAGGTATATACACTACAGAGAAAATTCCACCCTGAGCGTATGAATACAGTGACCTGAAACATGCAGAACATATGTAGATATGCCTTTTAAGCATGTGACTACCATTTATGAACAATATCATTAACCATGCATATGATAAAGGCTGACAACCATCACGAGAAGTCATTATTCAAGATATCATGGGTGTCTAATTTTAGTGTTTTGGCAGTTACCGTGTCTGGAGAAAGAACATGACATTGTACATAATTCCTCTAAGAATTCTGTCAAAAAGATGGTTAAACGTAGGACTCTGTACTGCTAGTTGGCCCTTTCCTCTTATTGTGGAAGAAATTTCATAGTAATGCCACACATTTGGTCACTTTTGAATACAGTGGTCCTAGGAAGGAAATGTGCAAAGTTGTAGTATGTGATGTGTTCCATGCTTTCCAACCAAGTCCGTTCACCACATTAGCAGTGCTAAACACCTGTGTGGGCCGATTAGCAGCTACAGGACGACATTACGTCACGCGTATGTTCCCTTTAGTGTCTCGACCGCATTGGTGGCATGCATAAATGCACGTGTAATTATTGAGTAATATTTTAGTGTTTATATAAATTATTTTGACACGTTATTTTAATTACAATCAGTGCACGTTATTGAGGTGTTTATTCTTTTTAAGGGACATGTGCATTTTGAACTGTATGTTTACATAGTGAGTGTCGAAACTGTAATTTAAGTTAAGAGTGTGTTGATATGCAGACGTGTAAAATCTACAAATAATAATTAATGTGTGTGTTGTTCATTTTAAAAAGGGCTATGTGTGTTATATTTTATTAAAACAGTACTAATAATTTTCCCAACCACCATGCACCAAGTGTATAAAGTACCACATAAACAATAATGGTAAGTGGTGGAAACACCAGATCAAAGTCCAGCGTACTAATAATTAAATTCAAGTGTAATGTTTGTTAGTCTAAGAAGGCCTATGTAATTATTGTCATATTGTATTGTGCACAAACTACGCATGACGTCCTATGGGTACATGCAAATCACTGTTCTATGGTGCACATCATAATTAATTATAAGATAATTTTCATATTAGACAGTATCACTGCATGTCCCAACCTTTTGTCAAATATTTAGATGAATAATCATAAGTCAGCACGAGGTAGTAGCATCCCACATCCGGGATAATATTAAAACAGAACATTAAGGAAAGATATGCATTTGTACGTAAGCCAACTGCTAAAAGAGGCGAACATGTAGCAAAATAACCCCACTTCTGATTAACTTGTTACAAGAGAGTGTTTATGTAAATTTCAATGTCAGCAATACTGACAGCAGAGGGTTGGAACAAAAGGGGTTAAATTAGAGGTTGGGATGGGTGGGAAGTGGTCAGGATTTTATCGGCGTTTTCTCACCAAAACCTCTGTAGCATTGCCTGGGTGCCAGACACTGTTAGTGTGCAGTGTCAATTCTCGGTAGAGCAGACTCCTTTCCCTGGGTCGTGTACCGACGGCCACGGCGATATCCTTCCTTGGTTGCTTCAGAAGTTGAACAAATACAATACTTTACCAACTTATGCAGTGAGGTCTCAGGGCAACTCACACACCCACATTTAGGTCAACTAAGACATAAAAACACTAAAAATACTTGAAAACACTTTGCATGACACTCTGAATATTTGGTGGGAAAAGGTGGAGGGGCCACGCCCCTCAAGCCCGTAGGCAACTCGAACAAGAATGCACATTTACATGTTAATTTACAGGGGTTTTATTGACGTTCCATCAAGAAACAGTTTACATTGATTTGCTGGGCTCTACCCGCCAGCAGGGTTACACTGCGAACACGGCACTTGGCCACAAAACTTATGGAATTATTAAGCGTCCCTAGGTGATGCTAACTATAGGGAGGAAGGAGGCGAAGAATCTTGGGCAGCTGAAGAAAACAAATATTCCGGTATATTAAAGTATATTGCATGTTAACATAATCAATTCACAAAGATGAAGCGCCGCATAAGCGTGCGAAACACGACCTTGTCGTTCTGCATGTCTGCCTTCCCAAGAAACACAAGTATGACTAACTGGTCCCTCGCGGAATACCGACCGGTGTTGGCAGGTAGGCAGGCCACGCTGACTATTTCTTATGCTGCAAAACTGTATAAAAACATATCCACGTTAATAAGAAAAAAATTACTATATAAATAAATACCTTTCACAATGAAACCCTTTAAGACACATATTACACTGTGTGAGATGAGATGGGGGTGAAACACGTGAAAATGGTACATTAAAAACAGTAGCAAATGAAGACACTGGAGCCTGCAGGGGAATTTAAATGATGTAGGGTTCCATATATTACAGTCGCGTGGACTGGCATTCATGAGCGTTTGATAAATATTACCTTTTTAATTATGTCCCATTTTATAAAGGTCTCATTTTAATATACGTGCGTGCGGATGCACGTGATCTTCTTTTCACTACACTCTCGTTGCAACTTGCTCGCGAAATGAGCACACCACTTGGCCCCGCAGCCGCACTCGTAACTGGCATTTCTCCGGTGTATCCACTGCTGTGCACTGCCCAACCAGTGCGCATGAGCATCCTGTAGAGTGCTGGTTGATGCAGCGGTTGCCAGTGATAGCGAGCAAATGGGCTTGGGGGAAGTGGATGGCGTTAACGCGATGTACATAATCAAATAAGTATGTGGAGATAATAGGTTTAAGAGGGGACGCAATGAATAGTATATGAAACGTATGTCAAGACAGGCCAGTTTGTACACATGAAGTTAAGTTATGTGGTAGGTCAAACAACATAAGTCACACATTTTTTATATTTTATATTCTCTCTAAACTAATTTCAGGGTTCAGTGCAAGTGTTCATGCAATGTTTAGCATCATTAACATGTATCAGCCACCAGTCATTTCATTAAATTAATTTGAAAATTCTAATTAATGGGATTTTCATCCAGTGGCGGGAATGGCCAGCGACTGGGAAGGCTGCATGCATGTCCAGTCAGTAGCATCATTGTCTCACCATCGAGCGGACATACGGTCCACGTCCTCCCCAGACCATCATGTTAGAGACTTATCATTTAGTTTATTAATAGTCATACTGTAAGTTCAGGGATATTTTTAAGTCTTTTCATCTGGGGAGCATGCCACTCGACAACCCAGCTTGTTGTTTCATGTCTAGGACGTAATGTGCAAATAACCATTGTGTAGGCATTCGCGCCTTTTATAACATGTAAGAGTTCTCCATGCTATAGTGGAGTATAATTATGTTTGTGCCTCATATGATGAGGGAATACGACTAATCAAAGATGATCGTCACAGAAATACGATGCTTTGTATTTGTTCTGGCCGCTTCTCTGCCATGTTACCTGTGTTCAATATTTTACATAACCAAGTCTCGGTGTGAGAATGGCCTCGAGAGTTCCCATCATAATTGGATGAGCATATAGATGGAGCTATATTATCCTATGCTAGATAAGGCACTTGGATTATAGCATAATGGACCATCAGCAGCAATGGACATTGGAGCATCAGGGGGCCACTTAAGGGTGAAGGGTCCCGACTGAGCGAGTACTGGAGCCCACCTGGATAACATGAACCCCACAACCATCCATACTAACCAAATTAATTTTCCCTCTTGTCCAGATTCACGACATGTCAATTAGCGAACCCAAGCGTGTGGCTAAACACGAAACTATGGTACAAACGTCATTTTCCTGTTCTTCATATATCACTGTTCTTCATATCAATAAACTAAATGTCTTTATCCTGTATTTACTAAGTGTTCCATGGTCGCGTAACCACATGCAACAACATGTGTTACAAGTGTAGTATCCAATTGAACCCTGGGCTGCAGCGCTTGTGCTGAAGTACACATCATTTGTGAATGCCACATTAATTGCAGATATAATTTTGTTTTGCACCCTGGGGAGGGGGGTGTCACCGGCAGCTGGCTCAGACCCGATATCCATGGCTTGCGAAGAGGTTGTGGTGAGCTCCACCATTTTACATCACTGGAATGCTACTCCCTCAGCGCAGAGGTCGATTGATCCCTTGTGAGGGACCTTGGCCACCCAGAAAGTTGTCATTTAAGTTGTGGAGGAAAGGAGAAACTCTAACCCCCTTCCCCTCCACACCAATCAAAAATATTTAAAACTGCGAGGCAGACATTATTGTACAGGAATCCCAGGGTAGTGCCTGGGAGCTGTTTCCAAGACAGAGTTTTATCTGCCATTCCCCTGCCTGTACGGGGTAAAGGTAGGGGGTGAAGTTAAATTTAAAATGAATTTAATCGGCGCGGAATTTTGAAATTCAGGGCTTTGAAGGCTGTTCTTACCCCCTGTAAGAGGGCCAGCGACAGTAAAGTGAGAATAAGCGGGATTTAAAGCCAAAATAATTTATACTATTAGGTTAAAAAGTTTTTCCCATCATTTGAATGGCATAGGTAATTAATTATTAATTAATTGTATTTTGTGTTTGTTGTGAATTTAAGTTGCGCTGAAGTGAATTTTAATGCATTTTGTAGTGGCGAGAATTTGATATAATAATTGAAGTTAACTTATGTACTAATAAGTAATAATAAGATTGAGTGATTAATA
The DNA here is from genome assembly GCA_029891345.1 of Dryococelus australis. NCBI lineage: Eukaryota > Metazoa > Arthropoda > Insecta > Phasmatodea > Phasmatidae > Dryococelus > Dryococelus australis. Next base: position 136,895,427 of record CM057001.1, read on the forward strand.
GTTGTGTATACTGCATGAGTGAATGTACTGTGTCGAGCGACGAAGGGGTAGTAATATGATGTAACCATTTTGCGAAGATCGGAGTCTACATGTGGAATGGCAATCGCGATGCTAGCACAGACTTTTTTTTTTCTGGCGAGCCCCCAAAATCCCGCTACACCAGCATGAGCACCTTCAAAGTTCTGTGTGCCCTCCGGCATGCATGTTAGTAGCTAAGATGGTTGGAGAATGGGATGCATCTCAGGGCAAGCCCTTTACGCCTTAGGTCGGGTTTAATTATCAAAATGGGCGTATGCATCGCGGCTGAGTACGGTTGTCTGGTGCCATGGCTGCAATTGTAGCCATGGACACACCCCGAAAGAAGAAGGGTCTAGTAAGGGGCATAGAAAACCAGGCAAAGTGGAGAGGGGCTGGAAAAACTATGCGACAGTCGTGAAGGATAAAAATAATTTCTTTTATTGGATTAGCACTGGAGAAAGTAGGGTTATTGTTAGTTCGCTAAGGTAGACTTTGTGAGGTTAATGAGGATGATATGAAATGTGTCGATCCGCTGCTGGAATGTATCCAGGATCGTACAGCAGTAGCATGGCCCTGGAGGCGGGGGACAGAACTGTGCTACCCGCCCACAGATGCCAGCCATCTCTCTGGAAGCAGAAAAAAGTGTTAGTTTCCAGGCATAAAAATATGAGTAATTAGGAAGGGGAAGGGGGTGGTAGTGCGATGCAATGAAATGGAATTACCTACAGTGAACATTCGCTTGCAGCTAGTGTGGTGTTGGCAGAGTTTTGCGTGACCAGCGTAGTGTCGAAGAATTAGGAAATTAGTATTGAGTAATAAGGGTATAAATAAGATTGCGCCAGCCTAGAGGACACCATATTGGGTATCAGGTAGGTGTATACGGCCAACGCACAGGCCTACACCAGACCGAAACTCCAGGTTGGATCCCGCGATGCTGACACTCGGATGCGCACGTAGTGTAGCATAGAAAACAATTGCAATGTAAAGCACAGGGCCATCTCTGAGCCAGTAGCTGTACAGAGACTGCATGCTTGTTCTGTGTTCACATATTGCTTTGCTAATTTATGATAACTATTTTGTCCAAGAGTGTAATTTGAAGTTAAATGTATTGCAGTATTACGGGATTCCGGAACAAATTTGTTAGTCGGGTGTATGACCGAAGGCCTGCATTGCAAGTTTCGGTGTTTTAAGGCGGCCTGTGAGCTAAAATGCTTTTAAGCCGCTTATATGTCTGTGTCTCGTCGGGGTAATAATCTCCGAGACCAGATATTATTGGGTTAGCATGTGTGGCACAATCGTTGTAAAAATTGTCCGCTATTCTGACGAAGTGCTTGTCTAGTATTTCGATTTTGAGTTCGTTATGCAGATCTGTATTGGGGCAGTATCTAGGTGCGTCTGCCGCAATCTGCAGGCATTCATTTTGCACAATATGCAGTCTCTTGATAGGTGTTTTAGCTGCATGAGCCCATGTGGGCTCATAACATACCGTGCGTATGTTATAACAGGCCAAATGAGCATGGTATATAGCAATACTGCTGTGTTTCGTGTTATAGCACTTCGCCTATTTAGTATAGGGTATAGGGCGCAGAGTCTGACGCATTTGGCGTCTATATGTGCTTTCCAGGTCATCTTTCTGTCCATATGTACGCCTATATATCTAACTACATCTTTATGGGGTATCGGTTCGCCAAATAAAGGTGGTTTGAGGACTATTCGCAGCTTGGGGTCGTGCCCTGCGCGTGTAAATGATAGCTTCGCTTTTCCCGACATTGATTTTAATCCGCCATTTTATGTAATATTCTTGAAAGACTGTTAAGGCAGTTTGTAATTGTCGTGTTGCTCGGCCGAGGTCGTGTGAGCGACTAAATATGACAGTGTCATCGGCATAGCAACTGAATTGCACCAGTCGGTGGTCTGGTTTCGGTAAATCGTTTACATAGAGATTAAATAAAACTGGGCCAAGTATACTGCCTTGAGGCACTCCAGCATAAATGGTTTTACTCTCTGATTTCGCCCCTTCACAATGGAATTAATAGGTTCTGCGATTCAAATAGCTGGCTAATAATTTTATATAGCAATCGGGGAATTTTAATTCATATAATTTATAAATTAATCCAGCATGAAAAACTATGTCAAAGGCCTTTTCGATATTTAAGGAAACTGTGACTACATAATCTTTCCAGTTAAAGACATGGTTGATATATTCAGTGATTCGTACTAATTGGTGTGTTGTGGAGTGCTTTTGTACAAAGCCAAATTGTTCTTCGAGAAGTAAATTATTGTTACTTATATGAGAATTAATCCATCTTAGGATTATATATTCCGCAACTTTAGAAAGTGTATTTAAAAGGCTAATTGGCCTATAATTTTGTGGGAGTTTCTTATCCTTCCCTGATTTGTGAAAGACAACCACATTGGCAGTTTTCCATTTGTTTGAGAAGTATTCCAGCTTGAGCATAGTATTAAGGCATGTAGTTAGGTACTCAAGGGCCAGTTCGGGCATTTTCTTTAATACAATAGCCTGAATTCCGTCTGCTCCTGGAGCTTTTCTGGGATGCATGCTGCGAATTGCCAGTTTTATTTCATGCGACTGTGTAAATTCAGGTTCGTGTTCAGTCGATTTTCTTTGCATTATTTTAATTTCTCGATAAATGTGAGTTGTAAAATTTCTATCACAAGGATCCTGATTTGGCTGAAAAGTATTTTCCAGCACATTTGCAAAGGCTTCTGCCTTTGCTTCAGGGGCAAAAACAAATTGTGTGTTAGTTTGCAAGGGCGGGATTTTATCTGTTTTATTTAAGAGGCGTTTAGTTAAGCCCCATAGATTATTTTCCCGTGGTGTCAACTTAGCTACTTTAGCATCCGAGACACTGGTCCGCCATAGTGTTACTTCATCTGAAATGACAGCCTGTATTTCGTTAATTCGTGCCTTAGTTTGCCGATCTCGGCGTCTAGAATAATGGCGTCTTAGATGGTTTTTCTGCGTGATTAAATCCCGTATATACTGCGGAAAATTATCGAGTTTATTTGTATGTGTATTTTTTGGAACACATTCAGCCACGCCTTGTTGTATTGTGCTTGTAAGGGCGGTTATAGCTTCAACATCCTATGTTGTTGCTAGGGAGTCATTATTTATCAGCGGCAAATTATCTGTTATAAAACTTGTGAAACTCAGCAAATCGACCTTAGAATAATCTTTAATTTTTCTCGGGGCAATAACTTCTGTGGAAACATTGTCAAAGTCAATGTGAACTGGGTAATGATCGGAGGAGAGATCATGTTCGACTCTTAGGTCCATCCCAGACGTAAACTGTTTAACTAGAGCAATATCAAAAATATCAGGATGTTGTTTAATATTTGGTGGGTTATAAGTAAGCTCAGTTGGGGCCATAACTTGATAATTTATATTCGTTTGGTGCCTTTGTAAAAGCATCCCATTTGCTGTTATATTTCTAGAATTCCAGTTTGGATGTTTGGAATTTATGTCGCCAAGGGCGAGAAAAGTATTACCTGTTTGATTATATAATAAATCCAGGTCGGCTTGTGTTAACGAGCGCCCTGGGGGGGGGGGGGGGGCATAAATGGCTAGTAATTTAATGCATTGTTGGCCTAATTTTAATTCAATGCCAACTGCTTCTAATATAGGAAAGTCTGGCAGATTAATTTCGTTATATGCGATGGAAGTAGGTACAAAAAAATAGCCAAAGGCCTGTCCTTTGGATATATGGCTTAGCCTGGAACAGAAAAGCGAGATTTATGTGTGAAATGTGTCTCATTTACTGCCGCAATTTTAATTCTATGTCAAGACATATAGTCTATAAACTCGTCCTTTTTTGAGCTAAGACTGCGTGCATTCCAGAAGAGAATGGAGTGAAGGTGGGTTTCGGGTGAATTTAAATTAGCTGCATTAATTGGGTTTACCGGCATGGTCAAAATTCTGGACCAGCTGAGTGGACCAGCCAATGGTCGCAGTTATTTTGTCTTGGATCGACATATTAGTCGTCCAGATGGCGATCATGGCACAAAGGAGCTGCAGCACTTGTGCCAGGTCGGTGTACTTTCTGAAATGTGCGTCATTTGTAAAGGCTTCATTAATTGCAGCCATGATTTCATTTTGGTTTACTGAGGCACATGAAGGAGGGGGAGGGGGATGTCCGCCACACGGTGGGATGTCGGAGCGACTGCCACCGATGCGACATCAATGGCCTGCAGGGGGGGGGGGGGTGTTGCGAGCTCGGCCTGAGGACGTGAGTGTTGTTGAGGCTGAGGTGAGCTCTTATTGGCTGGCCCCAGCGAGCTCGTGGCATGTGTTACAGGCTGGTTTTCGGCAAATTTTCGTTGTTTTTCAGATTGTTTCCTAGATTTTGCTTGTGTTTTCTTGCCCCACCTCGCATTAGGGCTGCGGGGAATGGGTTGGTTCGCCAGGGCCGGGAAAAACCATCTCGTATTGCAGCCAGGCGTACCTGTTATACTCAGGTACAGGTGCTGGCTGCTGGTGTTGCGCCCACAAAGGCATAAGCATATTTTGCGGTGATTGGATATGTGTTTGCTGAGGCATTGGGGGTGCCTGGGTCTGGGCTGGTTGTTGCCAGGCTGTGGTAGGCTGTTGCTCGGTTATTCTCGCGAATTGCAGCTCGTGACTGCTGCTGCCGAGCTTGCCTTGTTTCAGGCACAAGGTGGCTACATTTCGCAGTTTTATAGGTTTGGCAACCTCGATAGTTTGCGCAGTGATTTAGGCCGCAGCCCACACATTTTACTTGTGTTCTGTCCTCTATAATTTGGCAATATTTTGTGAGGTGCAGGCCACTGCAGTACCTGCATCTTGGTGTGACACTACATCCTGCTGCCACATGATTAAACCGCTGGCAGAAGGAACGTTGTGCGGGTCCGGTGGGATCGTGGAAGTCTTCCACTCGGATCTGAAAACCTGCAAAGCTTGTGAGGGTGAGATATGGTGATATGTTACTGCCATGAGGCAGTTCGATCGCTAATTTGTTTATTGGGCGCCTGTTGCGATCGTGAATGAACCAGGCTCTCTGGACTGTCATTCCAAGGTGCTGGAATTCTTTGTATAGGAATTCCATTTCCATATCCGCTCGACCCGGCAGAATACAAGCTTCACTGGTATTTGATCGGGCTGTCGGAGCAGGCTGTGCTGGTACCCCATTTCCTTGATTATACGGACAGCTGTAGCAAAGTCTGTCATTGAACTAGTGTGAATGCGCAGTGTGTCTGCCCCGACACAGACAGCACTCCATGAAAGCGACATAGATTCATCGAGCTTTCGCTTGAGAGTGGGGTATTTGTGTGTACTTGTCAGGTAGACAGAAAACGGCTTTATTTGAATCTTCTTTGGCTGCCACTGACTTAATTGCGGGGCAGTTTGCCCTACTGAGGGTTGCTGCGATCCCTGAGGGGGTGGTTTTGTGCCCTGATGGGACTGTACATCGTGTGTACGTTTTGCGCGCTTGCTTTCATTTTGCAAGGCAACATCATTCGCAATCATACTTGCTGGGTTCGCTGGGAGTTGTCTCCCCATGGCAGCATCGGTACTGGCCATTTTCGCAGATCACAGACTGGTAAGTGTGCCTACAGGTGTACCTATCACTGTGTTGGCTGGTGTGTACCATCCAAGCCCTTCCCTCCTATCCTCTCCCCAATACCGGATACAAGGTCAGGGAGGTAGGGGGCGACTGGCGCTCTGTTTTTTTTCTAAAACTAATAAAACCTTATTTTTGTATTTAAGGACCTAGCGGAACTTAACTTCAATCTATGCTGTAGTTCTAAGAAGAACTAGCCACACGATTTTTCACTGAAATCGAGTAGTTCTAAGAAGAACTACTCTCAGCAGTAAACTGTAAACTGAAGTTCGCTGCAGGTCCTCTCTCCTCGCTGGCTGCCTAGGAACTCCCTCACTGCTCTCCGACCCTACCACAGAATAGTTTTGTTGAAAGTGGGCGAAATTTGTCCTGGACCAATCGGAGAATTCCAGCCAGTTTCGGGGTTCAGTTTTGATTAATTCATACTGTTTATAAGTGCTTAAGGTGTGGTATAACATTTTAAGAGTCGTTTTAAGTATAATTCTGTGTTGTTTAAGTATCAAACCGGTAAAATTCGAGAGCAGAGCCAGGAAAACGTGTCGCGTGAGTGAAGTTGGTCTGTAACTTGGCCAGAGGGCTCTGATTGGCCGAGAGAACTTGGTGGGGTGGAGCTTACGGAGTTGTCCAACAGATGGCACCACTGACATTATTACCGTGAACAGCTTTTATTTATTCGGGAAAATTAAACTATAATACAATGTGTTGTAAATAAAGGAATTTCGTTAAGTTTAGTATCAAATAGGTGCCACAAAACTTTAGATTTTTATAGCTGTCCATCTAATGCGTTAAATAAATAGTTGAAAATCTTGGACTTTCTAGTGCTATTCAGTACTGTTTGCAAGTGATTTTAATTGCATTTATTTTATTTTATTAGTTGATTAATGACAAGATGGCCAGTAATATTTCATTAAGAGCTGAGTTTAATAACTGAATATTATTTCTCTTGCAGAAGACAGTTAATTGTAGTAAAATTGAGTAGAACTAGGTGCTGTAATCAGTTGAATTAAGTATTAAAATTCGCGTATGTCACTCGGCGGAGTGTCATATAGGTGAAAATGTTATTCGCAGTTGTTCCAGTGCAGTTGGGAGAGTGGGAAAAAATTTTGTAGGTCAAGTAGCTGGATTAGGGCGCTATGAACTATGTCATGGCTTCCAGGATAAGCATGCTCTTTTCTTGCTTGTCGGAGAGATGTTTGGCAGCAGAGAAGTAGGGGCGAAAGCGCGCCAGGAGGGATTGAAAGTCACGCTCTCGCAAAAACTCCATGAGTTCACGGAGTTCATGCAGTGCATCCTTCATTCCTCCCATCGAACTTTGTGGGAAGTGGTGAGGTGGGAATGCAACTTGTGTTGTATTAAGAGGTGTAGTGGTTTGTTTGTGCGGGGCCTGTCTGTGTGCCTGTGCATAGGAAAAGCCTGTCTAAGTTGTTCTGGCAGTAGAGCAGCTGGCCAGGTTGCTGGACAGGGCAGGGCCTAGTTTTGAAAGTTGTGACTTTGTGAAGGCAGCCTGTCGCTTCTGCACCAGGTCATGGTACCTGGGGCAGTCCGGTGAAGTGGCAGTGTGCGGATCAGCGCACTTGCTGCATTTTGGTGGTTGATCAACTTAAATGCAGGCACTCGCAGTGTGTTTTCCAGTGCAGTGTGGGCACACAGATGGCATGGAACAGAAGTTCCGAGTGTGGCCAAGGGCTTGGCAGTTACAGCATCTAGTTACGTCTGTTGCTTTCTTTTGATATAGTTTAAGATGTACCAGTGCCATATTTACTTTCCTGACTTTGAGGAGAGGAGGGGGGAGGAGTTTATTGTTCCTCTGTAACTCAGAAAAACCGGGTTGGCTCTAGCGTGAATCTGCCGGGGTTGTTTGACTGAGTGATTTTCATTTTAAACTTGTAAATGTGAATGATTTTGTAGCCGGTGCTTTCCAGATCTACTTGGATGTCGGCAATTTCTGTAGTGGGAGCAAGGTCAAATGCCACTTTCTGAGGTTTGTTAGAATTTTAACAGAAGGTGGAAGTGCGGAATTAAATTAGCTGAAAGCATGGTTTTTGTTGCCTCGAAAAGTACGTGGTTTGTGGTCAAGATCTGAATGCCTTGTGTTGTGGGGAACAGTGAGAACTTGTCTCGGCTGATTCCTCGCAATTTCTGAGTCAGGAGGTTGTATTTCGTGGTGTAAGGGACCACGATTCGGTATTTTTGAGCAGGTTGTTGGAAATTTTCAGTGGCTGGCTGTGTGCTGGAAGGGAGTTGGCTTGAGGAGCCAGGGGCTGATTCTAAGGAACCCTCGTCGTGGACTTCCTGCAAAATGGAAAATCGATTTTCAAATGAAATTGGAGATGTTTTCGCCTCTAACGACGGCGAGTTGAGACACTTGTTCTCGATGGTTTTCCCATCGCCGGAGTTGCTGCTCCTTCGTTTTGGTGTTGTGAATTCCATGTCCATTTTCATATTCTGCTTTGTCAGGGGGGGGGGGAGTGCGTAACTGTTGTTTTTTATGATCGCCGCTAGAGCCAGAACTTCCGGAGCTGGATGGGCCATCATTTGCTTGAAAAGAGGTTTGTAGTTAAGCTCCAAGGTGGGATTTGTGAGCAAGTATTGAACGAGGTTGACAGTTTTGTTATCAGGGAAGACATAATCATAGCCTGGGCTATGTCCCACCAGCTCCATTACCCACAGTGGAGGAGGGTGGGGGAGGTGAAACTGTCTGGAACGACTGTATGTCTTGTGTAGCAATTGACGAACAAGTGTTGTAATAAGTGTCCCTAGTTCACTGCTGCACACAGTGACCAATGAACCCTAAGGGATAGGCTCAAGATGACTTGTTGCCAGGCCGACCACAGTGTACAGAGTGGGTGCCGCGAAAAATAGTTGTTTTAGACGACGAGAAAATGCACAGCTGGCACTTTGGATGCGAGTTTTGTTGAAGAGCAGGCATGCTCTGATTGGCCGGCTGAGTTTGGGGAAGGGGGGGACTGGTGCGGCAGCGTGCAGGCTCGTGGCTTGTGTTGCATTTTGATTTTTCACAATTTTTCGCTCTTTTTGCGATTGCTTCTTTGATTTCTTTTGTGGTTCATTGCCCCACCTTGCGTTAGGATAGTGTGGGATGGGCGGATTTGCCAGAGCCAGGAATGACATTTCGTCTTGCAGTAATACATACCTGTTGTATACAGGTACAGGTGCTGGCTGTTGCTTTTGCGCCCACGAGAGCATAAAAACCTTTCCGTTCATTTGATGGGGGGGGGGGGGTGTTGTGACACAATTGGGGCTGGGGCAGGGCATTGATTGCCAGGTGGCAATGTTTTGATTTAGTTTTATTGCTTGCTTGAACTTTTGTTGTCGGGATTGTTGCGTCCCAGGGGCGAGTCGGCTACATTTCGCATTCTTGTAAGTGTTACAGCCTTGGTAGTTGCTGCAGTGCTTTTGGCCACATCCAACACATTTTACTTGCGAGCGATCATTTTCAATTCTGCATTCTGTTGTTAAGTGTGGGCCGCTGCAGTACCCACACATCGGCACTGCATTGTAGCCGGCTGCCACATGGTAGTAACGTTGGCACTGGGAACATTGTACGGGCCCTTTAGCGTTGTGAAATTCCTCAACTTTGATGAGGAAGCCAGCGAAAGTTTGTAACTTTATATAGGGCTCGATGTTCGTGCCTTTTAGCAATTCTATGGCTATCTAGTTGTAGTTGTGGTCTGTGATGAACCAGGCCCTCTGTACTGGCATTCCCATGGGTGTGAATTCCTCTTGTAGGAATTCCATTGGTGTGTCTGCCTGTATGCGGCAAAAACCAGTTTCACTGGTATTTAGCTTTGCTGTCGCAGCAGGCTCTGCTGGTAACCTAGCTGTTTTGTGATTCAGACTGCATTTGTGGAGTCTTGTATAGTGCTGTTATGCACTCGAATACTGTCTTAACCAGTGCAGACAGCACTCCACAACAATATCATGAGTGCATCAAGCTCTCTTTTCAGTTGCGGGTAAGCATTTTATTTTATAAGATAAACTGCGAACAATTTTTACTGAATTTTCGGAGCAGCTTGTGTCTGTGGCACATTTTGCAGTGCACTAGAAGTGCTTGTTTGGTCTGCTGGCTGCTGTTCGCTGCCCAGAGAGATCGTGTTTTCGTGTCTGCATTTTTGTCTTTTTGAATCTGTTTGTGTAACTGGATAAATGATTGGTTGCTGTGTGGCAGCTTGTTGCTATAAAGCATTTTGTTGTGTTTGTATGTCCATGTTTTCGCTAGACTCAGGGCTATTTTCGAAGGTCACGAGATTATTATTTAATACCCGATTACCTGCCATGTTGAGTGTACTTACAGTAGCCTTGCCATGTACCTATCATGGTGTTGGCTGGTGTGCAACATCCAAGCCCCTCCCTCCTATCCTCCCCCCCTCTACCGGAGACAAGGCCAAGGAGGTAGGGGGCGACTGGCATTCTGTTTTCACCTAACACAAAAAATACTTTATTATTTGTAGCTAATAAACCTAAACAAGCAAACTTAGCTTTTTCTTGGTGCGGAAGTTCTAAAAAGAACTACCCACACGACCTTTCACTGAAGAATTGAGTAATTCTGAAAAGAACTATTCGCAACAGTAACTGAAGATCGCTGCAGCTCCTCTCTCCAAGCTGGCTGCCTCGGAACTCCCCGGTGAGCTTCTTCGCTGAGGGTAAGACACCCCTAGCCACCCCCCTCCACCTGCACTGCATCATGCCGGCAGGATCACCCCTTCCCGTGTCGTCCCGTGTGGGTGAGAGCCGCGAACTGAGAGGCCATGTGGCCCTGAACATAAACAAACCAGAGACAAGGAATCACCACAACTACCGCACCATGTTCACGACCATGGACATTGGGACTGACGAACAACAAATGGTGAGCCATCAACATTGTGCACAAAAGTCTACAATGCACACCATACCTGGACCTGCCACTAATTGACTTACCTAGAGAAGATCAGCATGTCTGCTGCGAACCCACTGCTATTTGCGACTGCAGCAGGAGTGGGACAAAGAGAATCTGGACTTCAGTGGTGGTCTATTAGCAGGGACAATTTCAGGAAACCACGAGTAAGTTTGTACACGATGTCTGCGACTCGTGGAAGTAAAAGGTTCATAAATCCAGTTTGCCCGCCAACACTTTGTGCATGCACACCCATTGCAATGAACAGTCAGCAACAATCATCAAAGTTCCCCAAAATTTTCAGAAAATGTGCCAACACCACACAATTTGACGGACGTGGACCAGCTAACTTGGTTTGTGGACAGTGCTTCCGACTCTACCATGACTGGTCTGTATCCTCATGTGAATGCGAGACATTACAGTGCATCTGTTGTCAGGGCTCGAATGACCAGAACAAATGTTCGTGGATAAATGCTCAGATGGGACCGACAGTAGAAATTCAGCCACTTATATGGCCAACTGAGATGTGCAGAACCAGCGAAGTGGAGATATGTGGAAATATTTTCAAGAAAATTGCTTCAAAAAATATGACATGCCACAACTAAGAATGCCATGCCCACCCACTATTGCCATTGCAGGTGCAACACCTATAGACACCCCGATCGTGCAGTCAATGCTGTTACTACAAGTATTACCAACCTTCTGGAGGGACCGACCAAGTAAACGATTCCGGGACTCAGAGTCGCAATATCACATGCCAACAAAGTTTCAGTCACTCCCAACGTATTTCGGGACAACCGACGAAAACCCAATCGATTTCATCTGTGATTGTGATAATCACCTTCGCAATTATGGAGTGTCCCAAGAATACTGGGCAACTACATGGGTGAAAGATTTTTCGGTGACGCCAAAGTTAGGTGGCGAGGTATGGCCCACTATGGTATGATGTGGGAAAAACTCTGCCACAGTTTTACCAGAAGATTTGAAAACACATTTATGTCGCTCTGAGCCAGAAGCTGCGACTTTTAGAGGAACAGGGAGAAGAATCCCTCTACAACTTTACCACACAGAAGATAAGTCTAGTGCGAGCACACCATCTGGAATTAATAATTAGAGAATTTCTTGAGGCCGTTGCTGGATCTCCATGTGCGGAATACCGTACTTGCACTAGCTCCAGCAATCCATACCACGGAAAGTGAGCTTATTCAAAAAGCAATGCTACTCGATGCTAATGTTCCAGATCAGCCATTCCACGAATGTGTTAGTGCACAACCACAATGCGAACAGACTTAGTCAAGTGTCAAACCGCAGGACTCTGGTGAAACAGTAACCAAAAATAACATTTCTGGTATTTCAACAAATACATAACCCCAAAACCAACATCAAAAAGATATTCTGCACTACCTTTTTCTGCTGGACCCCACCAACCACCACTCCCCTGTCGGTGGTACGGAGGCGCTCATTGGAATCATGATTGCCCGACATGGGCCGACTATGAACATTTTTGGGAAAGTGAACATCAGACACCGCCAGGAAACAGACAGAGGGGGAGAACAGCCGGACGTTACTCGCCCCACCTTATCTAAACATGCACCAGATCCGACACTGCAGCAGATACTAATATTACAAGTTATTAGCAGAACGAAAGTTTCATTAGAATCGCAGTGCTCATCAATCAGACACCATGTAGAGCACTCATTGATACAGCTGCATCTCACAACTTCATACACACTAACTTAATTGATGTCAGCCAAATCAGACCGATCCAGCAAGTAATTCAACTCGCCACAAACAACACACCAGAGAAATTACTGGTGAAGTGAAAATTACAGTGTGCATTCCAGACGTAGAGAACATAACAGCTGCCTTCGTGTCAGATGACATATGCGAAGACATCATCCTCGGCATCCCATGGTTGACCGAACATCAGACTGTAGTCGAAACAGTGGCACAGCATATCCATTTTGGCAAAAAAGAATGTCGAACAGAATATAATTTGGGGCTGGGAAACCTCCGGCAGAAATACTTGACTGTCTCGAACATGTCATACCACCAGAGTACAGTGATGCAGTACAGTGGATTTTAAACGAGCACAGAGATGTATTCACAGTGGCAGACCCACAATTGCGTACAACTGTCGCCGAGCACACAATCGATTTGACAACTCACAAACCCATTTATGACAGCCCTCGGAGACACTACCCACATCAATGTAAGATCATTACAGCAAAAATCACCTAAATGCTGGAATAAGGGGTAATTGAACCATTAGAGACCGCCTACAATTCCGTCATTACACGTGCCCCCAAGAAAGACGGGACCTGGAGGTTTTGTGTTGACTTCTGGCGCCTCATCCTAGTCACCAACAGCGCACTGCCACTCTACAAACACGTCAGAGATGCACTCAACACCCTGGGGTGTGCGAAGGTTGTTACCACCATAGACCTTCATAGTGGCTACTGGCAAATTCCAGTCCGACCAACTGACCACCACAAAACAGCATTTACAACCCCCGATGGTCACCACTTTCAGTTTTGTGCAACGCCGTTCGGACTGAAGTGCGTGCCATCAACATTCCAGTCCATGACGTTCAAAGTGTTAGAAGGCCTTGTGAAATAATGTGTGTAGGCATATCTCGATGATGTCATCTTTTGGTTAGAGACATGGGTGGAACGTATTCATCACCTTTCATTAATGCCCGAACACCTCACTATAAACGGGCTAACATGTGCAAACAACAAGTGTGACATTGGTATTCCGAGCATTCAGTTCCTCGGGCATATCGTGGACGAAAACGGGAGCAGACCAACGCAGTTGCTGCCACTGATAGGAGAAGTATCTGACACCCACGACTCGCAAGCAAGTTAGGAAATTTTTCGGCCTTGTGAACTGGGTGCGGGAATACATCCCGGAATTTGCCCTCATTAGAGCACCGCTCACCATGTTCATGTCAACCAACGTCTGCTTTAGATGGCAACCTGAACAGCAGGCAAGTTTTGAACAGATCAAAGAAGCATTCAAAAAGTGTACGTCGCTCACCAGGTACGACCCTACCAGGCACTTATACATGCAAACCGACACCAGTGAAATAGGACTGGGTGTAGTGCTGGTACATCTAGCAGACGATGGGATGCACCACATCCTGGACTTTGGCAGCGCAAAATTCGGCCCAGTAGGGCAGCGATACATCGTCAATGAAAGAGAATGTCTGGCGGTAGTGTGGATTTTTAAGAAGTACGGGGCACTCCTGGAGTACCAGCGCCTCACACTCCGCACAATCACTGCCTACTGTGTCTGCATTCTATGAAGGAAAGCCACAGCAAGTTAATCGGCTGGGTGTCATTAGTTCAATCATATGACTTTGAAGTACAACATGTGGCTGGAGAAGACAACCAACTGTCCGACCATCTCTGTCACATGCCAGGAAACACCCTAACATGGGACAAAGAGGAGTGGGAAAAAATTCTCCCCCCTCCCCAAAGCGACATTTCAACACTGCCACACCGAAGAACATCAAGTGTTCGAACATCACTGCGCTACCAGATACGCCACTGCTCGTACAGATATATGCATCTGTAGAGGAAAAGCAATCCGAGTGCCCCATCACTGTGAAATGGAAGCAGTTATGTGAACAGCAGGCAGTGGCTATATGGTGTGTTATTGACAGTCTTGTAGAGTCCCGTGCAAACATAAACAGTGAAACGTGGCACATGTTTGTGCCATTTGCAGCCCGCAAACATGTCCTCACTTACACACATTCAAACAACCTCACCAATCATACAGAAACTGCACAGACAAAGCACAACATCCTTTGCTGTTTTCATTGGCGGGATATGCCTGCATATGCGCGACAGTTCATGCGCGAATGTGTCATGTGCAACAGATACGAAAACAGTTGCAACAACGACAACGAGCAGCAGCAACCATGATTACTAACAGAGCAATTTGAGATGTTAGCACTAAACCTGATGGGCCCTATATGTGCACCGTGACAGGAAAAAGGTTCATTGTTGTGATCACCTATCTCTTTTCTCGCTAGACCGAAGTATACCCAGTGTCGAGTGCACAGGCCAGGACAGAGGGGAAGGCACCTTAAAACGAATTTTTCTCATGCTGGTGGTACCCCAGGATACTGATGACAGACAATGGGACCCAATTTACCGCAGAGGGTGGAGAGAATTTTGTACAAAGTGGGTAGTGCCTCACCACACCACAGTAAATTACCATCCATGTGCCAAACCCACTGAGCGCAGACATAAAAAACTGAAAACTCATCTCTATCAGCGTGTGGGCGAACAGCACAATTCCTGGCCTGAACAGCTGCCAGGCACCTTGTTTACATTACGAACAAGCACCAACGAGGCAACAGGAAACACCCCAGCACAGTTACTCTAAGGCCATTATCTGCCCCTGAAGGGTTAGGTTACAAGCAAAGCAAGGGAGAAAAACAACAAAGAGAAGGGGTTAAGCCAGGCAGAAAGGAGGGAGTGTGTGATGTGAGAATAAGGGGAGTAACAACGCCGCTACGCAGCATGCTGGCTACCAGACACCTCACATTCCCCACCTCCCCTCCACATTGGTCAACATGTATACATGTGCTCACATCCGCAGTCAGCTGGGCAACGTGGATATTGTGCAGGATTTACAGATAAGTGGAGCGGGCCACACGCCATTTCACAAGTAATGGGAGGAGACTGCTATAAGGTAAAGCCAAAACCCACGATGTGCCATAGTATTTCATCGAGACACACTCCGTCTAGCAAGCAGTGGCATCGCTATGCCCGACGCCGAGATGACCGCACCCGATGTTAACATTGAGGAGACAGGTTTGCCAACTTCCACTGACAATAACATTGCAGCAACCCCTCCTAGAAACAGCGCTGCACCAGATAC
The DNA here is from genome assembly GCA_029891345.1 of Dryococelus australis. Lineage (NCBI taxonomy): Eukaryota > Metazoa > Arthropoda > Insecta > Phasmatodea > Phasmatidae > Dryococelus > Dryococelus australis. The sequence continues at coordinate 136,910,829 of CM057001.1, forward strand.
TCTCACTCTCAGGACACCCGACGCAACCATATTTACAGGGGCATCGACACGAGACAGTGTGTCTGCCTGCACTACATCGTCAGTCAACATTCAGCTACCGGAGGAGTATGATGTCAGGAGTGACGAGCCAGGGGGGACACCTGAGGACGGCCAGGATCGCCATGTGCCGGCCCCGCCTGATGGCATCACGACGCCCATAAGATCCACAGCTTCTTCAGTGTCAACAACAGCAACATCATCATCGGGACCATCGATGTATCAGCAAAGCGGCATGCAGACAATACGTGTAAGGGACGCCTACACTACGAGCCGACACCACCCACATCACACCATAAGCAGAAGTTGCAGTGACGAGTCGGGGTCAGAGGAGAATTCATCCCCTCCCTCCTGCTCCAAGCGAACTCGTCAGATGTGGCACGTAACATGCATAGCATACGCACATTCACCGATGCCAAGTGCAGTCATCACGACATTGCCGACAGCAACAGAACTACAGCTCAAGCCATCACGTTACCAGCAGCCGACATGGAAGTATATTCTGTGTCCATACAATTAACTTCGCCTGCCAGCACATTGTACGGCACGAGGATGGAGCTTCGACGAGTGAAAGGCCTCAAAAGGGAGGGGGTGTTTGACGCATTCCAACAAAGTCCGCTCATCACGTCAGCAGCGCTAAACACCCACAAGGGCCAAGCAGCAGCTGCAAGACGACATTACATCACGCGTAAATTCCCTTTAGTGCCTCGACCGCATCGGTGGCATGCATAAATGCACATGTAATTATTGATTAATATATTTATGTTTATATAAATTATTTTGCCACATTATTTCAATTAGAGTCAGTGTGCTTAGTGAGATGTTTATTCTTTATTAAAGGAGTACGTGCATTTTCAGATGTGTGTTTATATAGTGTGTGTCAAACCTGTAATTTATGTTAAGAGTGTGTCGATATGCAGACATGTAACATCTACACATAATAATTAATGAGTGTGATCTTTATTTCTAAAAGGGCTATGTGTATTATATATTATTAAATCAGTTCTAATAATGTTCCCAACCACAATGCACCAAGTGCATAACGTACCACGTAACCAATAATGGTAAGTAAGTGGAAACACCATGTCACAGTCCAGCATACTCATAATTAAATTCAAGTGTTATGTTTGTAATTTTTAAGAGAGCCTATTTAAATTATTAGAGTTAAAGTGTCATATTGTATTGCATGCAAAAGATGCATAATGTCTTATGAGTCCATGCAAATCACTGTGCTATGGCGCACATCATAATTTACTATAGGATAATTTTCACAGTAGATGCAATCACTGCATGTTCCATCCTTTTGTCAGATATTTCCATGAATAATCATAAGTCAGTACGAGGTAGTAGCATCCCATATCCGGGATAGTATTAGAACAGATCAATGAGGTTAGGTATGTTTTTGTATGTAAGTCAACTGCCGTAAGAGGCGAACACATAGCCAACTACCCACACTCTTATGTTTAACTTCTTAAAAGAGATAATTTTTGTTAATTTCAATGTCAGCACCATGATGTACATAATAAAATTAGCATGTGGAGATAATAGGTTTAAGATGGGAAGCAATGAGTAGCATATGAAACGTGTACCAAGACAGGCCAGTAAGTAGTAAGTCAAACATCAAGTCACACGATATTTTACATCTTTTCACTCTAAACTAATTCAGGGTTCAGTGTAAATGTTCATGCATTGTTTCATAGCATTATCATGTATCAGCCAACAGTCATTTCATTTAATTAATTTAAAAATTCTAATTAATGGGATTTTCATCCCGCAGCGGGAATGGCCAGCCACTGAGAAAGCTGTGTGCTATGTCCATTCAGTAGCGTCATCGGGTCACCGTCGAGCGGACATACGATTCACGTCCTCCCCGGACCATCATGTTTGAGACTTATCATTTAGTTTATCAATAGTGATAATATAATTCATGAACTTTTTGAAGTCGTTTTCATACAGGGAGCGTGCCGCTGGACAACACAGCTCTGCGCTGTAGAGGAGCGTAATCATGTTTGTGCCTCATATGAGGGAATACGACTAATAAAAGATGATCGTCATGGAAATACATAGTTTTTTATTTGTACTGGCCGCTTCTCGGCCATTTTACCTGTGTTCAATATTTAACGTAACAGTCTCGGTGTCTGAATGTACTCGAGAGTTCCCATCATAGTTGGATGAGCATATAGAGGGAGCTCCATTATCCTATACTAGATAAGGCACTTGGACTATAGCATAATGGACCATCAGAAGCAATGGACGTTGGAGCATCAGGAGGCCACTTAAGGTTAAATGGCTTATGACCCATATCATCATCGTGTTCTCGATTGAGCAAGGACTGTCGCCCACCAG
>CM057001.1:136913310-136978964 GCA_029891345.1 Dryococelus australis
CTGCCTGAGCCACTCAGGTGCGGACCGAAGGGAGTAGAAAGGAGCGGAGCAAAGCCACGCTGGCATTCTCCTTGATGTCACTGTTTCATTGTGATTCGTAGGAACACCTCGTCTAGTTCCCATGGTTCACAGAGGAGAATTTGAATGCAAGAATACTTTTGGCTGGCCTCGACATTCAACAAAAGCACAGTATTGTTTTCAGTGTGTGTAACGATATGGTTGTCCTAATTAACATTGGCTTGCATGTCTGAGTTGGTATGGGTCCACAGACAGACGGACTCCTTACAAAGCATTGCCAAGTATTATATAGTAGCTGGTGGTGTAATTGTCCCAAATACCATGCCACCAAGAGGGGAGCTCTGCTGGCACTTTGCAGATATGTTATATACACTATTATTGATGAAATGTGTTTTTGATTCTTCGCCTAGCCTGGCTACTCATGCATCGTTGGAGTTTGCTAGGCTTGTCTGCCTTTACTGAATCATAACTTCTGCCTAAAAAAAAAAAAAAAAAGACATCCTCATATCTAAAATGTGTGCCAGTTGTGTTGACACTTGTTTCATTTCAATGTAATTCCGTTAAATATTTTCTTATTTAAGTGGTATTTCATAAAATAATTATTTCTATTGGAACATGCTCTAGTTATGCTTGATTATTTGGTTTATCCAATTCAGATTTGTAAAAGAACTGTACCAGCTGAATATTTTGTACTGTTTGCATAAATACCTAATGTATAATTTTTGCTTTTAATAAAAAATTCATTTTCCTAATGTTTATTAAATATTTACATACATAATATTGCATAAAATTTTAATTTCAGTCAGCAAAATGAAAAATGTTATTTCTGAATTATTATGTCTTTCTCGACTTTCGAGTTATGTATTGATCAGTCACCCGAGACTAAAAAGTCTGGTGCATACCCTGGTACATATAGGTTTCCAGTCAGGTTACTTCCTCCTTCTCACAGCACAATGACTCTTCGACTTACCTTAGTCCACAGAAGGCAGTTCTTGCCTCTTTGGAATATGTTACACTTAGTCTTCGAAGCACTACACCTGTGCACTCTGGCTTGCATACTAGACCATCTCAAGTCTAGCCCACAAGGGTCAGCAGTCACGGTTACCTACCTTTGGAGTCGAATGGGGGTTGGTTGACAGGCCTGGTCTTGTGAGAGTGACTGCATATAACTCGGCCTTAGTACGACAAATCCCACAAATTGCACAACTACTCAAGCAACATTCTGATTGTGTCTTCCTGAAGTAGAACCTTACAGCACCAAACCACTGGGCTCTAAAGACAACAAACACCAACACTTCCACCTCTGTGACTTCCACCAGTCCACAACACCAAAGAGAAATCATGGGATTGGATTTCCAATTTCAAAAGCACAGGGGAAATCCTACAGTTGCAACAGAAACCAGCAACAAGGAGAACAAGAGTCTCTGCCCAACGTCGTCTGAAGCGAAAACCACTGTCCCGGTCTCGAACCAATTTTTCATCCTTGCAGTAGGTCGGAGACCAGGCCTCAGTAGTTTCAGCACAAGGCCCCTCAGGCCAACATCCAGCCTGCTCTCAGCCATCTGATAATAGCCAACCACCACAGCAAAAACCCAAATTCTTTATTGTGTTACCTGATACCACGAAATACAACCTTCTAATTTAGAAACTGTAAGGAATCCCTCCAATGAGGGAATTCAGATCATCTCCAACTACACTTTAAAACAACAAGGCAGTTCGGACAATCTATCAGCAAGCTATGACGCCATGTAGTGGCTGAGTGAAGTGTACAAGGTAATTTTGAAGGGTGGTAAAGATTGAGGTTACAAATTTGGTTGATGTTACCTGGCAGGCACCAGACACCATCAGCGTGGTGTCACCATTATATAGAGAGCTGGAGACTCTTAGTTCTCAGGAACTGCAGACCGATCGACCGGACTTATCTTTCCATTGCTGAAGTTGAACCCATCAATGTTAATTATTGTTACTTGTGGTGTTTGTTAAATGGTGAGCCTATTAAATGCTGACCCGCATGCCTGATGCTGAAATAATTGCACTCACAGTAGACTGCTCACATGTATATTTAATTTTGTGGGCTTATAAGGGGTCCCTGTCCTTGAGGAGCACAAAGACCTTGCAAAAGAAAACATTTGATCTCATCAATGTAGCGTTAGTTGACGTAATACTAATTCATCACTAATTGGTGAACACTTGACATTTGGTGTCGACCTTTGCCTGTAGACTAAACTACTGAAAAAGGTACAAAGCCAACACAATGAATTAAGTGTAATATTTCGCTCCCCTAGGCTATTTAAATGATAGAGTGGGAGGGAAGGTGCGTCTGGTGGCTAGAAGATAGAAACAGTTCCTGTTAATTACATATGACTATTGAAAACTAAGTGTTTGGTACAGTGTTGGCCACCGGAGTGTGCGACGCGACAAGGCCTTGCACTCTCGAGTCCAAGATGATACTCATTCAATCTGTGTTGTGCTCAAAGCTCCCCTGGCAGGTTTCGCACAACTCCTGGAAATGTTTTCTCCACACTTCTATTTACAATTTTATAACACACTACAACAATTGCAAATAATATTATCATACAAGAGTTTGCATAATTTTAGAATAAACAAAACATTTGCACAAGAGATTAAATTAAATGGGGATGATACACGTGAAAATGTAAACATAAATAGAACACAACTCTGAATAATATTTTGTAGGAGTGTGTCTTTAGTCTCTTTATTAAGGCAGCAAACAGTATGTGCCGTTAAGCCCTTTTGGTGGATGCCCTACTTTGCATGTCGTACCATGTTGCATGAATTAGCATTATGATGTACGAACTTGCACTGCTTGTACTAAACACTCTGCATCGCACTGTTGCACCTCCTGCACTACTGGAAAATATACCGCTGATTGTGGATGCCTGATGCAGCAAAGAATGGTGCTCGACGGGCAAATAATCCGGGGGAAGGGAATGCGGCAGGCTTCAAATTCCCCTTTCCCCTCTTCCGCCCTTGATAACATTTGCAACTGTGCTCCATCAAGTACAGCAATGACAACTTCTTGTCCCCTGCTGATTCCAACATAAAGCATAGAAGCTCCTTGCCTGCCCCCTACAATGACGTAAATACTGCTGCTGTTAAGGTGTGAGATGCTGGACCATGGCGGCTGTGACTACCGTCAAGACCGGCAGTGGCAATGGAGCCTGCCGACTCGCTGCCGCCATTACTGCTGCTGCTCATGCTGACATCGCCGGCCATGCTGCTGCCAGGAGTAACCCGGGCATGCAGCAACCAGGGAGTGGTGACCCCTGTGAAATGCCCCTTCAGTTGTCGGTGTTGTTCTTGCTACTCTCATTGCTGGTTGTTGTGGGTTCGGGGATGTTGGTGAATACCCCTCTGAGGTATGTGCTCACACGCCTTGCTCCCCTCTACTTGCTTGCTGGAGCTTGATAGCATGGTCGCCGATGTGGGTCACCAGGGCACCTCGTGTGACTGCATCGGCGACGTTACGGTAGGACAGTGTGATGTGGCCCCGGTGGACACTAACAGACATTGACGTACTCTGGTGATGACTTACCATTTGGTGAGGTGATGGTGAAGGATAAGCTGTTGTTTGTGTGACAATGCGATCTCTGTGTACCGTGTTTCTGGACAGTACCTGCAGGGATGGGGCAGATATGACATTTGAGCTGGCATCCTGCACTCCTCTGCAGTACCGTGGAATGCAGTGTGAGTTGATCCACTGTTATTCTAAGGTGCACATAGTAATGGTATGTCAGCTGTGGCTGGTATCCATCGGGCCGGCAGGCCATGTGGTGCATTGTTTACTCCTGCCAAGGAGGGAATGGCAAAAAGTTGCTGTGTGCTGAGCCAGTGCTGACAGCATATTTTACTTGTCTTGATGTAAAGAGTGTAGCACTGGTGATGGCACTTGTTGCAGCATGGATGGTGTATGTTCAGTTGCCCTGCTGAAATTTTGCATAAGGAAATGTAGTTCAATGTCCAAACATTTTATTAAATCGAGAGTAGGTTTACGCCTTTCCTTTTGTATGACAGTGGAACTCACTCTTCACCAATATGTCTGGTTGCAATTTAGAGGATTTGGATTCGTTGTTTGTAGTTTGTCCGAAATTGTAACAGTTTTGTTGTTGTTTTGGTTTTCAGTTTCTCTTACAAGGTCTTTTAAATGTGTGGTTGTTTGCAATGTGTTTGTGATGAGCAAGACTGGTCTTTTGGTCGCAACGACAGTGTTGAGTGTCCATTCCATTCTTGGCTGCTATATCCTGGGGTATAGGGCACAAGCAATAGAAACACAGTGGTGCCCTCGCACACAATATCATATTTTTCCAGCCATTGTAAACACAGACATGTGCGCAATGTAGATGCACAGCACACTGTTGGAGAAAAAAAGAAACGCCTTCCCATCACATGGCTGCCCCTCTGTGTGCACCCGTTAGAGAGTGGAACTGACCAATGGAGAACCAGAGGGATGGGGTGAGCGCCGACTCACGGGACCCACTGCCTGCGATCGATACTCCCCCCCACTGTTGTGGCTTGGCAGGAGGAGCGGGGGAGGGGGTGCTGACTAACACCCGCTACTTTTGTCCAGCAATGAGAAGCTAGTGAGTATGTTGGCATCACCTAGCCACCCCAAGATGGCAACTCTCCTGCCCGTGCGTTGCTCTGTTACCCCAATGGCTACTTTCCTGTAATATTGGCATGCTTTTTCGCCACACCAAGTGGCACATTGTTCCAGACATCTGAAAGGCATCTGGAAGGTATCGAAACACGTTGTTGTTAAGTTTGAAGTTGCCCTGGTGTTCCAGTTGCGGGTAGACAGGAAGAAATACCAGGAAATATTGCAGAAAAATTTTGATGGAAAATTTTGGGCGGTAAAAAATGCTGGGTTTTTCGTTAGGTTGACTGAGGATTTCCATGGACAGAAATTTATGCCACATGGAAGGGCAACAATTTGACGTCAGTCAAATGTCATGAGAACTATACATGTTGGGCACCAGATTGACGTAAGTCAAATGTCATGAGAACTATACATGTTGGGCACCAGTTTGACGTCAGTCAAATGTCATGAGAACTATACATGTTGGGCACCAGTTTGACGTCAGTCAAATGTCATGAGAACTATACATGTTGGGCACCAGTTTGACGTCAGTCAAATGTCATGAGAACTATACATGTTGGGCACCAGTTTGACATCAGTCAAATGTCATGAGAACTATACATGTTGGGCACCAGTTTGACGTCAGTCAAATGTCATGAGAACTATACATGTTGGGCACCAGTTTGACGTCAGTCAAATGTCATGAGAACTATACATGTTGGGCACCAGTTTGACATCAGTCAAATGTCATGAGAACTATACATGTTGGGCACCAGTTTGACGTCAGTCAAATGTCATGAGAATGATGCCCTATTTTGGGTGCAAACTTCACTTTGTGTGGTGTTTGGATGAAGGGTGCAGGCAATTTTGAGGGGCAGTAAAAGTTGAGGATAGCAATTTTGTGGCTGTTGATGTTACCCGACAGACGCCAGATACCGTTATCGTGGTGTCGCGAGGCTCTTAAGTTCTCAGGAACTGTGGGCCGATCGGACATAACTTTCTGTTGTTGAAGTTGAAACCCTCATAATAATTATTAACTGCAGTGATTGAGGGCTGACCCACAGGCCTGATGCTAAACTGATCGACTTTCTTCATGGTTTGAATAATTGCACTCAGTGCATTGCTCACGAGTGGATTGAAATTTGGCAGTTTTATAAGGAGTCCCAGTCCCTGATGAGCCCAAAAGACTTGCGGAAAAAAACATTTGATCTCTCATCACCATAGCTTTGTTTCGCATAATACTAATATATCACTCACTGGTTAACACTTGACATTTTGTTTCGACCATTGCCTGTGGACTAAACTGCTGAAAAAGGTGCGAAGCCAACACAATGAATTAAATGTAATATTGCGCTCCCGTATGCGATCTAAATCCTAGAGGAGAGTGCATCTTCGGTGGCTAAAAGATAGAAACCAATCCAGTAAATTAGTTATATAGAGACATGCAAAATTCGCGATATTATTTGGCATCTGGCTGAACTTCACATTACTCTATATACCGGAGCTGGCGTCGTTTCTCCATTGGCTGCTACATAGAAGTGAAGCCACATACTTTCTTACTGACCTGCATGTGATTGGGGAATTGTGAAGTGTTTATTTATTGGTGCAGAGTTACCCAGGGTGTGTCAGATAACGTATTGTCCAATGTAGAACTTATTACAAAGGTACACATGTTTGAAGTTTAACTTGTACCCGAATAATAATGCGAATTTTGCAGGTCTCTACATATGACTATTGAAAACTATGTAATTGGTACAAATAGTAATGGCCACCGAAGAGCCCGACACGAAACAGCATTGCCCTACTGAGTCCAAGATTCTACTAATTCATTCCGCTTGCTACACAAACCTCCCCTGACAGGTTTGGCATCACACCCTGAACTACTTTCTTCACACACTCATTTAAAATTCTATTACACACTACAACATTGCAAATAACATTACCATACAATAGTTTGCATGGTTTTAGAATAAACAAAACACTTGCACAAGAGATGAAATGAGGATGGGACACGTGAAAATGTAAACAAATAAACTTTGCAAATAAACATAAGTAGAACGCAACCACTCTGAATAATATTTTGTAAAGGCGTCTCTCAAGTCCCTTTATTTAGGAATTACATGGTGTGTGCCATTAAGCCCTTTTGGTAGGTGCCCTACTTTACATTTCTCACGATATTGCATTGGTTAGAACTACGATGCACGAACTTGCACTGCTTCCACTACACTCTCTGCATCACACTGTTGCACCTCACACACTACTGGACAATACACCGAGTGTGGATGCCGGCTGCTGCGTGCAGTAGTGTTCTGTGGGCAAATAATTAGTGGACTGGAATGCGACATGCGTCAAATTCTCCCGCCTCCTGCGAGACAGTTTGTGGCAGTGCACCATCAAGTATAGCATATTCACCTCCTTGTCACCTTCTGTCTCCGACATAAGGTGTAGTGGCTCCTTGCCTGCCTCCTATGTAGTTGCAATACATGCTGCTGTTTCTTTAGGCAGCCTGTTATTGAGTGGGAAGCTATGATGCCTTTGCACATAAAACATGCCCGAGGCGGCCGTGGCTGCTGTCGTGACCGGCGGTGGCAGAGCGAGCCAGTCGACTCGCTGCCGCCGTCACTGCTGCTGCTCCTGCTCTTGTACTGACATCGCCAAATTTGCTGCCTCCAGGAGAGACCCGGGCAGGTGGTAACCAGGAGATGGTGATCTCTGTGAAGTGCCCCCTCAGTTGTCGGTGTTGTCCTTGCTGCTCTTGTGGGTTCGGGGATGTTGGTGGATACAGCTCTGAAGGAGGTGCTCACACACCTTTCTCCCCTGTGCTTGCTTGCTGGAGCTTAACTGTGTGGTCGCCGATGTGGGTCACCGGGGCACCTCGTGTGACTGCATCGGCGATGTTTCATTGGGAAAGCTTGATGTGGCCCAGTGGATCCTGATGGACCCTGAAATACACAGGTGATGACTTGACATTTGGTGAGATGATGGTGAAGGATGCATGGCACTGCGATCTCTGTGTACCATGCTGTGACATTCGGCATGATGAATGACGTGCTTGAGTATGTGATGTGGAAGGAGGGTTGTACAGCTTCCCTGCCCATCACACCGAGATGTAAGTCGATTTTGACAATATGGGGCTACAAGAGGAAGGGAGAGGGAGGGCGACTCCCCACCCGCCTCCTGTTGTGAAACCAATCGATGAGTGGGGTCGAATGTACACAAACACACATGGCTGTCGATGCACGCGTTGCCAGCCCAAAGCAATAGGTGTGAGTGATTTGCGATATGTATTGATGTGCCATGATTTGAAATGCCTTGCTGAGTTTAAAATTCAGAATGTTTTAAAAAGTCATAATATTTACACTTTAAAAGTTGTAATGATTACATTTGAAAATTTACACCACTCTGCTCGGCCCTGGTTAATTTTTGTGTGTGGACACGTGCATTGTGGCTATGTAAGATTATGTGAACAATGTTTACAAATGAGAAATGTTGCACTCAGTTCGCAAATTGCTGTAACAATGTCGTGTACTAGCACGCATGGTTGCTTGCATGACCACTGCCTGCCTTTGCACAGTGAATGTTATGTTTGTGGAGATGTGGCTGTGATTTTGCGCACTGTGTGGTCTCCATGAAAGAGTGGCGTATCATATTTACAGTGCTGTTGCTGTTTACACGTGATGCTGGTATAGTGTGACATGTGGTTGTTTCACACATGGTGGCTGGTGAGGTAGATGGAATTTGTTGACAAATGAACACTGAATCAGACCAGTCTTTAGTGATCGTACACGTGGGAGTTTGTTCCATTTTTTCACTTTCCCTCACCTGCTCATACTATATCACTGTGTTTTGGTGCTCTGACGAGTTATTTTTGGCCAGTTACAGCAACTACTGAGCCAGTGGTAATGTGTTACTGACAGTACCTGCAGTGCATCCCACTGTCCACTGCAGTGCATCCCACTGTCCACTGCACTGCTGGGGTCGATCGGGTCGGCTGCCCACATGGCACATTGCTTACTCTCGCTGAGATCGGTATGGCAGAGAGTTGCAGCGCTCTGAGCCAAGATAGATCATTCCAATTTTTCAGGTGCACTGCTGCTGCCAAAACACATGCCTGTGCTGACCGTGCATATTACTCGACTTGCTGTGATGAGTGTAGGACTGGTGATGACATTTGCGGCGTGGATGGTGTAGGTTATTTTGGCCTGCTCAAATTTTGCATAACGTCATGTTGTTCATTATATCCTGGGGAAGAGGGCACAAGCACTGGAAAAACAGTGGTGCTGGCGCACCTATGAGTGTTTTACCATAAATATTCCACCACTACAGAGAACAGACGGAACGATTGCATTTACACCTGCGGAGAAAGCTACTACCTTGGCAGACACATTAGAAACAGCTTTTCAGCCCAACAAAAATCCGCAACGCCACACAGCTCAAATAACACTGCAAACTACAAACCTACTAGCTCGACAACTGACAGAGCGTCCAGACTTGACATCCCCAGCAGAAATAAAATGCATCGGTAGAAAAATGAAGAGCAACAAGGCCCCTGGAGAGGACGGCATCACTACAACAGTACTCTCACATCTATCTGAACCAGCACTAATGGTGATTACATCTTGTATCAATGGCATTCTAGACACTAAAACATGGCCAACCACCTGGAAACCTGCTAAAGTAATTCTATTCCCTAAGCCAGGAAAAGACCCCACACTATCACAAAAATATCGCCCAATTAGCATCCTAAACATACTTTCAAAAGTCGCAGAAAGTGTACCATTAAATCGTGTGCAAGCTCGCCTGGACAGTAATCACATCATACCTACCTTTCAATTTGGCTTCAGAAAAGAACCCTCTACTACATATAAACTAGTGAGAATTGTTGAACATATAACCAAGGCGTTCGACTGGAGGCGATATACAGCAGCCGTGTTTTTAGATTTAGGAAAAGCCTTCAATAGGGTATGGCACACTGGCCTAGTTTGCAAAATACATGAAATAAAACTACCAGATACATACACCCACACCTTCGCCTCCTACCTATCTGAACGACGGTTTTACACAAGTATCCAAGGCGCCACTTCGCAACAAAAACCCATTCAAGCGGGTGTTCCACAAGGCAGCATCTTAGCATCAACATATACACTTCAGATCTGCCACACATACAGAATGTAAACACTGCTTGCTACGCTGATGACACGATGCTCTTTGCCAGCTCACATAACCCCAGAAATGCGATTAAGAAAGTGCAAGCGGGCCTTCAAATAATCAAAAACTGGCTAGTAAAATGGCGGACATCGGTTAATGTAGGCAAATCTGAAGCAGTAATATTTGCAAGGCGAAAAATCCCTGACAACCAGGCAAAATTACAACTATTTGGCCGCGACATAGAACTTAAAAAATCTGTTAAATATCTCAGCAGCCAACATTCGTATGTCAAAACTACACCCGCTCCTAAACTACAAAGGCAGCCTCTCTCAAATAAACTGCAAAATTCTTTACGAAACGTGTATTAGGCCTATAATCACATATGCTGCGCCAGCATGGGGCTACGCAGCTAAGACACATCTCCGTAAATTACAGATCCTCCAGAACAAAGCCCTGCGAAGAATACTTCAAGTACCAGCCTACACACCAGTTAGATTACTACATAAAGAAGTCAAGATAGAAACATTACAAGAATTTATGCGCAAACTAGCCACTACCTTCTATCAATCCATAGCTAACCAAACAAATCCACTCATTAGCAATCTAGGAGCATACAAGACATCTGATTGCTGTACCTATAAGAGGCAGAAACTCATGTTGTGCGAAAAAACCGCCATAAATCGATCAATAACAACAACCACATCAGACTAACACTGTAACATTACTTCCCCACTATGCCGAATTGATCCCCCTTCCTCCATCCCACAATATCAGCTCAAAAAATTGTCCCGGGAAATTTACTCACCTTGCCATCGGCTCTCGAAGCACTACAAATAGTGTCTATACTCTGTCCCGGACCGATCGGAAAATTCTTTCCCAGGAAATAACAGTAAAAATTGCAATCAGCTCAGATTCCCGGTGAATTGAAGCCAAATCTATAATTAATTCACTCAGGACGGTCCACTATAGTGCCTGAATACAGTGTATTTGTGCGTCATTACCACAAACTAAACAAAAATCGCCTCACCGGATGTCACAAGACTTCACCAACACTGCAACATAGTTACTATCCTGCAGAGCACATCAACATTATTAACTAATCCATCAATTCACAGTCCATCGTCTCTACGAGACACCCACCGTGGGAGTTCCTGAGATAGAGCAGCCGACACCCCATCAACCCCCCCACCCCTTGCAATAAAAAAGAAATAGGGAAACCTTAGCAACCATTCTTAGTGTTTAAAAATGATGTTTCACATCCTAATTATCCTCCACAGTGAACATCAAGCAAGTGTAATAAGTAGCATAGGTCCCCCCATCCCCCTTCAACAGATAACCATCTCGGCTGTGCAGAGATGCCACTCACAGTGCCTGCCTTTCAGAGCTCCCTACATCACTTAGCCCCTATGTATTCCCGCCCCACTTATTAGTGCTTAATACTTAATATCGCCTAAATTTTCGCAACCTAATTTCCAAATCCCTATTAGTGAAATTCTCCATGCATCATAACTCCACACACACCCCCCCCTCCAATATTCTACATCGTGGCCGTAGCAGAGACGCCGCCCACAGTGCCTGCTCATCAAAGCTACAACCAATCAACATCTCCACCCCACACAAAACCCCTTTTAGTGTTAATTATTCAATTATCCCGTTAGTTCTTTCGCAACCTAACTTCCCAACCACTCTTAGTGAACAACTCCTAGCACCATAACTAAATCCCCCCCCCCCCCCAACACAAGTTCTAGACACCCAAATTCATCGCAGAGACGCTCCCCACAGTGCCTGACAAGCCAAGAATTCATATTCTGGTAAGATATTTACATTAGTATACAATAATTTTTGTGTAAATTAATATTAATTGTATATAAATTTTTGCAGGAAGGCACAAGGTCGACCTCCCACTGCCCCTGCCTACTGGCCAGGCACAATATCTAACCCATGCACCAGCCTGCAGTGCATAAGTATTATAAACAACAAGCTCTCGTTAGTTTGGCTTTACTAACAAGGGCTTCCAACCTACCTTTACCATTTCCCCCCTCCCTTCTTTGGCTGGCAGGCGCGACTAAACCTTTAATTCCGGGTGCAGGTTTTTCCCCAGCGCGTCGCTGGTTTTACTGCACATCCCTATCATCATAGCAATGAGGCTGCCAGGGCCTAATTACCGGCTTTGGCAGTCCGTCACCCAGCGCTTGACGGAAAATAGCTGACTGGTAGCTCCCGCCCCTCCCATCGGAAAAAGGGGCCAGGGGGGAGTTACATTGGCAGAATACATGATTAATCGAAAGCGTATAGTCTTACCGACTCCCACGCACTTCCTCCACTTAAAATCCATCCCACAAATAATCCGGGAGGTCCCGGCAAGCAAGCTTGCAGGTCAAGGATCACCATTTACTGCTAGGAGGGGCAGTAAATAAAAAAAAATTGACTATTTCCACGACTTTGGCCTGAACTTTGAGGGGGGGGGGGGGGGGGGGGGAAGAGTGTGGGTGCTGGGCCGGAAGGCGAGTGCATATCAATACCTTGGCTCGGTAGCGACCCATCCTAAAAACGCCCTCGCTTGGACCTGATTATCTGACCATTGTTGGGATAGAGGTAGTGGTGCTTGGCGCATGGGGGCATGCGAGTCGGTGCCTTGGCCGGCGGTCACCCATCCCAGAAGTGACTGTGCTCAAACCTGATTCTTAGGAGGGGAGTTCGGAGGGTGGTTGTCGTCGGCTTGCACCCTGGCCGCTAGGTAGGCTTCCAGGAGACCAGCAAAAAATATGGACGACACATATGGAGGATGTACAGGACGTACAGACAAGCAAATCAGACTAGCCAAAGAGACAAAGACTGACGAGTTCCTCAAACCAAAACCGAAGAAAGTCAGCAAACTGAAACAACAACCACGAGATCAACTCGACATGACGAACAGGTACGACTCCTTGTCTGATGCAGACAGTTACAAAGACACAGAACAACCTGAACCAAAAAAGAAGCGAAACAAAACAGTGACAAAATCCAAAAACAAAGAACAAACACACAGCATCACCTCACCAGAAAAACTGGCCACTGAAACAACAAACACAGACAATGACACCACAACAACCAGAATTCCAAAATACATGGTACCTATCATCATACACAAAACACTTGACTACAACAGACTCATCACATTACTAAATGCAGAAATTGGACGATAATACAAGATCACTTTCACCCAGAGGGAATCAAAGTTCTAACCACCACAACACATGCATACAACACAGCAAAATACGCACTAAAAACAGAACGTCCATTTTCACACCTTCACACCAAGAGACGGAAAATCCCATTCAGCCATCCTCAAAGGACTACCTGCATCCATCGACATTGACATCATAAAACAGGAACTGGCAGAGCACCACATTCACTTTCAAAACATAGAACAATTTACTTCCAAGACAGGAAAAGGACCAGAGACCAGCAAAATCTATAATTTCCTGAGAGAGAGCTGGGTGCAAACAAGAAATATTCAAAGTGATAATACCTGACTACGAGACAGAGCTACTACACAAAACTGACGATATCAACAGGACAACAGTGTACTGGGAAGAATACCAACCACAAACTGACAACATCCCCCAGTGTGCCAACTGTCAGAGGTGGGGACTCACAAAAAAGAACTGTGCCTGGCCAGCCAGATGCATCAAATGCAAACAAGAAAAATCAGACGAACACCACCACACCAAATCTTGTCTGAAACTTGCCACCATACCATCTCACTGTGTCAACTGCAAAGGCCCACACCCTGTAAACAAACGCCAACAGAAAACAAAAGTCAACCAATGACACACAACATACAAGACAAACAAGAATTTTCAAATCTACCTCCAGTCAACTACTGGCAACGACAACAAGCTACACTTAATGAGGAACAAGCACAACAAACTCAGAACCCATCACATAACACAACTTACCAAACCACAACTGCACCCTCACCTCTGCTCACTCACCAACAAACACCAAACAAAAATACAACTACACTAGACCAACAAAGCACACAAGAACAAAACAAAAACAAACAACATCATATTCAACTAGACAAACAATCATTCACATCTACCATAAATGACATCAAAGAACTTCTTGATTTATTCAGAGACCCACTTATCATGGACATGCTCACACACTTTCGACCATACATGGAACAAACAAGGCTGGAGATGGACAAGGGATGTAGGAGACGTATAGTACTGGAGGCAATATCAACCTACTTGGCACAAGACTATGACTGAACGACAACAGCAAACGGAATACAGACACAAATGTACGAACTTAAACGACTCATTGAGACATATGGCCCTAGACATACTACTAATAAACGAAACAAGACTAAACCCACAACATAGACTTCACGTTTTCAACTATAAAACTTACAGAAATGACAGAATAGGAGCACTGAAAGGAGAAATGGCTATAATAGTAAAAAGAACATTACAACACTACAGAATATCTCTACCCTCGCTTGACCACATTGAAGCCACAGCTAATTCTGTACGTACTGGAGGAACTGACATTGTCTTCATAGCAGCATACAATCTCCCACCAAACCTAATAACTAACGAAGGCCTAGACAAACTAATGGAACACCAATCATACTTCTTCTTAGCAGGTGATCTAAACAGCAAACACACGGACTAGAACTCCAGACAAACTAATAAAGCCGGACGAAATTAAAAAACCCACGTGGAGAATAATAATTACATGCTAATAGCTCCAACAGAACCTACCTTTTATCCCAATAGGCACAATGTACAATCTGACGTACTAGACATTATCCTTCATGACATACCCATAGACATAACACCAATAGTACTTACTGAACTGGACTCGGACCATCTCCCAGTAATATGGGAACTGAAATGCCACAGAAATAACTACATGACAAACCCAAAGAGAGGCATTCCAGTGTATGATTGGTGGGCAAACAAGACCATTCTAACTGATATACTGCCAGACCCAAAACTGTATTCAACTACAGCCGACATTGATGCAACAATAAAAATATTCACAGACACAATTAGAGAGACAATACAAAAGACAAACACTCTCCACAATCACCCGCTTTTCAAGATTTCAAACATCTACCAGAAATAGACATCATAATCATACACAAAAGAGAAGCGCGTTGCGCTTACCAACGGACCCACACTCAGGCCAACAGGGTAGAATACCACAGAGCCAAAGCCAAAATGAGATGAAGACTAAACTAACTCCGACAACAATCATGGGACACTTACGTATCAGACGCATCAGATGACAGAAACAAAATGTGGAAAATCACGCGACAATTAAGAGGAATGACCAAATGAGCACAGACCACAGCCATCATAACACCCAAAGGACCAATTTATGACCCAAAAGTGAAATCAAATTCTATAGCTGACTCTTTACAAAAACAATTTCCTCCCAACGAAACCTGCAAGACAGACACTTCACAACTTATGCTACCCACCACCTGCAACAATTCTTAACCAACTAAACCAAACAGAACCAAATTTGACTACAGAAGCCAAAATAATAACAATTATCAAATCTCTCCCCAAAAGCCAAGCCCCAGGACCAGACAGGATAAGAAATGAAGCACTCCACCACCTCCCAGACAAAGCCATAACCTTCTTAGCCGTTACTTTCAACGCTATACTAACACTTAATTACTTCCCACCATCATGGAAAACTGCACTAGTTGTAAGAATACCCAAACCAGATAAAGACCTACTAGTCCCTGCAAACCATCGATCAATAAGCCTACTCAATACTATCAGCAAACTGTTTGAAAATATCCTACTTCAAAGACTCTGGACTGAAACAGCATTCCACCAGACACACAATATGGTTTCCGAGCCAACCACTCAACTATCCACCCAATGAAGACTTTAGCAGAAGACCTTACTTTAACATTCCAAACAGGACAGGAAAACATAAACAGCAACAAAGACAAAGCATACACACTCACATCATTCTTAGACATCGAAAAAGCATTTGATAGAGTATGGCACACAGGACTTCTCCTCAAAATGACCACACAAGGCTACAGTGACTGTTACATCGAACTCCTACAAAGCTACCTGACTGACAGATCACTAGTTGTAACACTCGATGGAGGGAAATCGGAGACAAAACCAGTGACAGCTGGAATACCACAAGGCTCTAAACTTTCCCCACTACTCTACTGTATATACACGGCTGACATACCAACGACAGACTATATGAAAACACTTATGTTTGCAGACGACACACTACTATACAAAACTGACAAAAATTTAAGATACACCACAGTAGGACTTCAAAGACAACTTGACCACCTGCAAACATGGCTTACAAAATGGCGCATTAAAGCAAACGCGACAAAATCGGCTGCCTTAGCAATGACAAGATGACGGACAGTATAAATATGCGAAAACTTGACAGTATTTGGAGAAGACATACCATACACAGCAACATGACGCTACCTAGGACTGACCATAGACAGGAAATAAACATGGCAACCACACATCACCTAAGAAAGACTGAAAGAAAACGCAACATACAGACTCCTATATCCCATACTGAAATCAACAAGCCTCACACACAGAATAAAAGTTACCATATACAAAACCATCATACAATCTGCCATGTTGTACGGATTAGAGGTCTGGGGACACGGGACACATCAAATCCATACAAACCACCCAGAATAAAATACTACGGACTGCCGTGGCCGCAACACGACTTACACCAACTGACGAACTGCACCACAGAGTAAAGACAAAGAAAATCATCACTATCATAATGGACAGAAATACAGACTTCTACCACAAAATCAACAACCACGAGAATCCCACCATATGAAGACTAGGTACGTATGACAGACAACACCCAGAAAGCCAAAAGACCTAAACTAAACTGACAACAGGCCAAGCAAATCCACAACTAACTCACAACTATTAAAACTTCAACCAGCCAGCAACAGATGAGAAATAGAGCGTAAGTACAAGGCAAATAACCAGAGTACAACATGTATATTAAATTAAAACAGGAACTAAGCAGACAAGCCCAGGGCAATTATTAGCAGAGAGTGGTACCCACGTGTGCGCATGGCCAGTAATCACACCCATTACATTCAAAATGCACCACCACTAAAATTGTGTTCCACCTCATCTCATGTCACCAACCATCGATGAGAACTAACCACATCTCATGTCACCAACCATCAACAAGAACTAACCACATCTCATGTCACCAACCATCAATGAGAACTAACCACATCTCATGACACCAACCATCAACGAGAACTAACCACATCTCATGACACCAACCATCAACGAGAACTAACCACATCTTATGTCACCAACCATCAATGAGAACTAACCATATCTCATGTCACCAACCATCAACGAGAACTAACCACATCTTATGTCACCAACCATCGATGAGAACTAACCATATCTCATGTCACCAACCATCAACGAGAACTAACCACATCTTATGTCACCAACCATCGATGAGAACTAACCATATCTCATGTCACCAACCATCAACGAGAACTAACCACATCTCATGTCACCAACCATCAATGAGAACTAACCACATCTCATGACACCAACCATCAACGAGAACTAACCACATCTCATGACACCAACCATCAACGAGAACTAACCACATCTTATGTCACCAACCATCAATGAGAACTAACCATATCTCATGTCACCAACCATCAACGAGAACTAACCACATCTTATGTCACCAACCATCGATGAGAACTAACCATATCTCATGTCACCAACCATCAACGAGAACTAACCTCATCTCATGTCACCAACCATCAACGAGAACTAACCACATCTCATGACACCAACCATCAACGAGAACTAACCATATCTCATGTCACCAACCATCAACGAGAACTAACCACATCTCATGACACCAACCATCAACGAGAACTAACCATATCTCATGTCACCAACCATCAATGAGAACTAACCTCATCTCATGTCACCAACCATCAACGAGAACTAATCAACTTAAATTTACTTCCAGGATCTCACCATTTCGCTTCACCATCCACCCCCAAGATGACCAAAATCACCGCATTCCACATTAACATCCACCACCAGAAACTAATTAACCAACAATTTCTTCCATGTTCTCGCCATTCCGTTTCACAACTCATCCCCAAGATGTCCAACAGAACAAAATTTAACTTAAATTCAACAGAGCTGATTAATGAGCATAAAGTCACTACCATTTCCATCACAATACATAACCATAATAAAGTTAAGCTCAACTCAACTAGAAATTGTTACTAAATACTGCTCTTCATACACATTTTATTATCAACCATACCCTCACTTTCTTTTCCAGGACCACACTATTTCAATCACAATCCACCCCCAAGATGCCACAACAATCGGAAGAAACCGGGATTTCGGACAACTAACTAAACAGCTGCAAAATTAAAATTAAAAGGCAGGCACACCTGCGAGCAGTTGAGAAACCTGGCGAGTGAAAGTCTGGAGTAGGGAGCAGCAGCGACCTCCCAGGCGGCCCTAACCCCGGGAGCTAGAGCACGCTTTGAGGGTACAAGTGTAAGGTCAGGTCAACTGGACATCCCCGTACGTGGGTGTGTACAAATGACACTGGGGTGTAAAAACTTTAATGGTGTCGCAGGAGCACCAATCAGGTGTGGGTGTCTTCAGATACTTGACACCACAGGACCTCACATCGACTTTGTGAGAGCAGGATACTCGTGCATGCTGCCTCCTAGGTCCACCGTGGGCTAGGACCAACCTCAACATGCCAAAGCCGCCAAAAAAGTGCCATTACTGAACCCGGAAGGGTCTGGACGGAAGATACCAGAAAGGCTATGCTGAGAACGGAGCAACTGAAAATCCCCCCCCCCCGCCCCCTGGAAAGGCTACCCGACAAGAGGGAGTAGAGGGAGGCTCGAAAGGCATCCTGGAATCCCAATGACAGCGTAGGGCTTGGGTGACCCTGGAAAATCACCACCGCTCTGAGGGAGCAGATCTGCAGCTGGATCTGTCCCCGATGATAAGCGGAAGCGGCAGCGGCGGCCCACAAACACCGCACAGTTCAGATGGAAAATATTGGTTTTCTAAGCGTAACTCTACACCACTTAATTAAATCAATGATGCAGTATAATTGCAAGCCATTTCAAACATAAATTTGCATTACTAAGCTAAATACATAAGTAAAAACATCTTTTTCTTCTCCGAAAATGCTGTTTTTAGCAGGGTGTGCTCTGATTGACTATTCACTTCCCCGAGGGCGGGGCCTTGATTTCTCCACCCAGAGATGGCAGCACTGTCTCCTCTTTTATGTGAAGAGCAAGTAAATTCAAATACAGCCTCCAATTTAACTTTATAACATAATAAATATTAATAATATTGAAAATACAAGTAACAACTTCTTACCTTACCTAAATATAATATAAATATGCTGCCACCGTATGTTTCCAGCCTGTCCTAAGATTCTGGTACTAACAGCGCCTAAGGGTATTGAGAAGGATTGATTGTAACACAATTGATTAACAGAAAAACTATTTGAGGATAATTACCATCTCATGAACACAATCAATCATATCACTGCATGCAACACCTTTACCCAGACCTCTCACGAGTAAATTCACAGGATTATTTTGGCTTAGCATCCGCTTTTACAAGGAAAGACTTGCCGGGAGTGTAACAAACTCTCGTCCAGTCTATAACTTAACCTGCTTTTTTCTAAATTAACGTAATTCAAGGGACAAAAACATGTAACAGCCTCACTGTTACCTCCTCCCACGAACCTGTGAAGGCAGGGGAGTGGGGAGAGGGGCAGCCTTGGGAACCAGGGTTTGCTGGGGAAACTCAGCATTTCCTAAAACAAATGCAGCTGGAATGACTAAAATATTTTGAAGGGTGTGTAGAGGGGAGGGGGTTAGCTTCTCCTTATCTCCACATCAAATATGTAAACTGTCTTGGTGGTCAAGGGCCTGGTCTACCCCCGCTCTGAGCTTCGGCAATGATTAGACCTGGCGGTGAAGCCAGTTCATAGTGCGGAGTTAGGCGGTTGTTTTCCGGTAAAAAAGGTCACGTGACCAGCAGTAGACAAAAACATTGTATCAACCTATCTTTCACGTGTATTTTGAAGAGTATTAAAATCGACATAAATTAATATACAACCGTTTTTGACCTAAACGATAATATAGATAAAGCGAGAGTGTGTTTGTATCAGATAACTAGATATTAATTTCGCCATTAAATATGTAAAGTTATCAATTATTTATAGTTAAATGGAAGTGTTGTATACTGTGTTTAGGTTGATTTGCTTCCCATTCCCTCTATATTTGCCTTGAAAATATTCCCAGAAATAATTTTCTGATGACTATAGGAGCTTTTCAAAGTTATGATAAAACTTTAACCGTACTAAAATCGAATATAATACGCTATTGAAGTTGTCTGCGAGTGTGTTTTAAGTGAAGCAGCCATGCAGAAGAGAGACAACGTTTGTTTACATTGAAATTAAACAGCCTTGCGAGTGGTATATGAACTCAATAGTTGTTCTGAATTTTCTCGAAATTTGTGTTATTCTAATGTATGAAAATGCCTACGAGCCGGGCCATGCAAGTCCAGTGTTTAGTGTATTCGTATATACCGTGGGTACATTCGTGAAATATATCGCACAATTATTGCGTGTATAGGGACATTTTTATCTCCATAAGTTTGTAAATTAACAATAGCAGTGTGTTTAGTTTTTGCAAGTGCGGTAGCGATTACTAACGTGCCGTAAATTTAAGGTCTAACCTTTAAGTTGCGGACTTGTTACAGGTAGAGGCACTTTTATAAAACTGCAGATATTTTTCTAAATGCCGATTTGCTATTTCAGTGTAGGAGTTTATGGAATTCATTTGTTAGTAATCGCAAATCATCTCGTAAACCAATACAAAGCTACACCTTATAAAAACTCCACTCTTACTATTATTTTTCTCCCCGGGTCAGCATAGTTGCAGTGACAAACAAGAAATCAGTTGTTTGTCAATATAAGAATATAGGCCTACAACCAAACCAGTTCTCATATTTTAAATAGCTACTGAATGTAGCCTTCATGATTTGCAATTTACATGGTTTCTCAAACTCGCTCCATACAATTTCTGGTGTGACTCGATAAAGACAATTTGACCAATTCCTTCCTTGTATTCCCTTCATTGTATTCTTGGTTTATCATTCTCTAATGAACCTGCTGTCGACAAGATGTTAAGTTAAATAAATAAAGTTTTTTAGATGGTTATGTATTTAACGGTAGGCTGTAATCATTACAGTAAATTACATGTTTATACATTTTATAATTTTCCAAAGGTATTCAAAATAAATAAAACTTATATGAAGCCAATATTTTCCTATAACTATACCATCTGCAAAATAGAAATCATTGCGCGATTTTCTTTAAACTCTATTTCACCCTTCTTAATGATTTTTAAAATTCTAATTTTGACTGCAAATAATTGGACATAAGCTTATTTTAATATTGATGATGAATCATGGATATTTAGATGAAAATGTAAAATAATGGATTAGTAAAGGTCTGACAGTTTCAGGACAGAAGTTAAAGACAATGTGTAAAATGCTAAAAACCCTAAGGAAAAACAAAAATTATCTGTAAGCAATACGAAAATTATATAACAAGTTACTCGGAGTAGCAAAGCAGAAATACAATGGGGGAAAAAAAGCCTCCGCCTCAAATAAAACAAAAGCAATGTGGAACACTATTAATAATGAATTGAAACCTTATGTTAACATTTCCTTGAAAGTTGATGGTATTAAAATAGAAAATAGCAAGGAAATATCTAATAGTTTTAATAACTATTTCACAAACATGGCACTAAAATTGCAACATGAACACAGAGCTACAAGTATTAGTCCTGCACACATACCCCAAAGACCTAACACTTGGAATGCTAACACGCTGTTTTTTACATCTATCTCTGAAGAAAACATCATAAATGTAATTGAAAATTTCTAAAGTAAAAGTTCCTGTGGAATAGATGAGGCACCTATGACTCTGCTAAAAAAAAGTGGGGTTCTTATTTAATAAAACTGCCTTTGACTTACATTTTCAATGAATGTCTTCCCCAGGGAATTTTTCCTGCCAGACTCACATATGCAAAAGTAGTACCAATGCATAAAAAAGTGACAAGGTATTGATGGATAACTATAGGTCTATTGCTCTTCTTACGTCCATTTTAAAATTTCTAGAGAAATTGATGGCAAATAAACTGACACAATTCTTAATAATTAAAAAAAAAAAAAAAGAGGTTATTCCATTGCATCAGTATGGCTTTGTAGAGGGCAGATCCACAGAACAAGCTATTTACAGTTTTACTGAAAAAATATTAACTTCTTTCGATGAAAGACAATTCTCAACAGGTATATTCACAGACATTTCAAAAGCTTTTGATTGTGTCGACCACAATATTTTATTGCAAAAAACATGAACAGTGTGGAGTAAGAGGTGTAACCAATAATATGTTTAAATTATATCTTGAAGACAGAAAGCAGGTCATCTCCATAAGATATTATGAAAAATATCACATTACAGATGTTATGTCCAATACCGGAACTACTCGATTAGAGTGCCACAGGAATCAACACTGGGAGCAATTTCATTCTTAATATCTATTAATGATTTTCCAGAACAAATAACCAACGGCTCAGCTATAATGTTTGCGGACGACATAAACATGTTGGTAACTAGTTCAAATAATGCTGTTCTTGAAGAAAATATAAAACATACAGTGACTGAGATGTCCAGTTGGTTCCAGGATAATAAATTAATATTAAATATAAACACAAATATGTGCTCATGAATTTCATGCAAATAAATAAACATACAATGCAGGACGAAAAATGCACAACAATAGAAGAAGACTGGTTACAGACAGTTAATACTACTAAATATCTAGGGCTCATTGTAGACAGTAATTTAACATGGAATGAGCATGTTGATAGTGTCTGTAAAAAATTGAGTTCAATGTGTTATGAGGTGCATATCTTAAAAAAGATTGGCAAAAATAATACAATACTTGCTACCATTTCTCAAATATTCAGTCCATAATCAATTATGGAATTATATTTTGGGGTAAATCGACAAAATGGAAAAAGGCTTTTAAATTACAGTAGAAAATAGTGAGATTAATATGTAATAAGGAAAAAGAAGCCATTGCAGGTCCTTATTTATAAATAGCAAAATTCTCACTCTTCCATGCATGAATATGTACCGTAGTATTCTTTTTTACATGGAAAACATTAAAATGGTGATATACACCATTACTACACCAGAGAGGCTAATCATTTTCACATATTCTCCTACAGAACCTCAAAATTTACATCAAATCCATACTATGCTGGGGCAAAACTAATAAATAACCTTCCCAGTCATTTGAAGTAAATTAATAGTTTACACAAATTAAAAAGAGCTGTTAAATTATACTTTTTAAATAAGGCCTTCTATTCCGTAGAAGAATACTTACATAAAGATAAATTTCTATAACGTAGAACAAGACTGATATAAGGAGACTTCATGTAATACCTTGTGTTTCAATCTAATGTAGACTTTACATGTTTATACTTTAATATGAATTGTAACAACTTGTACTGCTAGAATTAATAAGTGTGCAAATTATATTATTTATTTGTTATCTATTTTTATGTTAATGTAATTGTGTGCAAATATACATATTGCATAAAAAATAATAATTCACATGTCCTTTCCAAAGTGTATTGGATGTACATGGGATGCAAAAAAAAAGTGTGCTTTGTGAAACAGCGAATACTCTAGCCGCTACACCACCACGGCCTCCATCATCTTAAGATGGGAGGAGTTGAGAGAAGTTTGGTGGTTTGTAACAACCAAGGTATTGAGAGCCAATGAGGGTGAAATATAACAGATATGGAGCAACACTGAAATGCAAGTGTGGGGAAAACCTCAAGAAAACATGCCAGCCAGCAGCATCAATCAGCACAATTCCTACATGTGAAAATCTGTAATTAACCTCACAGGGAAACCAACATGGATCACATTGGTGGAAGGCAAGTGTCCTACCACTATGCCCACCGACCCCCTCCCCCTTAGAAAGGGAGGAGAGGAACCTCATTTCTTCAGTAATAATGATTTTTCTTAGAGGAGTGTTTGTTTGTCAAGTTTCTTCAGCATGATTCTGAGATATTGAAACTGAATAGTTTTTAATGTATTCAGAGGAGTATTTCACACAAAAATAATAATTACACAACTTGGTAGGTAACAACAAAAAAATTTCGTCACAAGTGTGTCTGTGGACCACTTTGGCAGTGGTTAGTACATGTGCGCTTGTTATCGATATCATTGCGGTGCATGCGTCTTGCACCCATTGTAGTTCAACAATGTATCCTAATATAATTAAACTATCCATAGTAACCTAAAATGCTGGAAAATAAGTTTTCATTCATTTTAAACCTAACCATAGGGTGGTTCCTTTATTATCTCTAAAAGTGTATTTACAGAAATAATATCCTATTGTAGTTTTCTCTCCCAGTGTGAATTCTAACATGTTGGGCTGAATTAAAATTGTGGTTACTGACTGACGAAAGACTAGGCTACAATCACCTTAGCGTTCCTGTAACAAAATAACAGTGGTGTTACCATGGAAGTATGAAAATGAACTGGCTATAACCACAGTAAGAAAACTATTACGCGACTAATGAGAAACGAGCACAAAAAAAAGACAGACTGTACATGTATCGCGGATATTTTCAAATGCAATTATTAACATGTATACCACACTTTAAATATCCCGGAACATGATTCCCGCCAAACTTTTTCATCACAAGTAGATTAACAAAAATAAATATTTGGTTAGCCAACACACTGTTTGTATTTAAATTATACCAGTTATCTTTTCAACTGATTTGCTTGTTTTAGCCTTAAATTTGATTGATTTTTGCATAATTTTTCATATTTTACTTGTGTCAAATCGTGTGCGCACATTTTTGAAAAACTGCTAAAATTTTCTGGTTTTTTTTTTTTTTTTTTGCTTAAAATTGCCAATTTTTGAGAGCTCCTTTTAAAAAGCTTTTAGAGCATGAATTTAGCCCTCAAATATTTTGAGTTTGGCTTTTTTTTTTTTACAAGATTTCCACGGTTTTTTAATAGAATTTCAGATTTTGGGTTTATAATTTTTTCCTGTAATTTTAGACAAAATAACCGTATTTAGTGTACTGAGTTTTCTTGTGTAATTTTATAAAAAATAACCCTAAAAAGTGGGGTTGGCCAGGATATGCATCATACATCTGCTAGTGTTTTATTTCTCGCTAGTGTCGATGTACCTTTTCCTAGCATTGCTACTTTCCCTGATATCAGGAATATGATGGTCTTGGTCAGATCTATCACTACAAGCCGATAATGCAAGGGAGCACAATAATAAATATCAAATGATGTTTCAAATTATAATGTTATTAATTAAATATTTGCTGCAATGGTCTATTACTGTATGGTGCATAATCAATAATATGGCAACAGAGATACCTCAAAATGAAGTGTACAAAAAATTAGTGTGGGGGTTAATATTGTTATACATTCTAAGCAGGTTGGATGCAACAGATTTGGAGTGAGGAGCCAAAGGTTGAGGCAGGCCTGCTGAGCAAGAGCAGTGTGAAACGAGGTATTGGTCAGCTGGCAGGGAGAAGTGTGAGGAGTGGGGGTGGTGGAGGGGTTAGCAACAGTAGACTGTCTAATGTTATATGTTCCTTGATTTTTTTGTAATTTTTTCCCCAAGTTTTTGTTTTCAAGGTCACGAGGTGAAGGTCGAGGTACTCTGCATCTAGTGTGGTGGTGGTAGTGTGTATTGCATTATGCTTGCTGGTTGTTATGTATTTTTTCTCGAGTTTTTATTGTCAATGCCATTCAAGGTCAAAATTAGTGGTTACAGGTTAAAGTTCAATTACTAATGTGCATTGGCTTCCAAGATGTCAGACAAGTGATGTATACCAAGATGGTGGTCGCCTACCAATATGGTGACCTCCAGTACTGCATAAACAAATGACGAACAAAAAAAACCAGATCTTGGAGTGAGTATAGGTGAGAGGAGTGGGTATGAGGGAGTCAGTCGTCTGCTGGGGATGGAATGAATGTGACTAATGGAGGTGCTGGGAAATATAAGTTTAAAAAAAATTATTTTTAATATTTGTGAAATAGTTTTTTTTTTAACATTTTTAATAATTTAATTTAAATAAATTTTTTGGGATTTTTTCCAATATTTTGGGATTTTTTACAAGTTTTTGGGAATTTTTTTTGGGTTTTTGCATTTCCACGGTCAAAGGTTATCTGCATACAATATGGATGCAAGATGGCTGATGCTTAGGTCAGAGTCCTATCCTGTATACCTTAACGATTTGACATAGGGTATGCCTATATCACAAATATGGCCACCACTGCTCTGTACGTCCTAAGG
Organism: Dryococelus australis; assembly: GCA_029891345.1. Lineage (NCBI taxonomy): Eukaryota > Metazoa > Arthropoda > Insecta > Phasmatodea > Phasmatidae > Dryococelus > Dryococelus australis. The sequence goes on from CM057001.1 coordinate 136,939,560, forward strand.
AAGCCCCTCAAATTAATTAAATTGACGAAAATTGTTTTTCAGGGGGGGGGGGGGGGGGTCTACCATTTTTGAGGGAAAAAAGGGAAACAATGGTGGACTGTAACATAACGACATGGCGGCTTCCCCGAATCTGATCTCCTTGTGCCAAAGTACCCATATCCCTTCTACTGAAGAGCAATAGAGAAGCTCGTAATCGAACTGCCACATGGCACCAACACAGCTCCCTACTTTGCGTTCACAAGCTTTGCGGGAGTTCTCATTAAAGTGGAAGATTTTCACAACCTGACAAGGCCCGTACAATGTTCCCGCTGCCAGCAGTTCAATCACGTGGCAGTGGGATGTAGTGTATCACCGAGGTGTCGGTACTGCAGCGGATCTCATTTCACAAAAGATTGTGGAATTGTTAATGACCGCTCCCAAGTAAAGTGTGTTGGTTGCAGGCAGAACCACTGTGAAAACTATCACGGTTGCTGTACATGAAATGGAGCCATCTTGCACCAGAGATACGTCAAGTCCGCCAACAACAATCCAGGCAGGCAATAAAGAAAAACCAGCGAGTAGCTGCAATTACTAAGCTACGACGAGTGACAAAATTCGTTATTTAAAAATAATAAACCAACTGATCACAGCACTTTTACCGCATTCAACTTACTCTCAAATAAATGCAAGCCACCAATTAACTGTCTTTCGCTTAAAAAAATAAAAAAATGCTGGCATACAGTGTAATAAATATCACAGAATTTGAACATTCCCCTGTCTTTTGCAAAATTAGCACTGAATTGGTTAGACACCCCGAAGTAATTTTAAATAAATTACCAGACTAACTGGGATCAATTTAAAATCGATATAGACGATATATTCACGGAGCATCCATTAAATATTTCAAAGAAAACGGATATAGAGCCGGCAATAGAAATATTTCAGAACACAGCCAAAACCCAGTTAAGTAAAAACACTCAGTTCCTTACCTGGCGACAGTTTTTAAAAGCAAAACTACCCCGAGATTGACTTTTTATTAGCCCAAAAACGCCAAGCTAGACGCGAATTTCAGAGATACAGAACGGCCGAATTAAAAACTAGATTCAATAAACTTAAAAAGGATCTATGAGCCAAATTATCACAATTAAGAAAAAATACATAAAAGTCAGCAAGTATAATACAGTAAAGACTACCACCGCCGTATTAGATGCAGACTACCTTGAACTTAACCCAATGACCTTGAAAACAAAAACTCGAGAAAAATATATAAAAACCAACAAGCATAATGCAATACACGCTACCACCATCACACTAGATGCAGATACCTCGACCTTCACCTCATGACCTTGAAAACAAAAACTTGGGGAAAAATTACAAAAAAATCAAGGAACATATAATATTAAACCCTCTACTGTTGCTAACCCCTCCACCACCCCCACTCCCATTCAAACTCCGGTAATTTAACAGGGAGGATTTTAAACTAGACCTAGAAGATTTATTTGCAATGCACCAAATAAATATTCCATCTAAAGATCACATCGACTCGGCAACTGAATCAATTCAAAATACAATATTGAAAATAAATCAAAAACGCACAACTTTCCTAAACCGTAGACAATTTTTAAAACACTCCTTTCCCGAAGCAGAAATTCTCATAGCCGAAAAGCACCATGCCCGCCATATATATAAAAAATCCAGAAACCAAGGAGATAAAGAAAAATATTATAAATTAAAGAAAAAACTCCATAATAAACTCATTACATTAAAAATCAATAAATGGGAAACTTTCATGACTGATATAAACAATAATTACAATGAATTCTGGCGCATTGCAAAAACCTTGCGAATTAGGAGATCCAAATTTTTCCAGAGATGTTCAAACCAATATCACAGCTTTTTTCAATAGAACCATAATTGCAAAACCAGAAGCTATAACACTTAAAGAATTACTTGTACTAATTAAAAAACTTAACATTAAAAAAGCTCCAGGACACGACAAAATTACTTATAAAATTATTAAAAACCTCCCAGCTATTGCACTATTTGCAATCCTTAACCTGTTTAATGCAATATTAAATTTCAATTATTTCCCTACAGCATAGCAAACAGTGAAAGTTATCACAATTCCCAAACCAGGCAAAAATCACTTTATCCCAAAAAAAAAAAAATACAAGATGTCGGAATGAGTATAGGTGAGAGGAGTGGGTGCGAGGGAGTCAGTCGTCTGCTGGAGATGGAATAAATGTGACTAATGGTGGTGCTGGGAAATATAAGTTTAAAAAAATAATTTTTAATATTTATGAAATAGTTTTTTCAACCATGTTTAATAATTTAATTTAAATAAATTTTTTTGGATTTTTGCGAATTTTTTGGATTTTTGTATTTTCAAGGTCAAAGGTCATCTGCATACAATATGGATGCAAGATGGCTGATGCTTAGGTCCGAGTCCTATCCTGTATACCTTGTTGATTTGACTAGAAACTTACGGCATAGAAATTGCACTAATTAATGAAACACATTTAAAACCAAGAAAAAGATTTAACATAAAAATTACACGGCATATCGAACTGACAGAAAATTCTTAAGTATTTATTTTGTATGACTTGAAGAGAGTTTAGAAGGAATTAATTTTAGTTCCCCCAGACTTCGTTACCATACAAAAGGGCTGATCTAACTATTGCTGTGTAAATTAATAGTTTTAATCGTCTGGGTAGATTAGTGCTTTTTAACATTGGAAACAGTTGCGGTAGTTTACTCAGTGCTGCCTTTTTAACTGTTGAAATGTGATTGGTCCAAATTAGTTTAGAGTCAATTGTTAAACCTAGGTATTTCGCGGTTTGTGTGAAGGGGATTGGAATATTATTTACAGTTATTTGGCGTGAAGGCTGGATTCTGCGTTGAGTTAACAATAATGCTTGTGATTTAGTAGGATTTGTTTTAATTTTCCATCTTTCAAACCAATGTCCTAAATCGTTTATTTGAAGTTGGGTTAGGAGGATAGCATATGGCAGTTTTTTATCGTGAGTGTAAATTATGATATCGTCCGCGTACATTTGTACTGAGGCATGGGTTATGGGAATGTCTGAGGTAAAAATATTATACAGAAATGGGGAAATTGTTGAGCCTTGTGGGACACCTGCTGTAATTTCGCGAGTGGTAGTTGGCATTATCAATACTAACAAAGAATTTTCTATTTTGAAAGTATGAGGCGAGTAAATGTATGTAGCAGTCGGGAAAATTGAAGTTAATTAATTTTTGTAGTAGTCCAGGTATCCACACCTTATCAAATGCCTTAGCAATGTCTAGGAAAATGGCTATTGTGACTTCGTGCTTTTGCATTGCAGTCAGGGTGTCTGTGGTGAATTTAGTGAGGGCGTGAGTGGTGGAATGTTGGGCTCTAAACCCGAATTGTGTTGCCGGGATAATCTGTTGTAATTCTGCATGTACTAATAATCTAGTTAGAAGCAGACTTTACTAAGGAAGTTGAGTAGAGAAATAGGCCGTCTATGCATTACTGGAGGTCAACATATTGGTAGGCGACCACCATCTTGGTATACATCACTTGTCTGACATCTTGGAAGTCAATGCACATTAATAATTGAACTTTAACCTGTAACCCATAACCCCTGACCACTAACCTTGACCGGCATTGAAAATAAAAACTCTGTTTCAGAGTTCTATTTCAGAGTCTTGTGTAATGTTGATATTACAAATTCAAAGTGTGAGCGGCACCGAAGAAAAAGACAATAATAGTCGGGCAAGAATGCCTCCAAAAGACAATTCAATAACAACAAAATTTCCATATTTAAATTGCTTCTGTAATTTTGTCGCAAAATACTTTAGGCACCTTTTCAATTTGCAATATAAAATTTTCACTTGGCGTGCATAGCACTTCCGCTTGCGTGAACCCCCTAGGCAGCCATGGTAGATCCGCACGACCCCTGCCTTTGGGCAGTCGTCCTAGGTGAGCTAGCAAGGTAAGACACTGTCACGAACGCACTTTATATTTTTGGACTGATGTAGGTTTCAATGGTTTGCCTTGCGTACATGATATCCGCTTAACTTAATTATTTACAGCCTTTCAGGCTTTTTGGAAATTAAACGAGATGAGAGGAGATGTCTGAGAAGCCATGCGGCCCGTGCAGTTCGTGTATCAGATGCCATCCGCCATGTTTAGGGGCTTTTCATTATAATATCTGCTTAATTGCGGGGCGCAATATTAAGGGTAATGTGTTGTGTAATTATTTGAGGGTTTTGTCATGATGAATTGTTTTGCGACCACATCGCCCACTGCCACGTGGTTAGCTACCACCAAGTCCGTATCTGCACCATCACCGCATTATGAGGGCTCATTCTTGTTCTTTCATGTGTGCCTTAACTTATCCCAGTGTTTCAGGTAATATTTTCAATAAGGGCTCTTGTATTTTTCATGTTTGATGCTTTTGTTCATGACCAATCAGTCAATACATATACTTGTGTTTTCCAGCCATCCGTCATCCTAAGAGCTTTTATATTCTCGTTCATTGAAGGGAATATTTTTGCTAATGTCCACATCATTATGGCTGGTGACAATTGGCCGGATTTGCAGAGAAATAATGCATTTTCACACCCGCCCACGTGGTCCGCTACGAACTTCATCCAGTGGCATCCACGCCATCTAAATCTAATTTCACACATCTGTGTGTTTATTTTGCCTGCTCATAACGTATCCCACCACCTGGTTTGGGGACATGTCCAGACAAGTAGACGCTAGTTGCGTAGATATCCGCATGCGTTCATTCCATACTCTGTGTCCTGTCTCTGGGCACACCTGCAGTCCATCCTAGCGGCTGTAGGTCCCTTGCTTTGTGGAAGCTGTGTTTTCAAACACTGCGGAGCATCATCCAGTTGGAGTGCGCAAGTTAAGTAACGTGCTTGGAGAATCACCCACAGGAACTGGCTAGTCACGTCTGAGGAGTAATTACATAATTCATTTCTGGAACGTTGTGAGCTGGTAAGAATAAACATACCTAACAGTGTAAAATTATTTTTGTAGCATCAGTACCCAGCCCAACCAAAGTGTTTGATTCTTGCAGTGTTATGTATAAAAGTTGTTTTGTAAGTATGCTCGGGTGAGACGAACACATAGAACCCACAGCATCCCTGAGTCTCAAAGTGCGGTGTGTAGGAACCACCGCTCATGCCCATTAACCACAGGTAAAAGGTGTATCGTAATCGCCTCCGTGTCTCACCCGATGGCGTCAAATACATTATAGACTACTTACACCATATTAAATGCAGAATACCTTGACCCCAGGACCTTGAAAACAAAAAATTTGAGAAAAATCTATGCAAAGAAGCAGAAGCTAGCCGAGACTATCCACCTTTCACGTTAGCTACTGTTAAACTAAACCTCTCAGCTTACCTCCCTACTGCTTATAATATTCAAGTATGCAAGCCTTACCAACCGTACTGCACCATTAATACATTGTGCAGACACCGACCAGCCAATCAGGTGATACAGAGCAGGTGGAGCAGCAAAAGAATAATCAAAGATTTGGGATTGGGATTGCGGTGTTGATTGTGATTGAGATGCTAAGTGTGGTACTGATTGTGTTTGTGTTGCTAAGTGGGGTGTGTGTGTGTGGTGTGTGTTGTAAATTAAATAAATTCACTCCATTATGAAATAAAATTATATAGGCTACTTCCAAAAGCCAAAAGGCAAAAATTTTATTTAATAATCTCGCTTTAAGAAACTATATATCCAGGTCCCTCTGAATATTTAATCATTCTGGGTAAACTCTATTTACACTTTGCAATAAAAGTGCCCAGAACTACAGTAGGCTCCCACCACGCTTCATCATTGGTTGATGCGCAACATGGACTTTGTACAGAACAATGCCACATCACGACAGGCCACCACTATACTTCCCAATTGGTCGTTGTAGTGTGGGAAGGTCTCTTCGTTCGGACCACCCTCTCATGCGATATGCATTTTTTGAACAAAGGTGAAAACTCAATCGCAGAATCGACACTGGTGACAACCAGTTGGTGGTGATGCAGATTCACGGCTCCATGATCGTCTAGGTCAAAAGGCAGCCCTTCATATTTGCAATTCATCTTCATGGTATGAGTACACACTGAGAAAACCCAAATACTCGTTTAACCAAGAAAACACACAGGTCCTATTATATAAATAATATGACTATACAAAATTATGAATTATTTAAAAACACCAATATAAAAAATTCTGTATTGATTGACGTATGCCAGAATGCTGCACAGCACGCTCTAGGGACGACTTCGCCCTATCTACGAGCCACACGCACTCCAGGGCGGAATATATAAGCGGCAAACCAAAATAAATAAATCGGCTAAGAAGCCCACAAGCCTGGGTAACCAATCACCTCACTGTATTATATGTGCGTAATTACAATTCCCATTGTCCGTCCAGAATTATGCATGCAAAAGGCACCCCCATGGTTAGAATTATTGTTATTGAGAATTCTACTAATCGTGTCTGGCCTCTGGAAGAAGTTCCTGCAATCACGAGAGATGGCAGCACCCGTGACCTTGTGATGTCACAGCCGGCCCGCCTCAGACACAGGGGTTTTAATTTGTCCTCGCCTCCATGCAGGGTGATAAGAAACACGCAGCACATCTGCACCCCCAATAAATGTGCCCCGTGTTGGTAGGCTACGCTACCCCCTGCACCCTAGCTGCTGATTGGAGACAATTTAGTATAAATACAACCCCGGCAGCCAGCACCAGTGAGTAACGCTGGGCTCGGCAGCCGAAGAGGACGTGAGCCCAACCCCCAGTCTGCTGGGACTTACCTTCCTCCAGTCCACAAGGGCTCTGCTGCTCTCCACTCCAGTCCGCGGAGGACTCTCCTACACCCAGCTTGTAGAAGGCTCTCCTTTGAGTTCGACCAAGGACTCCTCTCCCGGCCGCAAACCCTTGTTTCATAACCTGCACCTTAAACCCTCGACAAGTCTGTGAAGACTCTCTCTCTGAAGACCTGCATGTGAGACGTCTACCAGCTACAGGTATACCCCAACTTAACCCGGTAATCCTTACCCCAGTCAACTTACCTTGACTCCGCGGTAACGAGCCGTCACATTTCGTGTTGCCTAACTGATTAGCTTCCCTTTACCTAGCCGCTGTAAAGATGCATTGCAATACTTTTCATTTATAGCCTCTGTAAAGTTGTATTGCTATACTTTTCAATTTTGGCTGCTGTAAAGTTGGGTAGCTATATTTTGTTTACCTCAGGTTCAACTTCGCCTGACCCTCCATTTTGTTTACGTGATTCTCATATATTTTTCTCCAGTATCTATAACATCAATTAAAATATAGTTGTGCATTCCTGTATTAGTTATAATCATTGCGTTTACTCCTCAGGGACCAAACCCGCAATAAACAACCACGTAACATTGAATTCTTGCGTACTGTTACTAGTAGTTAGCGAACCCTTGCTCCCTATATTTTTGTATTGTGTGAATCCAAATCAACAGATGTACAATAAGAAAGGTGGTGCTCCCAGTAAGTAAAGACGTAGGGAAAGTTGGGCCCTTGTACGAGCTAACGCCAACTCCATGCCTGAGGACGAACCCCCAGTCAGGTGTCATGATTAAACTCAACGGGGCCATTTCTCACTTTATTCCCCAGGATATTTCTTCCCCACTACATCATTTACTCGGTGACAATTGGCCTGGGTACCCAACAACGGAATACAAAAAACAGGAGAAATTATTAAGTCAGGAGAACAAGGCTATTCCCGATAACCATACTAGCCAGCCATAATAACCTTCAGAAATGTTAAAGTTCGAATGGCGTATTACAGAGAAACATCCCGTGGGCACAGTACTCCCGAAATATTGTGATATTAAACTGGCAACAGGAAAGGTGATCTGGGTTCGACTCCCAGCACAACCAGACTCCCGTGCCAGTGTTACATGTCCCTTGGTAGACTTCGTTCCAGCCCCTCAACCCACTCGCTCAATTAAAGTTCCATCTGCCAGACCACGCACCACCATTACCACATCAGATTAAACCTTTCTCCTTTTCATCCATTTGGGACAACTGGCGTCCCTAATAGTGAGGAGGATCTTGCTGAATGGGCGGGAAGCCACTTCTATTCGACTCACTCTGAGGTTTGACTCCCCTCAGCCCATAATAAAGCTGCCCCAAAGCAGCTGAATACTGTATCTAATCCCCTTATGCCTCCTAGGCCTCAAAGAATGTATAGTATTTGTCGTGGCAGGGCAGTCAACATTACTGTATTATCTTCTAGGATAGTTGCACCCAATAGCACACACATCAATATTTGGCACCCAACGTGGAGCCATAACTTCATGTAGCTGAGACTTGGGAGTTAGGACCAAGCCAGACAACCCCCCCTCCTTTTGTTGGTTTACTCCTTGAAGGGGAGTATCTTTCACGACTTCGGGGAGTCATTATAAACACCCCGTGGTGCCCATAGATATCACAATGTCAGACTCTGAATCGAGTCACCACAGCCAGCTAGCAGAAGACATCACCGCCGGGGCGAGCAATGCCCCCTGTCCCATGACAGGATGCCCTGGGACCAGACGCTATATGATCCAGTGCATCTAATGCCACCGGACCTACCACTACAGAGTCATTCCACATCAAATCAACACAATTTAAACAGATTTTTAACCTGACTATCTCAGATTTGGACGAGACTTGGTGGGAGGTAGTATTCATATAGACTAAGAACAATACCACATTCTATTGCAATATGTCAACCCGTTCGGAAATTACAGGTATTTAAAATTTTCAAAAAAACACCCAAAAATGTCTGTAGATACAATTTTTGAATTGTCCTGGAAGCTCTCCTAATTGAGATAGAGAACTGGTGTCATTTGACATGTTTTTGCATGATCTTTACAATGATATACTACACAGCATAGGTTAAGACAAAAATTCTCTTTGAAATCCAAAATCAAATTTTTGTTTTGAATTGATCAAAAAGTGCATAATTAAAAATTTTACAATTAATATCAGGGGTAGATAGTACACTTGTAAATCACCTTGCAAAATATAACTGTGGGATGACAATGGCTTTAGTGTTAAAATAATTTAAGACTAAAGCTTGATTTTAGATTTTTTGCTGTAGTTTGGTTAAATACTGCACAAGTTTTGTAAAAATTCTGACAGAATCTATACTTGAAATTCTGTTTTGTAATAACTAAAGCAAAAAACGAATAAATGCAGACATGCTTAATGCATACAAGTACAGTTTACAACAGACAAGCCTGTCTGTGCAGACTTGTAGCAAGGTGATACAGGCACTCTGCTTCCTGAAACAGAGGCTGTCTATACCAGATGGCAGACAGTCATTCAGTGACTTGAGCCCTTGTTGAGAGGATATGGTTTGTGAGTGAGTGACAGTGTGTAGTGCTCTTTTTCCTTTTTATAGTAAAACTGGGATAATGGTTAGTGTTTTATTAGACTGGGATAATGGTAGGTGTTTTATTAGACTGGGATAATGTTAGGTGTTTTATTAGACCGGGATAATGGTTAGCGTTTTATTAGACTGGGATAATGGTTAGCGTTTTATTAGACTGGGATAATGGTTAGCGTTTTATTAGACTGGGATAATGGTTAGCGTTTTTATAAACTGGGATAATGGTTAGCGTTTTATTAGACTGGGATAATGGTTAGCGTTTTATTAGACTGGGATAATGGTTAGTGTTTTATTAGACTGGGATAATGGTTAGTGTTTTTTAGACTGGAATAATGGTTAGTGTTTTATTAGACTGGGATAATGGTTAGTGTTTTATTAGACTGGGATTATGGTTAGCGTTTTATTAGACTGGGATAATGATTAGTGTTTTATTAGACTGGGATAATGGTTAGCGTTTTATTAGACTGGGATAATGGTTAGTGTTTTATTAGACTGGGATAATAGTTAGTGTTTTATAAGACTGGGATAGTGGTTAGTGTTTTACTAGACTCATGTAGTCTTTGGTTCCTTAGTGGTTTTAATTTTCAAAACAAGGATTTGTTTCCGTTACTTTTTTTGAATATGGAAGCTAAAATTTTGCGAGAGTTCAGTGTTGTAATGCATTAAAGAAAACAAAACACTTTATCAGGGACAGGAAAAAACAGAACACCTTGTGGCTCGAAAATTTGCGACTTATGTAGAAAAGAAATAACTATATTAAGAAATCATGCGCCTGAACAGTCTCTTCAAAATGCTGAAGAAGATTCTTCTGACATGGATAAATATCCAGACTTTATGACAAAAGAAATTATTCAGGAACTTAACACATTTCTTCAAGAGTTAGGTGAGCCTTCTATTGATTAAAAAAAAAAAATACTTTGTAAGCAGTATGCTACATCTAAAGTAAAAAAAATGGACTCAGCTTTGAAACATAAAATTTTTGTAGCTGCTGAAGATTCATCAGAAAATGATGATATTTATCAATAAGTACTTCAACATCTTAAAAGTAACTTTTGGAATAGTACTATAGAACCAAACAGCTAATGATTCTAAGATGTTTACTGGAAAGCTGGAGTGTCAGAAAGATAATGCATTAAGTTAATGAACCCACCTACATGGTTCGGCAATCTAAAAAACTTTTTACAGAAAAAGGAATTTTAGAAAGTCCGAATTCAAAACCAGGAAAAAGTTTGTCAGTAGAAATGGTTGAAACTGTATGTTCATTTTATGAACTTGGTGAAGTAGAGTAATGCCTGATATGAAAGAAAGATTGTGTGACGATTATTAAACCAAATGGAAGTAAATTAAAAGTTTCTAAAAGGCTCATCTTATGAAACCTTAAGGAAGTTTCCAAACTTTCGAAAGACAAGTTTCCTGGCATGAAAATAGGTTTCTCTAAATTTGCTGAGCTGAGACCCAAGCATTATGTTCTACCTGGTCAAAGTGGCACACACACTGTATGGATGCATGTGTACAACTCATCAGAACGTCAAACTCGTGATAGAAAATACTAAACCTAGTTCTCTATCAAATGGTAAAATTAAAGATTATAAACAATGTATAGCTAAAATGCTTTGCAACCCATCATCTATTGATTGTAACATAGGTAACTGTAAGTTCTGTCCAGGTGAAGCTGAAATACTAAAAACTTTAGAGGAGTCTTTCACTGAAAAGTTAATTGAAAAGATACAATTTCGCCAATGGGTTTCTGTTGACCGTTGTAATCTCGAGACCTTAGAGAAACCTTCTGCAGAAGAACTTATCTATATTATGCAGCAGGATGTCCTCTTTAATTCGGCATGACTATCGCAAAACAGCAGGGATCACTCCAGAACTACACAAAAGAAAATCTTAAAGAATCAGAATTTGTTGTCAACTGTGATTTTTCCAAAAATTACAGCACAGAGCTACCATTGGACAACTGAACAGGTCACAATTAGAGATGTCAAAGTTGATTCCTCAATACCCCTTGATTATTACATGTATCGAAGAATCAAACAGTTAATTGTTGAAAATCCTCGTCCATTTTCACATAATTTTTTAAGGTTATGTTGCACAGCAACAGGTCTTTGATTTTCCATATAGGCTGAACCTGTACTGAACTCGCATGCATTGACCGGAATTAACCATTCAATGATGTTTCAACTATGAAAAATAAGATAATACAGTACAACCTCAATTATCCGCGATAATGCAAGGGAAGAGGTAGTTGTATAATCAAAACTTGTGGTAAACGAGTAATTTTTATCTTGATGGCTGTCACGTGGCAGATGGCTGTCAGTATTTGGCTGCCTCACTTCACTCCAACGTCTCTCTACGTGCTGTGTGGCGCGGCTTTAATGGGAAAACTGCACTAGTTTTCTTTTTTACACACTTTCTGACATGATTCAGTACTACGTGTATACTGTTGCAAGAATGCTACAAACACGTGGAAATCTACCGCACTATATCTAAACCTGTAAATGTCCGCGTAGACGAAACACTACAACAAACTGGCAGTCCCGCATGAAAGATCACCGCCGCACACGCGGATACAGTTGAAATAGCACTTTGTTGTGAGTAAGTGTTGCAATCAGCATTAATTGATAAGCTGCACGCCAGAAGTTGGCGTCTGTCTGTAACCAGATGTGGCTTGTAGATAAGAATCCTGACTAGCAGGTAGCTCCTAGAGTTACGGGTCGCTGACGTGGAAAATACACTGGTTTTTAATCTGTTATGCGATAGTTATTAGTAGTGGGAGCAGAAGGATCCTGGACCAGGGTCCTTAATAATTCCAGGATTCCTGATTTTATTTTTTGGATTTTTGATTTTGTTTACCTATTATATACGGTATATTAGACAGAGAACACGTACATTTTTCATACCATATATATTTCCTGTTTGTGACATTTTTGTTTGATATAGTTGAAAGTGAAAGCAATTTTTTTTTCGTGTTTACCTTAACCAAAAATATCCACCTCTTTTTTCTAAAAGTAGGTAGTGTTAAAACTTTCAATGTACTGAGGATTTTATTTACATAAATGTGAAGAAAATGTCAAACAATGCGTGGATTTATTTTTCAGTTGATGTAAATGATGCAAATTATGCATTTTGCAGTTTGTGCTCGGCAAAAATTTCACGAGGTGGGGTTAGTCGCCCAACTAGTAACATGAGAAAACACTTGTAAACACAACGAGTACAAGAAAATTGCCAATAATTTCACGAGGTGGGGTTAGTCGCCCAACTAGTAACATGAGAAAACACTTGTAAACACGACGAGTACAAGAAAATTGCCAATAATTTCACGAGGTGGGGTTAGTCGCTCAACTAGTAACATGAGAAAACACTTGTAAACACGACGAGTACAAGAAAATTGATAATAATTTCACGAGGTGGGGTTAGTCGCCCAACTAGTAACATGAGAAAACACTTGTAAACACGACGAGTACAAGAAAATTGCCAATAATTTCACGAGGTGGTGTTAGTCGCCCAACTAGTAACATGAGAAAACACTTTTAAACACGATGAGTACAAGAAAATTGCCAATAATTTAATGAGGTGGGGTTAGTCGCGCTACTAGTAACATGAGAAAACATTTGTAAACACGACGAGTACAAGAAAATTGCCAATAATTTCACGAGGTGGTGTTAGTCGCCCAACTAGTAACATGAGAAAACACTTTTAAACACGAAGAGTACAAGAAAATTGCCAATAATTTCACGAGGTGGGGTTAGTCGCTCAACTAGTAACATGAGAAAACACTTGTAAACACGACGAGTACAAGAAAATTGCCAATAATTTCACGAGGTGGGGTTAGTCGCCCAACTAGTAACATGAGAAAACACTTGTAAACACGACGAGTACAAGAAAATTGCCAATAATTTCACGAGGTGGGGTTAGTCGTGCTACTAGTAACATGAGAAAACACTTGTAAACACGACGAGTACAAGAAAATTGCCAATAATTTCACGAGGTGGTGTTAGTCGCTCAACTAGTAACATGAGAAAACACTTGTAAACACGACGAGTACAAGAAAATTGCCAATAATTTCATCAGGTGGGGTTAGTCGCTCAACTAGTAACATGAGAAAACACTTGTAAACACGACGAGTACAAGAAAATTGCCAATAATTTCATGAGGTGGGGTTAGTCGCGCAACTAGTAACATGAGAAAACACTTGTAAACACGACGAATACAAGAAAATTGCCAATAATTTCACGAGGTGGGGTTAGTCGCTCAACTAGTAACATGAGAAAACACTTGTAAACACGACGAGTACAAGAAAATTGCCAATAATTTCATGAGGTGGGGTTAGTCGCGCAACTAGTAACATGAGAAAACACTTGTAAACACGACGAATACAAGAAAATTGCCAATAATTTCACGAGGTGGGGTTAGTCGCTCAACTAGTAACATGAGAAAACACTTGTAAACACGACGAGTACAAGAAAATTGCCAATAATTTCACGAGTTGGGGTTAGTCGCCGAACTAGTAACATGAGAAAACACTTGTAAACACGACGAGTACAAGAAAACTGCCAATAATTTCACGAGGTGGGGTTAGTCGCCCAACTAGTAACATGAGAAAACACTTGTAAACACGACGAGTACAAGAAAACTGCCAATAATTTCACGAGGTGGGGTTAGTCGCTCAACTAGTAACATGAGAAAACACTTGTAAACACGACGAGTACAATAAAATTGCCAATAATTTCACGAGTTGGGGTTAGTCGCCGAACTAGTAACATGAGAAAACACTTGTAAACACGACGAATACAAGAAAATTGCCAATAATTTCATGAGGTGGGGTTAGTCGCCCAACTAGTAACATGAGAAAACACTTGTAAACACGACGAGTACAAGAAAATTGCCAATAATTTCACGAGGTGGGGTTAGTCGCCCAACTAGTAACATGAGAAAACACTTGTAAACACGACGAGTACAAGAAAATTGCCAATAATTTCACGAGGTGGGGTTAGTTGCCCAACTAGTAACATGAGAAAACACTTGTAAACACGACGAGTACAAGAACATTGCCAATAATTATGATTCACAAGATCTTTTGGGCAAAGATGCGTGTAGCAGCAAGTCATCCAGTGTCCCTGCAACTTAAAATGTCTTGTAGAAACATTTTCATTTAGCAATGCAAAATGAATGAAAGGTTACTTGTATTTCAGTTTCATTTTTGAATAGTATCAATATTTGTGTACATATTGGTTAGCTTCATAAGTTTACCTAAAATATTGCATTGAGAACTTTTGTTTAACTTTTTTGTTTAATACTGTGTTTATACTCATTTCAAATAAATAATATATTCATCAAAAATACTGATATGAACTTGTTACGCCTAATTAATAAGTCTGAATGTTACATAAATATAGGAAATTAACTTCACTTAGCAGATCAGATAGTATTTCCGGTAATTGTCTTCATATTTGTGTGTCTACTTTCACATATAAAACAAAATTTCAAAAGGTTACATTGACTGTGGCACACATTGATAATCACTATATCTTAATTTATAGTATCAGAATCAAGGTGGAATCGAGTGAAAAGTTTTGCAGTTGGAATCTAGAATCGGAATCGAAAAAAATTGATACTTTGACACAATCCATCCCTTTGTAATATATTTCAAAGGGGAAACCAAAATTGAACATATCAGTTATGTAGTGATTTCAAAGTGCTTAGAGCACAACACAGTGGCAGTTTACACCTTTCAAAAGAAACTTGTAAAATTTTTGACACAAAAAATTAAAAAGTTTCCCAAAAAAATTATTTATTTTTCTGATGGGTCTGCTGCCCAGTATAAAAAAAATAAATATATCTCAAACTTGTGCTTTCATGAAGAATATTTAAAAATTGAAGCAGAGTGGCACTTTTCGGCCACAGCACATGGCAAAGGGCCTTGAGATGGATTAGGCGGTTCTGTGCTAGTTTACAAATTATTACAGCATTACAACTTTTTCAGTGGGCAGTGGGAAACATTACCAGTGTAAACTTTGAGTTCTCAACTCAAGAAGACTATATTGAGTAGAAACTTTTGTTGAAAAGCCGCTTTGATCAAGGTATGCAGCAATACCATGCATTCATCCCTAAAACTACATCAAAAATTCAGTATAAAAACTTTTGAGAGGCTTCAGAGTCTTGCAAAAAGCAAGTATCCAAATATCTTGATAAGCTTAAATTAGATGTAACACGGTGCATTACTGTCATCTATGAAGGAAAATGGTGGCTAGGCATGTTTTGCAGAAAAATGAAAAACTTGAAGTAAAAAAACATTTCATCGCCCAGCCGGGCCTTCATCATTTTAACATCCCAGGAAGCATGATATTCTATGAATATGAGTAATGGATGTTTCAACAACAGTAAATCCTGCAACTCCTATTGGGAGAATGTATGTTCTACCTGAAAATGAAATATCTCAAACAAATGAGGTTTTTTTAAACTTACATCAATGGAAAGTATTAGATTGTTGTAACTTAGTAGCTTACATTATTCTTACATCATGTTAGTATAAATCTCAGCATTATGACTACATATTTCATATCAATCAGAACATACTCTAAAAATTAACTTTAGTCTTAAATTATTTTAACATTGAAGCCATTGTCACCCCACATTTAAATTTTGCAAGGTGATTAGTGTATTAGCTATCCTTAAATTAATTTGAGTACTTTCAATTATATACTTTTTGAGAAATTCAACACCAAACTTTTGATTTCGGATTTCACAAACATTTTTCCATCTTGACCTATGCTGAGTAGTATATCACTGTAAAGATCATGAAAAAAGCTGTAAAATAACACCACACCCAGCTCTCTATTTCAATTAGGAGGGCTTCCATAACAATTAAAAAATTGTATGTACAGCCATTTTTGGGCGTTTTTTGAAAACTTTACATACCTGTAATTTCATAAGAGGTTGACACATTACAATAAAATTGAGTACTGTTTTTAGTCTATATGAATACTACCGCCCCACCAAATTTCATCTGAATCTGAGATGGTGAGGTTTATACCCTACGTTGATTTGACGTGGAATGACCCTACAGCTGTATCGGGTGGGATGAGACCCACCGCTATACAGACGGCTTCGAGTACCGCTGTACTGAGTGTCGCCAGGAAGAACCACAGAAATGTCAGTGGCCGGAGTGTAAAGAGCACGGGAGATACACTGTCCATTGTAACCTCTGTTTGTGAAAATTCCACCAACGGGTTGATACACCCGGATTAGTGTATCAATGTGAAGTATACCGTAGAGAGCACACATATCACCCACTTAATCACACTCTCAGACGTGGCCCTAGTATCCAGGGGCTACCAAACGAGACGACATTGCCCGAATTTAATGGGCGAAACTATGCAGACCCCGCCAAATTCCTCAATGCCTGTTAGAAGGAGTACCGCGAACACATCCCGCAGAGAAATGGGCGAGTGCTACTCGCCCCCAGCTGACAGGCACCACCAAGCGCTGGTGGGAACGCTATGGCGAGTTCGTAGAAAGTTGGCCCCAGTTCCAGTTTAGGGCCAACTCACGTCTCACTTTTGTGGAGATGAACTCCTAAGTGAGATAATAACTGACCTGCACTCACGGGTACAATGACCCAACAAGGAAACCAAACTCTTTACTAGGCAAAAAGAACGCCTACACAGACGTGTGTACCTAGAGCAGAGTAGGCCCTACGGGCTAGAGCGATCCCCTGCACCCTCCTCCCTGAGCTATGTAACCTAATAATAACCACTCGACTGCAAACAGTCGAGAACCTCGTAGAAATGGCTAGGGAGCTAGACATAAAGGAACGCCCCCACAAGGAAAGAGAGCAGGTGGGGCGTGCCAGGGTTAATGGCCCGACCCTCTTTCCCTGGCAGATTGTAGAGCGCTGTGCGACCTTGAAACCCCCTCCACCCCCTTGACACACTGCTGACACTGCCAGGGAAGGCACTTCAACCGGGACTGTCCCATGCGCCTGCACAAGGCGGCACACAATTCCCCTCCTCGCCCTCCAAGTGCACAGCTGCACTCTGGAGAGAGACACAATTCCCCGCATGGATCCCATAACCCTAAAAGGCGTTCCTCTAACCCCCAACCCTTAAACTTATGCCGGATGCAAGAGCGACTGGTAAACCGAGCAACTCTCAACCTCAGATCGTCAATAGACAATAACGAGCTAGAACAATGGCACATTCAACCCGGACCCTCTGGTGGAAACCGAACCCTGGACATCCAAGAGGCGGACGAAGTGTCCCCCTCTTCCTCCACATAGTAGGTCGTCATCGCAGGACGAAGGGAGGCCACACAGCTCCCCTTCCCCACCCACTTATTGACGAAGCGATGTGGCAACTTGGTGTTGTTTGACAATGGAAAATTTTGGATCGTTTGCGAAAGCGAGTTGCCCTTAGTCTAGAAATACAAGAGTACGAGGCGGTTCTCGACCATCTAGGTTAACAAGTCCATCACAATGAGTAAGTACCCATCGCGATGGACTTG
Source organism: Dryococelus australis (assembly GCA_029891345.1). NCBI lineage: Eukaryota > Metazoa > Arthropoda > Insecta > Phasmatodea > Phasmatidae > Dryococelus > Dryococelus australis. The sequence continues at coordinate 136,957,459 of CM057001.1, forward strand.
TCTGGCGGCTATCAAGCACCATTACGACATTCCAAAGCCAATAATCACCCTGGTCCATTTCCTTCATGTACAAGACCTGTGTTTCGACATCTACCTTTAATTACCACATTTCTTATAATAGTTGCAATACAAGATGATGATGATGTTACTCTGCCCGATATTTTCAAACAGTGGCAAAGCAGGTTGCATTAATCGAACCTGATTTCAAACCCCTCGACTACACTGATGAAAATTTTGTGGTTACGTTCAATGATTTGACTCTAAACTATAAATGGCCTCCAACACTCGTAGAAAGCTTATTACCGGCACCAAATTGGCGACTGCCTTCGAGATGTTTGTGTACTTGCTGTATATTTTAACTCAGAAATACGCAGTGACTGAAACGAGTTACTCCATTTATACATTCCATTTTCGGACAACACATGCTGAAACTACTCGGTTTGGCCAACTTTATTTTTGACTCGAAAAACATTCTTCAGTTTTGTGATTTGTTAAAGAATGGCATAAGAAACAAAAGTGGGGTTGGCAGTAGAGAAGGCGACTCAGACAATGAACATGATCATGGTATGGAAATTGATAACAATGAAAGAACGACCATACCTTTCCACACTTCACATCTAGGAATTCTTTTTATGCAACGATCGAGAAATTTTTGGCGTAAAGTGAAAACAACTCATTGCCGAGGATAATGCCAAACAAAGTGAAAAAATTACGGCTATAGCATCCTTGCCGATAGACGCTGCGTTGTCACAGCCAGATCGTCCCGAGTCCAGTTTTCGAATATCGCCATCTGGTACAAATACCATCATCAAAATGATGGCGAGCATACAAAGCGATCTACTTGAGCTTATCATACTGATATACCTAGACTTTTTTTTTGGACACAATGACCTTTGCAGAGTCGGATAACGTGTCAAGTCTGGCACAAGTACTATCATAATAATAAACGGGCATACGAAGCAAGATGTTCTCCAACGAGTATCTTTTTTTTAAAAATAATATAAATAAAGAGTAGTTTCAGTTCAATATTTGTAGGTGATAAAAAAAAATAATGTAAGTGTTTACATTACTTGGAGAACGAGTTAATATAAAGGAACATTTATTATTATACTTAGCCCCTTTTCTTCTGCCCAGGGAGAAAGAGTGGTTTTTCCACATTCAGCTCTTGTCGTTGAGCGAGGCCATTTTTTCAGATCCTGCAGCCATATAAGCTAAACCGAAAGGAGGGGAAGTGAGAGGAAATTAAATACTGTACTCTGATTGTTGTTGACGATATGATAAAAGGGGGGGGGGGGGGGGGGGGGGGGGGGGGGGGGAGAAACTTATCCAATCATCGGCTTGGATTATGACGTCACATAAAACTGTGTGTTATAACAACAGTTTGAATAAAAACTACAAGTGTGTGTTTTGTAATCACCGTTGTTGAACATTTTGTAAAACCTCTAGAGATATCCAATCAATCTCCAGCACCATTGCCACATTCATCACGTCAGTCATCGCCGACAACCGAATATAATTCCAGCCATAAAATATCTATTTATTTGGTTTCAGAAATAACTGTAACCCATCACACTGTCAATTTTTGTTTCAATTGTAATGCAAAGTCTGTTGACAAATTTAAATGGAAAGAGCTTTCGCGAAACTTGTACATAAATTTTAATTTTACCAGTACGAATCACGACATGCTGTCTATTGCATTTAATGATATTTCAGTAAAGCTATTCAATTGATACAAAAATGACATTATATATTTTTCCCTAATAAACATCATCGCAGAGTCGAAATGGACTTTGAATTCTGCCTTTACGATAGTTCAAAATATTGCCAAACAACTAGCAATGGATGTGGCTCGAGACACTGCAATTCCTCTCTTCAAGAGCGCTGTATTTTTTGCAATGGGGAAAACAAAACAATACGGATCCTTTGATGGAAATTTTACAATTGAATAACGTGTTTACACATTTCGACTATAAGAAATACGATAGCTTAATTTGCCTACACTCGACTTTCGGCCACTTTAAAGACTCTGTCAACGAGAATGGTGTGTTATTTCAGTTTTGTGGTGGCGGCCGAGTCTTGCTGGAAATGGTAATCATAAAACCTTCAGCTCCCCCCTACGACGGTGATGAGAGTGGGGATGTGAAGGATGGTACCCTTATTTTATTCGATAATAATTCAGAGATTGGCATACAAGACAAAAAAACAAAACAATGTAATTATTTCTAAGAAGCAAATCCCTCTGACAAAAATCTTTAATTTATAACTAATGTAAAAAACAAATATATATGGATAAAATGAAAACAGACAGTGTTGAAAAACTCTCAAAGATGGTAGGCCATGGTTGAAAGACATATATTTTGTCATTTTTTTTTGGAAATTGAATATTACAAACAGGTGATGAAAAGACTAGATGGTATGAATGCATCTATATATTTCGCCTTAAACAACTTGTACTCTCATGAATTTACGAAAAAATATTTAATTAAAGATGAGTTTACAGATTTGGAAATTGATTCCTTTCTAAATCAAGCCCAGCGAAACAAAGAAACTTTGCACGAACTCGTCAAACTAAAATCAATAGAGGAAAACAAATCATTTCAACTGGAATTTCTTCATTAATTATACAAATTGGCTCAAATAGATGAAAGTAATAATCCCGAAGAGTTTTACTAGAAATTTTTAAACATTATTCACATAAACAATATACAGGTGGGTATTTCGTCAGAAGTCGTACTCTATAAGATTTTTGCGATGGTTACCTACATGTCTACGAAAATTCTCAATATATCTACTTATACGCTGGCAGACATTACGCGAATCGTCAACGGCATAGCATTGAATTGTTAAAACAGACCAACTAAACTTGTGTTTACAAACCACTATATGAATATGGATCATAAGAAACAAAAACAAGAAAAATACACGTATTACATTGTTTATAACAAAAAAGGGATTAAATCACATTCCAGATAGAATATTTTTAAAGTGATTCAGTCCAAGGGGGGATTTCCGGTCCTGTCAAAAAAATTCAATTTATTTGGATGGCGATTGATTTCCCTTAAAAAAAATAAAATGTAGACTCCTGGGTCGCCAATAGTTACAGGAAGATATTTTTTGCAATAATTCCTGTATATTGAATGGCAGACATTATGTGAAACATGAGTGATACAGTAACCATGGTGTTTGTAATATGTTATTACGATGAAGACCACAACTTGATCAGTATTTCAACCAAACCTTCGATCGAAACATTGTAATGTACGGTGCGAATCTGGAACATCGAGAATTGGCTTTGGAACTTTCTTGTGGGGTTCCGAATAATTATCGGTGTAGCATTAACTCGTACTATACTCACGAGTTGGAAAATCATGTACAACACTGCAATGGATTTGAACATTTTACATATTGTAAACGTCCGGCAATAATCCATCTTCAGCGTTTTAGCATTCCCTGCCACTTCAAAAAGCGAAACGTATGTGAAAACTGTCAAATGGGAAGAATTACATTATTATAATTTTGATTGGCAAATTATAGAATCCATGTACATTGAAATTGACCAAAAGAAATAATTACCACGTGGTTATACATATATGAATTGCGTGACTCCTCGGGATTCGGAAAATTGGGCTGTAGTAATTGAAACCATGGAACAACACAAAAGAGAAGAGCACGTTACATATTGTGATCAACTTAGGCACAGTACGGTATGTAAGGATCCAGTACGTCCCGCCAGATGTTGGTGGAGTAAACATGCAAATTGCCAACACGAATTAAAACAACAATGTAATTTATTGAGTAAGAAACCTGAGTTGATAAAAATTATAAAATATCACCAACAAGAAATTCTTTCTAAATTGACCGTAGAGAGCTAGTAATTGATCTTTGGAAAATAAATTGTATTTGGACTTGGCTGTATCTTCTGCCAGCAAGCGTAAAAGCGAATCGTCAAATTCATTTTTGAAATTTTGCAAACCGAATAAAGGAGCGCCTACCAAAATTACACATTTCACATATTTGTAAAATTCCACCTCAAGGTGGGACAAGTACCATATACTAACGTGGCTCTCAATAAAGCTGTTGACGTAGTAATTTTGTTTTGTTGAGAATATAGGCTTTTTGTTTGACCGTCGAGGCTCTTAAGGAACTGAGGTCAGGCAGGCGCTGTTTTAATTAAGAAGAGTTTCGTCACCAATGGCATAACCAGACTTCCACTGAAGCGACTGCAGCTGGCCGTATTTTTCTTGGCCCAGGTGCTCCTTGAAGTTTCCCTACAACAGTTCGGAATACAGAGTCACAGCTGTGAGCTTAACAGACGTTTTCCCCACAGAAATTGGACTGTTATGATGATCACTGCACTTTGCTGCTTGGCTAGACAGGGTCACGTCAGCCAGATCATTCACCGCCTCCATCACGCTCGAATAATCACCAACTTAATTTCATTCATAAACCCACATTCTAACAGCATTAGTCGTGAGGATAGTGAAGCTCCCTGGAAAGGAAATCATATCAGTCCACCTCACTCTGGGGTTTGATTCCTCTCTCTTATGCCGTAACCGAGAGGGCAATCAGCATAACATCCTCTTAGCCAGTAATACCCCAGAGGGGCACGCATCAATACTGACACAGAAATACCCAGAGGGGCACGCATCAATACTGACACAGTAATACCCCAGAGGGGCACGCATCAATACTGACACAGTAATACCCCAGAGGGGCACACATCAATAATGACACAGAAATACCTCAGAGGGGCATGCATCAATACTGACACAGTAATACCCCAGAGGGGCACACATCAATAATGACACAGAAATACCCCAGAGGGGCACGCATCAATACTGACACCGTAATACCCCAGAGGGGCACGCATCAATACTGACACAGAAATACCCCAGAGGGGCACGCATCAATCAGTAATACAAGGCGCATCAATATGCAGAATACCCCAGAGGGGCACGCATCAATACTGACACAGTAATACCCAGAGGGGCACGCATCAATACTGACACAGTAATACTCCAGAGGGCACGCATCAATACTGACACAGTAATACCCAGAGGGGCACCATCAATAATGACACAAATACAGGGGATAATACACATCCTGAGGGGCACGCATCAATACTGACACAGTAATACCCCAGAGGGGCACACATCAATAATGACACAGAAATACCCCAGAGGGCACAATCAATACTGACACAGTAATACCCCAGAGGGGCACACATCAATAATGACACAGAAATACCCCAGAGGGACATGCATCAATACTGACACAGTAATACCCCAGAGGGGCACATAAAATTGACATAGAATACCCAGAGGGGCACGCATCAATCTGACACAGTAATACCCCAGAGGGCACGCATCAATCTGACACAGTAATACCCCAGAGGGGCACGCATCAATACTGACACAGTAATACCCCAGAAGGGCACGCATCAATACTGACACAGTAATACCCAGAGGGGCACGCATCAATACTGACACAGTAATACCCCAGAGGGCACGCATCAATACTGACACAGTAATACTCCAGAGGGGCACGCATCAATACTGACACAGTAATACCCCAGAGGGCACGCATCAATACTGACACAGTAATACCCAGAGGGCACGCATCAATACTGACACAGTAATACCCCAGAGGGGCACGCATCAATACTGACACAGTAATACCCCAGAGGGGCACGCATCAATACTGACACAGTAATACTCCCAGGGCACGCATCAATACTGACCAGAAATACCCAGAGGGGCACGCATCAATACTGACACAGTAATACTCCAGAGGGGCACGCATCAATACTGACACAGTAATACCAAGGGGCACGCATCAATACTGACACAGAAATACCCCAGAGGGGCACGCATCAATAATGACACAGTAATACCCCAGAGGGGCACGCATCAATACTGACACAGAAATACCCCAGAGGGGCACGCATCAATACTGACACAGTAATACTCCAGAGGGGCACGCATCAATACTGACACAGTAATACCCCAGAGGGGCACGCATCAATACTGACACAGTAATACTCCAGAGGAGCACGCATCAATACTGACACAGTAATACCCCAGAGGGGCACGCATCAATACTGACACAGTAATACTCCAGAGGGGCACGCATCAATACTGACACAGTAATACCTCAGAGGGGCATGCATCAATACTGACACAGTAATACCCCAGTGTGGAACGCATCAATAATGACACAGAAATACCCCAGAGGGGCATGCATCAATACTGACACAGTAATACCCAGAGGGGCACGCATCAATACTGACAGTAATACTCCAGAGGAGCACGCATCAATACTGACACAGTAATACCCCAGAGTGGCACGCATCAATACTGACACAGTAATACCCCAGAAGGGCACGCATCAATACTGACACAGTAATACCCCAGAGGGGCACGCATCAATACTGACACAGTAATACCCCAGAGGGGCAAGCATCAATACTTACACAGAAATACCCCAGAGTAGCACGCATCAATACTGACACAGAAATACAGTTTGGACTAATTTGTGGGCTTTCTGTTGAGATGAGATTATATTTTCATGTTTCACTAAGCCACGTGTGTGGCATAAGTCAAATAAAAACTTTAATGTTGATGCTAATAAGCCCACGTCATCTTCTTTTGTTTTTCGAAAAATAATAATAAATCATTTTTTGGCTAATAATAATAAATTATTTAAGTTGGCCAAAAGCACTTTTTTTTTCATTCAAGTAAAAATTTTATTTCAAATATGAAGCCGAATATTAAAAACATACTATTTGAATTCAAATTTTGGAAGCCTCGCTCACCCCTAATTAGAATAATTTCTATGGTATAAAAACACACAAATCTGTGAAATTACAACATATGAAAATACAGCATGTGAAAACACGTGAAAAACTTACCACGTGAAAAATCATAATTTTTGAATTTAACACGAGATTTCACATTACTTTTTACACTATTGTGACCACAAAAGTTTCTGGTCACGTAAGCATAGAATGATTTACAACCCTAATGCAACAATACACCACCAGAGTTAGTACCAGCTGCTGGCTGATTATTTACCAGCTGATCTCAAACCTCTGCTATGTAGAAACTTCTAGCACATATCCAGTTTTACTTGGCTGATGCTGGTCAGTTGAAATGTGGGGTGTATACTGGGATTATCAAGGCTTTTTGGAAACCAAGTAAAGAAAACTACCAAGCGTAGAACAAATTTGGGCTTTGTTATTAACGATGAAAAGATATAGTTGTTAAAGCAATGATTTATTTGGATAGATTGTCATGTTTTACACAGAAAAGATATAGTTGTTAAAGCAATGATTTATTTGGATAGATTGTCATGTTTTACACAAGCACTGTTGCACTTATAAGAACACATTGACAGGCAAAGATAAATACAGTAATCTTTTCTCTGGAATAAATAAAAATGTTAATGGGAAGTGAGCACTTGGTGCAGGTCTGAACAATCCTGCTAGCTCTTAAATCATTTTATTTAGATCACAGTTATTTGTAATATAATTAGCAGTGCACAAAACAATGATTTGATAACATACTACTATATACACTTTCAATAACAACCTTAAGTTGTTTGAAAAAACAACAGTGAATAACAAACCAGATTTAAAAAAGTTCATACACAATGCTCTACAAACACAGTATTTGTGAAGAAACCAAGGATATCAAAAATAAGTCATCTTCAGTTCATAAATGCACTGTGGTTTAGGAGAACCACAAATGTCCTCAATAGTCGAACATACTCAGGACCTCTGACTAGTCAAAAGGAATGTTTACATAAATGTACAAAGGAAATCTTATTAAAACTTCTTCAGTTACAAAGAAGACAAAGTAATACAGTTTGTGAAATTATCCCAAACATTTATGCTGTCTGAAATTCCAGCCTGTATTTGTGTTGCTTCATTTACACACACGTGTCAAGTACCTGTTTATGAAGCCCGGTGTACAATACAGCATGAGAAATGAGTAAGCAAGAGAGTGCGAGATATGCCCATTGCATTAGCTGCTATAGTCCATTCACATTTTCTTCTGCCTTTTGGAATCAAACCTTTGAAAAATCACCCTAGGCGTATTATGTCAACCTGTTTTTTCAAGAACCTGTATTCCACAAATATTTAACACTGATTAACTTACTGTATTATTGAATAAATGAAACTTTACCTTAGTACCTTCTATAACTTGTAACATTGTTTTAGTATTGAACATGAGTTAACAACGAGAGCAGCGACGTGTTGGCAATAGACGGTAAGAAATAATTCAATTACAATATTTTTTAACCTCGTTTTTATGTATACCAGTGTCTACAAGTGATGATAATTCCTCCACACGTTTATCTAACAAGAACCCTACTGAACAATGATGGCATGGCTTTCAGACATTCTGGAAATGTTTCAAGCCAACTTGACCCAGTATCACATGTTGGCGTTAACTGAGAATGACAAAACATACAAACTGGTGCATCTTCTGTCCATTTTGCATTTCAGAGTGAACTACTATTACATTATTGTAAGGTGGTATTACATTTTGAACTTGCAAATGTTACTGCTTATATTATGAGATTCACTTGAGCTAAACATACTGATTCAAGAGTCATTTATATAATAACTATAGAAAATACTAACAAGGTGGAGTTTTCTCCCTACTGCTGAGCAAATTGCATCCTGTCATAAAGATCCAGTGAGGTTTCTACAGTAGCATACTTCCACAATATACTGTATTTTGGCATGTATAGGCTGCATTTTGAGCAAAAAAATGTTAACAATGCAGTCAAATTTTTGTAAACTACATTTTCTTTGTTCACCACCAAATTTATGATCAAGTTTTAAATCCAAGAAAAATCACGCAAGATGATGGAAACCAATTTGAAATCTACAGAACTTAGCATAGGCCTGTCAAGTGTTAAAAAATTATAAATATTTATATGATACTAAAAAAACACATCAGGCATGTCAATTTTCCAACTAAGAAAGCTTAATAAGTTTTATTTAGAAAAACAAGCATTACATTTTTTTTCTGGATTAAGTCAGAGGAAATGTGGGAATTCTTTATCACCCAATTAAAAAAAATTGCATTTCTTCTGCTACTGGAGGTAAGATAAATTTATTATTCTGTTTATTGTTTTGCATTGGTCGTTTTCACAGAATGTGCGCACACAAAACATGTAAAATAAATATGAAATACTGGTTGTTAGAACACGTAGAAAAATATGTACTTGCATTCAGCATACCGAACATAAATTCTAGAAACGTAGCGCAGCTATAATGTATCCTTGTGCTACAGCTGCTCTGTCTATGAATAAAGCAACGAGTGTAAACAAACAAATGCTATGATCAATGTAGGTTACCATTCCAACCTACCTTGTTTTTGTTACGGCTAAGTCATACTGCTGGTCCTCCATTAATTTTATTGCCAGTGGATTGGATGGGGCTGGGAGAGACTTTAGTTTAACGTCTTTCACGAGACTGCGTTTCTTTGCACCTCTTCTTACGAGACTGTATCATCTTTAATTACATATTGTTTTAGTGGAAGAGTCGAAAATTTGCTCGTATGAAAGAAACATTAAAACTACTATACCCTGTCAAGTTTTAACCTCACCGAAATAAAACATGATAAATATGTAGTTCATACAGTAATTAGAATACTAAACACATTTGGGACGTAAATATTTTTGGCGAAGTGCGTTTTTCATACAATACAATAGACGTGTTATTTTCACACTGCAAACTGAGTTGAAATTGTGGTATTTTAGGCCACGTACATTTAAAATATTCTAATAACTGTTTCAAAATACGTTATTTACAATATACACTTTCAAAACCCGTTATTTACAATACACACTGACTTACTGTTCATAATTCCTATTTGCAATTCCTGAACACATGTTGCTCTATTGCAATCCTTACTACACGTTTCTCTGGCATCGATACAAAATTATTAGCTGAATCATTTAATAAATACGACACTTCATAGGCTTTCCGAAACTAGTAAACTACAGAACTAAATTAAACGGTGGTGCTACCTGACAATAGGGAAAATGTCAGACCAAACCATTTAAGTGTCTATAAAAAGTATTGATACGCAAGTCGCGATACTTCATACTTTTGATACAACCCAGTATCAAGGTATCAAATGGACCATCTCTAATATTCAGATTGAAAATCACAATATTAGAGATGTTGCAATGTTTACAAATATACATTGTGCGATTACTATTCTACAGATGGTAATGTGACTTGAGAAAGCAAAACCCTGGAACATGTTACACAAAATGGCATCTTATGAATGTGCACATGTAGTGCCACGACAGGCACGTGAACTATGCAAGATATCTTTCTCTTATACAGTAGAGAAATTATTTTCTCATGTATGGCATCTATGGCCGAGCTCCAATAAGTTTACATTTTACACGTGCGGGATGAAGGTTATTTTGTTTATGAATGTGAGTGAACAAATAATTGCATAAGTGGAAAGTTTTTTGCTTCTTATTATTCTTCCCTTCTGTACTTCCTTCTTTTAAGTTAAAACATTAAATGTTCTGTATGTTGACAAATTTCTAAACATGTTTTGGGGGAAAAATTTTTTGATGCCAATATTTCATATATAAGCCGCAACCCACTCTTTGTAGTAATTTTTTTTGTAAAAAATATGCAGTGCAGCCTATACTTGCAGAAATATGGCACTCTAGACAACTACGCCTCCTGCTCCTATCTCTCCCTCCCCCACCCCTCTCTCTCTCTCTCACAGCAGTCTCGCAAGGCTACGGACTGTACCACAGTAACATTGCCAGGGTTCCTACAGTCAGGGGAAATCAGAGAAATTCAGGGGGAAATAAAGAAGTCAGAGAAAGTCAGGGCAGATGGAAAAAAGTCGAGGAAGTTAGACTGTTGTTCACAAATAAAATTTTACTGTACTACGTTTTTTATGTGATGGCTGTTTTACCTGATTTGATGTCAGTGGCATTCCGATGTTTTATATTTGTACAGTAGAGGTTTCTTCAGTATTCAGTTTTGTATACCCTAATATTATTATGGTTACTGCAGTTTGCTACAGTTAGTGATCAATTATACTCTAGGTTGCACAGGAAGTTTGCCAATTCCACAAATAAATCTTAAGCTTCCATTAAATTTTATTTTTGTTCGCTGATGGATTTACTTAATAGATCTGGGCCACAGAAGGAGTCTGGGCCATGTATTATATAGTACAGGGGGAAATGTAATTGCTTGATCATAATTTACATAACTTTGCTCTTTTTAACCACTGTGCTAAGAAATTCTTTAAAGGTTATATTTACTTTTTTTTGTAGACTACTGAAAGCAGTTAGCATTCCTTGCTGCAGGAGCTACCAGAAACCATTTGCTTTATAAACAGGTCACATAATATCCACACCATTGTCTCCTTACGTACCTGTACTTGGGTGGTGGTGATGTTTTCAAAACAGTTTAAGGCAGCGTGCACAGATACTTCTTCTTTTGTCGGCCATATTAGAACACCTTGCAAATTCATTCCAAGATGTTTGTTGTGGACAATATTTAATTTTAATTGTAATGAGTCCTGATATTGTGATATCATAACTTGGGCTTGTTAAACTACTGTACCTATCTTTGTATTTCGCCACTTTTCTTTTGTTTCAGGTTTGATGTTTAAGATAGTAGACTGAAATCATTAAAATGTGTGACAAAAAACTGTGTTTAATAAGCTTCGCTGAACCTAACTTTGTTTTCTGAATTTTAATCATGGTTGCATCCTGTGGATGGTGATAAATCACAAGCATTATTTCTCATGCAAGACAGATGGCCAGTTCATGTAAAATTGATGGCAAGTGTGAACTATTTCGTTTGAAAACAAGTCGGTTAATGTAAGTACTGCACCTGTAGCTCAACAGCAGCTTCAGGCACAACTTTGGACAAGGCACATGGTAGCGATTCTTCTTGCTCAAGTAGTGTGAATCAAAATGTAGCCAACCTCAAGTAAACACTGTGATCAAAACTTATTGCACCAGTCACTTGTATTTTCTGTTCAAATGCCTCTCCAGCTCCACAAGTATTGTTCACAGAGTTAGCAGGATGCACAAATATCCCTTTTGAAGCTTTGTAATTTCCGTTGGCTAGAAAATGCCAAGTGCTTTAAAAGAGCACTGCACATACGGAACCTTGTTGCTAAATTTGTGAATGAAGCAAAGCTACCAAAAACAAAAGTTGTGGAAACCTCGGAAAAAGCAGCACATGACCCATTTATAAAATTTAAAGTAACTTAATGTAAAGTAGCTTTATGCAAAAAATTGCAAATGATTGTGAACCCTACCTCCAGAAGTTCCCGACTTCAAAACCAACGCGCCCATACATTTTTGAAGCATTGGAGAAACACTACTGACAGATTTAATGAACTGCTGTGTAAAACCTGACTTAATGAAGTGCACAGGTAAAAAATGCTGTCAATCAAAGTCAAAAAATCAGAAATATGATTGTGCACCTAAGTGGATGCTGGATTTGTAGCAAAACGTTTTCTTGCAGAAGTACTTACCTCAGTTGGGGAACGAGATTAAACTGGAATTCACGAATGACTGTCATAATATGTCAACAGCTATGATTGCAAAGCTTCAAGAAAGTAGCTCTTTGAAACACACAGCTGTTCGAGGTTTGTCCTCCCTTGATCCATCTATTATCAAACATTCACCTTTGCTTGGTCAGAGGAGATTTTAATTTCTTTCAGAAGAACTCATTTCTGGCAAAATAGGTGATCATCTTGCAGAAAATGCCAAAAAGGAATATTGTAATCTGCACAACTCCCCCCCCCCCCCCCAAAAAAAAAGAGCTACAGGAAGTATTTAAAGAACACTATAAACCCAACAAAGAGGCGAGTCTTGATCACATGGAAAGTCGAATCATGAGAGGAAATTAAGTGTATAAACACCTTTGGGAAGTAATTAAGATTTGTCCTGTGCTCTCCCATGGTAATGTGACTGTACAAGGTGGTTTTTATATTAAGAAATTCACACGTGCCGCTTTCTACCGATTACTAAAAGAACTACGGCTCATCACGAAACATGTATTTCTACGTAACCCGAAGAGGGTTGAGTCCCAGTAAGTATTTCACGAGTGCCTACAGGATCGTCTCTCAGACCGAAAAAGATTACACACACATGAAAAAAAAATCCAAACAACTCCATTCACGAGTGCCTATAGGATCGCCCTTGTTGTGGAGGACGGTTCCATACACATGAAATGCACATTGTGTAAGCATTCAAGAATCATGCCATTCTTTCCAACATGTGACAAAAGAACAAGGGACGACTCAGCGGTGCAAACTACCACAAAGTGTCCCATCATCTACCATGAGGCGCCACATCTGTCACTAGGCACCCCCAACTACCTCAAAGTGTCCTGAGCACCGCCAAAGCCAGGTAGTAGATGGAAAAAGGGTGGCTAACCCCATTCTTCCCCAAGACGTCACACCTCCCACTACAACCCAGGCGTCGGCAGGCCGAGCGCACTATAACTACAAGTGCACGGCCGAAGAATGCCAGTTATTTTCTCCAGAAGCTCACCTTATCACCTCGGTGCTGGGGCGCTCTACTACTAGCCAGCTCTTCTACAAGAACTCCAAGAGTCTTTACCATCGTCTGCAATACCTACCAGAGACTTCTACCACCAGCTATCTACGAGAAGTTCTACAACAATAAGCCTGCAGACGTCGACACCACACTCTCCTTTGTCGATCCTCCTAGTTTGTCAACCATCACTAGTTTCTCGTAGTGGTAACCCCACACCCACTGCCCTTCTGGTAGGTGGTCTCCCTTCTGCACTCTCAGGTTAGAGTTAGCTAGGATTGAGTTGTTTTCATTGTCATCGAAGCCACTTTCTACCTTCAGCAGTCTAGGAGTGGGTCACCTTCACCTGTCTAACAGTAGCTTACTTCCATTCATGCTAGCTTGGTTAGGAGGTAGTACGTGTTACCGCATTTACTCCTCTAGAATAAATACGCGTTTGTTTCCTACCCGAGAGTGTTTCATTTATAGAGTATCTGTATTGAATACAAAGAAACCTCTCACTAGTCAAAGAGTAAGCAGGAGACCGGAGATTTAACTATACCATTATGAACAAAAGAACAATAGAAACTCAATCCAGTAGGTGGCTAGGCAACCAGCCCAGGTTGTATTGCGTCCACCGTGCCGATGGTGCAGGATGGAGTGCCCGCCTGGATCTGAGGGCCTAACCCACACCCAAAAGTGGTTGGAAGGCAGCCCATAAGATCCACTGTTCTAGGTGCAGGGTTGTATGAGCACAGGATACAGTTGCCAAATACTGTTGGAAGTACACAAGGTTAGGGACTAGTCGCCTGCTCATGATTTCCACCGCTATGCAGTACAGTCACAGGAGCAGGCTCAAAGGCAGGATCCACAGGCAGCTTTTATCGCAGACAAGTGGGTGTGCAACTAGATGTCCGCTGCACTCTGCAGCTTGATCACACAGGAGAGAGTTCAAGCCGCTCGACGACTGGAGAGGCCTCCCTCTGAGGTCCTCTCCCCTCCCCTTCTCAGTGCACAGCTCCCATTCAACTCGAGTGCAGCCAGCACCCCTTCGCCATCACATACCTCACAGGCGAGGAAACCGGGTATGGCTGAGCCAACCTCTGGTTCCAGCGGTGCCGACCAGCTATCCTGCCTAGGGCTGACACCAACGTTCAGCCAGTCCCAACTGCTGCGCAGCCCTGGTAAGTCAGGTAAACCTAAGAGTGTGAATGTCCCCATCTGATGTATTGCAGTTCTATCTGCATCAGACTTTGTACCTTGCCGTAAAGCTACGCGTTAGGTCCTGTGCTCCAGCAGATGGACCAGAGCATCAACAGTATAGGCCGTTCACAGTAAAGGGAGCACTTTTCGAAGCTCTTCCTTCAGACATAATAACCAATAAATACATTTAATTGTGGCCTTGGGACTTTTAGTTTCATGTATAGTGAATATATACACTGTGTTTATTACTCACATGGCAGGGTTTACATTAACAAGTGGTGGAAGGACATAAATTGGTTGAAAGAAAAAAGTAACTAGTGCTTCAAAAGTGCTCACTTTACTGTGAACGACCTATAACGTAAAATTATATACCCAACGTGCTTGACCTAGCATTAACAAAAGTGCTCACTTTACTGTGAACGACCTATAACGTAAAATTATATACCCAACGTGCTTGACCTAGCATTAACAAAAGAACCCTGACAATGGCGCAGTCGCTGACTAGAGCACGCCATACGTCAGAATCATTATTTGTTGAAAACACGCTAGAAAAAACTGTGGTTGCACAATGTCATAATAAAGGTTGAGGTACAAGAAATGAATACTTGGATATAAAAAAAAATTAGAAAGAAGGGAGGAAAGAGACAGTTGGCTCAACAAGTCAAAGAGGTGCAACAAGAAATAAAAAGAGCGCTGATGAAAACTGAAGAGGAAAAAAGAAGGAATGGAAAAGGAATTAAAAGAACTTAAGAAAAAATCAGCCCTACTTTTGTAAACTAATAACAGACATGTGATGAGTATTACTATAAGTCTTAAGAAATACATATAAAATACAAATAACATTTTCTGCCACTTTCTATTACAATTCTATTACATTGAAAAATTATTGGTTATATTTTATAATTAACTTAGTTTTCATCCTTTGTATTTAATTGTTCAGAATTATTTTTTAATCATGTTTATATGTGGTGGTTTATATTATTTTGTGTTACATATATAAAGCAGAAAGCACAGATAATTAATTTGCGTTTTGGAAGTTTATTTACTCAACAAGCAAACTTGACAAATATAAAGTTTAACATATTTTTTCTTACGGATATATTTATTTTATTTGTATTAGTAAATGCCATTAAAATAAATTAAGTATCATTAAGTAATGAACAATTGTGTTTACACTTAGCTGTTATCATGCAAGTTATTTTGATTAGTCAGTCATATTTAATGAAAATTTTTCATTGTAAAAAATATATTTTTTTGGGAATACTAAGTTTAAGATGTATATCTCGTATTATTATTTTTTTTGGTTAACTGTTAACATGAAATCAATCCTCTAAAGTTTTGCAATGTAATAAAGATTATTATAATTTTTGTGTCTAAAACTATGTCTGCCTTCTGGTTTACATGTTAGAGGTATGGTGAGATCTACTGTAGGGGAGAGGAGACCAAAATAAATATTGTACAGTGTAAACTTTGGTGCAAATGGTAATGTTTAGCCAACTAGTTTTTCGATATGCAAGTCAGGAAACTTTTAGGGTGTGGCCAGGGAAAGACAAAACTGTAGGAACACTGACTGCAACTCTTCTCATCACTTACATTCTTTATTACTTCACACAATCAACTGCTTGAAAGCAACAATGGCAACTGTTATATGCATAGTGCTAAATATTTTACTGTTAAGTGAATATAAATTAATGACCCTGACATGTCACTTGAGAAACCATTGTAATGTATCAGGTAAATCCAGACATTTTGAGTTTCAGAGAGAGGGAGTGATCCTCGAGGCCCCCCGCCCCCGCGGCTGTGCCTGCTGCGGCCAAGAGAACCACATACCTGGGACTTCAGCGAGCACTTTGATACAGCCTCAGTTGTAGTAACACACTTAAAACTCGCTCTGAGGGTGTCATATTACTAGAATGCACCATACGTCTGTTGCCTGCAGCTGTAGTACACATACTCAGCAGCTCACACTTGTTGCCCACCTCCAGTGGCATTTCGAGCAGCCATGCCTGCCATACTGCCGTCCTCCCGTCAACAGTTGTACCACCTACTTCTTCCTGTGCTATTCATCTTCTCTGTCACTAACATTCACATTGGCTTACTTTGACCTACACATTTCCCCACTGAATCCAATGCTACAGCATAATTTATATGACAGAACACACTGCGAGACAAAGTGTATCTGTATCAGCTCAAGTGTCGAGTTTGGTTGGCCAAATGCCATAACACATGCGACTGCAACATACACACTTGCAGTGTGGGTGACAGAGGTTGTGAAACATAATGCACGCACGTAGCTATAGAAAAACTGCCACCCACAAAATGGCAGATGCAATAGCAGCACTCCACACATGCTGTTGTTACTGACAGATGTTACAAAATAATAGATGAATAATAAGAGTATGTACACCAGACAACATCAGTTACACTGATTCTATAGCTAGTCATAAATGACCATATGAATATACAATGAACTGTATACATGGACATCACATGGTACAGTACTTGAGCAGGCATACATGTTGTCACCGACGTGAAGAATATATTTACATATCTGCTGGATGCAATGTCTTATCTAGCCAGCTGCTCTTGTCTAGACTGTGTCGCACTGTGAGGTGCTAGTTGATGCTGGCTAGCCAGGGAACATGCAGCCAATGGCCTTGGCCGCCTTGACACGAACTGCAGCCTCGTCATCCCGTAGCAGCATGGAGAGACGCAAGCACACAGCATCCAGCTGGACCAGCATGGCTGCCTCTGCCGGTAGAGCTCCGTGTAGCCCCCCTGCAAGCAGGCATCACATCATGTACCATGTACATACCCAGTGTGACGTTGGGAGTAAAAACATGGATAGTAGACAAGAAGATGGAAAGAAAGATAGAGGCTAGGAGCATGCAGAGATCATGGAGGCAAGAATACGGTGGTGTGGGCATGTCAAGAGGAGAGAAACTGCGAGTTTCATAAGAATGATGTGGAACTGAATTACAATGGAAAAAGGCTGCAAAGAAGATACAAGAATTCTTGTGAAAAATTATAGAACTTAACACAAGAGCCCTTTACTATTCAAGAATTAATATATACAGATATCTTTCAGATAGATGTACAAAAGAATTACATTTCTTAACCATTCACTGGTAATGAGAATTGATAATTTTGAGCCCATACCAGAACAGTCTAGAGTGGATTCTCTTTGTACTGAAAAGGTATGTACCGATAAACCATGTCCACAGTTAATTTTCAGTGGTTCTGGCAAAACTCCTATAAAAATAATGATAAAGCTACCCATTTTTATTGTTTATCAGATAGTGCATTGATCAAAATATCTTTTGGTCGTGTCACATAAGATTTCACACAACTAGCCTTTTAAGTTGGTTGTTTATGCAAACGTCTAGTAACTGGCTGTGAAACATATCAATCGCTGCCATTTATCACTGCTCAGCAGGGCATGATCTTCCCACCAAGTCTGCGGTGCGGTGCGAGTCTGGCTTGCTACCTTCCTTTACTTGTCAGACGAGAGCAGAAACTGTTACCTAGCAACCAGCATGGTGACCTGGTGTCTTTTCACTCCCTCTCGCCTCCTTTCTCACTTAGCCGGGCACCTTTCTTAAGTCCTTTACATGCCATCGAGATGGGAAGCTGTTATCAAGATTACCCGTCTCTCTCTAAATAATTGCACCAATCATCACTAGTATTTCAAAGCATATGGTTTCACATGAAAATGTTACGTAATACATTTAAAAGAGGAATTATTATTTGCGAAGATGTTTTATTTTGTTATTGAAGGTCATTCTTTCCAGTAGAGTTGGGGTTTAATTGTATCTGACGTAAAATCAGCATGATTTTAACACAACATATTAATTTAACTCAATGGAGAGCATCTTCACAAATAAATTATATGCCCAGAAGCATATACTTGACCTATCCCCTTGTTGCCGAAAATTGTGTGAATATTGAATGACTTTTATTACCAAACATAAACTTTATTTTCTGCAACTTCCTGTGGGGAAACTGGAGAGTTTATACTAATTGTTTTAGAGTTGTTCTGATACGACTGCATACATCACTGCCGATAGTCCAATACCAAAAACCAGTACCATTGCCCTTCACACTGAATTTTAGAAAAAAAAAAATTACTGTTAATAATACATTAAAAAACACTTCTCCTAGACTCGTCTAAACAAAGAAAATAAAGACTTAAAATAAACGTATATCGCTTATTGTAATCTGACACTAAATGCCAACTGACCTTGATTAATACTGACTTGGCTAGTTGGTCGAGGATTTTGTCCGCTAGACCAAAAGCGGGGTAGTTTGGTTTAGACAGTCGACGTGAGGCGGGTGTTGGTTAGCACTTACTTACTCCAGCTTCTTGGGTTTTGTGGTTAGGTTAGGTTTCATCTAGACGCAGCAAATTCTGTCTATAGTCCATTCCCCACTGGAAGCAACTTTCTCGGAGCCCTGCTAAATATCTACTTGCAGGCCCATTTCGTGTCATTCCGCAAAATGTAAACAAACATTGCCATGTGACTTCTATGTATCATCTGTCAAAATCAATGTTTACATTCCATTGTGTGTGTACGTATGTTCGTATACTTTCACCACCTAAAAATAAACATTGAAATGTGACTTCTACTTTTATACCTGTCCAATGTGTTGTTTACTGTTTACAGCTTTTCAAAGAATTCTGCCATATTCCAAAAACTATTCCATATGAATATTCACAGTTTAGGCCTCTAACATTATTTAGGCCAGCTTTATGACTTTTTAAAAATGTCTGAATTGAAGACAGTTCTTACGGTTATTTTACATTAACACATTTGTTTTCCACGACTTAGCTCAATACATGTAATGCACGTTAGTATTTTGCAGTGACTGTGTTTAACACTGTTACAACTGCGAGGTAAAGGGCGGTACTAATTGTAATTATCCTTTTGCTGTTGATAAGTGTTGGGTCATTTCTCTAAAAGGACGGCCTCAGTAGGAATAAATATTAAAATGAAGGAACAACCAGTGAAAAAGGCACATTAAATTCAAGCAATCAACTCGTTTTGCTCATTTTCGTCTTACAAACTTTAAAACATAGCTGTGAACATGCACACAATTAAGCCTACGATAACTTTTATTCTGCTCATATTTCTATGTATTGCTACTTACTATTCATTAGGTTTATTGAAATTTATCAGGCTGGGCTTAGTATTTTTCTTCTGGGATTGTGAAAAATTACGTTACACAACTGTGCTTCAAACCCGTTAGGACAAAGGTACAACGTTGTGATAAATAAACAGACGTGGATGTAAAAAAAATAACTGTCATAAAAACAGTTCACATTTAAAACGTATAAATAGTGCTAGTCAAATATTTGAAATCACGCACACACAGGGCCAGCGTATCGACAACGATGCACAAAGGCATGCCATTTCACAGACGCAGTGATTAACGAAACACACGTCACAGTATATTTATTAGTACCGTGGAAACACAGATTTATCACAACATCGTAACTTGCCTACATAGGTATAAAAAACACCTCTACAAACATGATGTGGTAATTTGAAGTATTTTTCGGAGTAAGAATAATTTATGTTTTGTTTGGCAAAAAGCAACACGCGATGTCATGGCTCGCCACGTCTGCCAAATTCACTTGGTAACTGCCCCGCCACCATATCTAAATATATTAAAGTAAGTATCCAAACCTTAAAATCTCTTTTCAGTTGTAAATTACAAATTCAAAAATCATTATTTTACTGTAATAAGTATGAAATATGCTACAATTGAAAACATATATAAAGGCGCTGCTTATTAGTGAAGTGAAATTTCCCGAGTGTGAACGAGACTAAGAAAGAGAAAGATGGCGACAAGCCTTGTCAGCATTTTTTCAATTGCTTTCTCGCTCGATAAAACAATACTGTGCCATTACCGCCTACTCTCAATATTTTCCGTTGTTATTTTAAACTGTAAAAATGAGATATGTTGCCATCGAGGATACTTAAATATTTCAATAGGCACCATTTAATTTACAAATAGTTTACTAAAAAACGAGGTTAAAATAATATTTTAACTGTGAACTATTTCTTACCGGCCGTTGCCAACACGTCACTGCACTCGCTGTTGTTAATTCATATTTAAAAAAGAAATAAATATTACAAGCTATAGAAGATATTACAGTAAAGATTAATTTATTCAATAATTCAGTTAACCAGTGTTATGTATTTTTGGAATACAGGTTATTTAAAAAACAGGTGACGTTATGCTAGAGTGTTTTTTCAAAGGTTGATTTTCATAAGTCGCTTCCAATCGGGAATGGACTATACACTGGATTGGAGATTCTACAGGTGTGCTTCATTTGTCTAGAAGTTGAGGTTGTCCCAGCCAAGTCACATTTCAGTACCAGTCAGAAACCCTTTTACCACAGGGTGATATGTAGGATGTATGAGGATACAAGGTGGAAAGTCAATCACCACAACCGAAGCCTGATGTCTAAGATCGATGGCGCGGTTCCGTTCCACCTGCCTCTCCTGCGTAGGACGTGGTAGTGCAAACCACTGATTGAGAGCAGAGTGAGTGAGGTATTGTCCCCTACATTTTCAACCACTCCTTTTCTCATGAGGCATAGGGCAAACAGTTCGAAAGCCTACGTGATGCACTTAGACAGTAAGGTTTCACAGTGTAACCCAATAGTGACTTTCCGGCACGAGTTCGATAAGGCCCCACTGATCCCCCACAGTATGCGGGTTGATCAGGGACGTGAAGCCGTGGGG
>CM057001.1:136979064-137060005 GCA_029891345.1 Dryococelus australis
CCAAGACTGTTGGTGGGAAACGAGGGGCTGCTGCCCCCAAGGAAAAGAAGAGATCCGTGGCCAAGAAAACAGCAGTGACCAAGAAGTCAGTCAAGAAAGCTACACCTACAGCTGAGAAGAAAAAGAAGGCAGCAGCTACGACTCCGAAGCCCAAGAAGTCACCTTCGAAGGCGAAAAAGGTGTCCAAGCCTCCAACCAAGAAACCTCGTGCGCCAAAACCGAAGAAAGTGGCCCCGAAGAGCAAATCGCCAAAGAAAACTGCTCCAAAGAAGAAATGAAGAGGCTTGCAGCTGCTGTGGTACAATGCTACATTATCGGCCCTTCTAAGGGCCAACAATTTTTACCTGAAGGTATCTGCTCTCTGCTGTCACAACTCCTATACATAAAAAAAAAAAAAAAATGAAAATATGCATATGTGTGTGTGTGTGTGTCCCCCCCCCCCCCCTTCTCCCTCTCTCTCTCTCTATATATATATATATATATATATATATATATATATATATATATATATATATATATATATATATTATATATATATATATATATATATAAGGTGGACAGGGTGTGTTCGTCTATCATTACTCAAACCTACATGGTTCATTGTCTGAACTGCGTAAAACAACACAACAAACACACAGATTATGTATCAATTTTTTTTTCTTCTGAAATTACCGACTCTCATAATCATCATGCCTACACACACACACAAACACACACACACACACACAGAACATAATAATTTTATGTGTTCAACAGCTCAATTAAAATGCAGTAATTTGTCAATGAATTATATAATTTTTTAATTCTTTAATTTTTATTTGCCAGCAAGGTCAAGGAAAAATTGGTCGACAAAAATAGATGTAAATTGTAAACAGCCAACTGTTTCCCTTTCAATTTTGTCAGTTATTATTGGCCCTCATAAGGGCCGTTTTTGTTTCTACGTGCAGCAGAGAATGACGAGGTGTCTAGGCACGCTCCCCACGTATGCGCCTGGCAAGCTGGATGTCCTTGGGCATGATGGTGACTCTTTTGGCGTGGATAGCACACAGGTTTGTGTCCTCAAACAGCCCCACGAGGTAGGCTTCACTCGCTTCCTGCAGAGCCATAACCGCCGAGCTCTGGAAGCGCAGGTCAGTCTTGAAGTCCTGTGCAATCTCCCTTACCAGGCGCTGGAATGGCAGCTTGCGGATGAGCAGTTCAGTGCTTTTCTGGTAGCGCCTGATCTCCCTCAAAGCAACAGTGCCAGGCCGGTAGCGATGTGGCTTCTTCACTCCCCCCGTGGCCGGGGCGCTCTTGCGGGCAGCTTTCGTAGCAAGCTGCTTCCTTGGGGCTTTGCCTCCCGTCGACTTGCGGGCTGTCTGCTTTGTGCGAGCCATCCTGATCCTGGTCCGTTCAACTCCTCCACTGTGGGCTGTCTGCGGCAGCCTGCAATTCAGTAACACAGTTTTGTTAAAACTGGCGGTGCGCTACTATTGGCCAGCGCTCCTATTGGCGGACGGTGTCAGCCAATTACACGCGCAGGCCATTTCATCAAAACTGGAATGGAAAATTTGTGTGGCAGCAATCCAGCTGCAACAAGGAATAAGCCAACATGACTGGACGTGGCAAGGGTGGCAAGGGTCTGGGAAAAGGTGGAGCAAAGCGCCACAGGAAGGTGCTGCGTGACAACATCCAGGGAATTACCAAGCCGGCAATCCGCAGGCTGGCCAGGCGTGGAGGAGTGAAGCGCATCTCGGGGCTCATCTATGAAGAGACACGAGGTGTGCTGAAAGTGTTTTTGGAAAATGTCATCCGCGATGCTGTCACCTACACAGAGCATGCCAAGAGGAAAACTGTCACTGCAATGGACGTCGTGTATGCCTTGAAAAGGCAGGGCCGCACCCTCTACGGCTTCGGAGGTTAAGCCAAACTCGGCCAGCCATCAAAAACGGCCCTTTTAAGGGCCATCACAGTATTGCAATGGGAGGTAGCAGTTACTGTATCACTGTACCACTACACCTGTCAGAAAAACACAATGAACACAAGAAACAAGCTTCATTTAGGTACAACTAAATAATAAAGGACTATGCCGAAATAAGTAATGCAAGCCTTTACACTTTGCTAATATGGTCACTTTATTCTTTCAAAGCATGCATAATGTCTTGGGAAAAAAAAAAAAAAAAAAAAAAATTATTTCCATCAAATAACTCTAAATATATATATTTCCCTTCTAACATGTACACATTATTTGCAAAATATGGCAAGCTGCAAATATAATACCCTGACCATGATTTGAATGCAAAAATAATAATGGCTTTAATTTTTAATTTAAGTCTGATATCTAACATGTGCATGTCTGCCGAATTTTGTAGGCCTATATGTAATGTACAGTGTGCATGTATGTATGCAAACAAATGAGAAAATGGTGGTTACATGTCTCTTGCAGGATGTTTGGTTTTCAGCACAAATTACATTACCTGCAAGCTATTTTAGACACACTGCAACTGTGTTTGTGTGTGTATGTGTATACATAAGTCACACTGCATCAAGAAAGCTGGAGATGATAGTAAAATAATTAATTTAACACAGTGCACAAAGGCAAACTATTTTATCTCAACAGACAACTGTTCCCTTCATGTGAACCACATGTTGGTCCTTAGAAGGACCGTTTGTTATTGTAGCTAAGCAGACAGGCAGGCAGAAAGAAGCCTTAAGCTTTCTTCTCAGTTTTCTTGGGCAGAAGCACGGCTTGGATGTTGGGTAGGACGCCGCCCTGGGCGATTGTCACACCAGACAACAACTTGTTCAGCTCCTCATCATTGCGGATAGCCAGCTGGAGGTGTCGTGGGATGATCCTCGTCTTTTTGTTATCACGGGCTGCATTCCCCGCCAGTTCGAGCACTTCAGCTGCCAGGTATTCCATCACAGCAGCCAAATATACTGGAGCACCTGCCCCAACACGCTCTGCATAGTTGCCCTTGCGCAGCAGCCTGTGGATTCGCCCGACTGGGAACTGCAGTCCTGCACGGCTTGAGCGCGACTTCGATTTCCCCTTCACTTTCCCACCTTTACCCCTTCCTGACATGATGAGTTCAGATGTACAGAGCGACAGCGACTAGCGAAACCAGCGAGAAAGTGCCAGCGCACAACCAGAACATCTTGTTTTGTCATGTGGCCTTCCACGGTGCGCGACCAATCAGAAGCGGCAAAGCACTGCGATTGGTCGCGCACCGTGGAGTCGTCCCGAGTTTTTATCCTCCACCTTTCGCCTGCCTGTCATTTGAAGGCGCGCAGCACAGCAACACAATGCCTCCTAAAACTAGTGGAAAGGCAGCAAAGAAAGCAGGCAAGGCTCAGAAAAACATCTCCAAGGGAGACAAGAAGAAGAAGCGCAAGAGGAAGGAAAGCTATGCCATCTACATCTACAAAGTGTTGAAGCAGGTTCACCCAGACACTGGCATATCATCCAAGGCCATGAGCATCATGAACAGCTTCGTCAACGACATCTTTGAACGCATAGCAGCAGAAGCAAGTCGTCTCGCTCACTACAATAAGCGGTCCACCATAACAAGCCGCGAAATACAGACTGCTGTACGACTTCTGCTGCCAGGGGAGCTGGCCAAGCACGCCGTCAGCGAGGGCACAAAGGCAGTCACCAAGTACACCAGCTCCAAGTGAGCTGCCCCTGGCCAGTGCAAACTACATAAACGGTCCTTTTAAGGACCAACAACAATAACATGAGAGGAACTAATTTTTGCTGCTGTCCATAATTTATATATATATGCCTATTTTATTTTAAATCAAGTTCTCCAACATTACAATACTAAGATGTGTGTGTATACATTTTCACTTCTTCTCACAAAAAATTCATTTAAATTGAAATAGCTATTAATGAATATGATTAAAATACTTTTTAATAAAATTTAAAACCATAAAAACACCTATAAGTTCAAGAAAAATTGTACTTGGATAACCGACATATGGCATAAACAAGCTACTGGAGGATTATGTGAAATATTTTATGTGTGATCAAATTATCATACCAAAGCAAGTATGAAAAGCCTGCTCTTCCTGTACACCTATCCTCAATAGACTAAGCTTATTCATTTATTACCTAACTACGTAAACAACCCTGGTTATATTTATCTGTGTAATACCCTGCACAAGACACACATACATTACACAATATTTCTAGCAAAACAAAAACACCATTCAATGTGTCACAACCTTAAAACTCTTCAAATATCTCCCAATCACCATTAAAGGACGTTCTTACTATGACAGTGGTGTGGCGATCGTCGTAGTAGTAATACTAATAATAATAATATTAACAATAATAATAATAATAAAAACAACAGTTTCATATATATATATTAAGATTTTAATAAACACCTATCTTTTACATATATGCTATTCATGATAAATTGAGCAATTTTTGAAGCACTTTGTCTCATTTGGAAAAACAGTCTGTCAATTAAATATATAATTTATTTTAGTACTGTGGAATTTACACCATGTATTAATTATTTACATCGCAATATTTATTTTAAAATGTGGCAGAGGGATAAACAATGGCTGAAAAAAAAAAAAAAAAAAACAAGTAAGTAGGGCGGGCCTCAAAAGTGTGCTCACTTTACCATTAACAGCCTAATAATGATTTTTGTCCTATGTGCTGGCAGCAGCATTACATACTTCTCGTAATACATTTTTAGCCGACTGTATAATGTGAAGTGCAACGTGCTTTCTTTACAATAAACCTAAGCTTTATGCAAATTTTGCAGTGCAAAATGCCCCACACTCGGGGAAAAAATAAATACACAAACGTTTACTTACGTCATACGAGCATAGCACTGTTCTCATTCCGATTCACGCATATTACAAATAAATACCTCTACATTACAGTACCGTTCCGAGGCTAGCACGCTGACCATCGATGCTTTTTGCACACCACAGAAACCCAGGTGTTTGAAACATGCCGTCTCTAAACCAGGACTCGGGAAGGTACAAACTGATACGCATCCACTTGCATCACGGAATATTGTAAGAAACCACAAACACTGATAAATTTCATCGCCTATTTTCAGTTTTACTAGCTCACCGCGCACTAAAAATAACGTTTTAACGTACGTCGCCAACACACAACAAAGTTTTCCTAATAAACAATCGCAAGACACGCCTCTCTCCAGCAGACATAAAACCAATTTCAGGCAACACTTTATTTACTAATTTTTTAATTTTTTCAAATACAAAAAAATAAAAATATCCAGACAAAACAATCGCGGAACACTGCTACCAACCAGCGCCGCCAAAAGATGCGTGATAAACTTTGATGTCCCGTTGTTGATTTACGGAACCAATTTTTTTTTTTGGTAGGGAGGGTTGGGGGGGGGGGGGGTGGTACGATGACATTACCCCCTGCAGAAATAAATAAATATAATTTTCCAAGTCTATTATCTAGCGGGTTGGTGAAGAAAAAAAAAAAGGGGGGGGGGGGGTAGTATATTCCATCCTGCTTAAGCTAACTTTAGGTCCTGCACTCAATTTTTTATACCACTTTATTTAACCAAAAAGTGACAGCATAAACCAATTTATTAACAGCTGAGCTGATTAACATTCCATAAATTACCAGGCCTTTTACCACACCCCCACCACCACCCAACCCCACTCCCCCCTTCAAAAACCAGCGAATTTCTAAACATAAAAAAAAAAAAAAAACAGATTAATAAGTGTTTTTTAAAGGGGGGAGGGGGAAATTATTTGATTATTGCGATGTGATGACCACTATATCTAATAAAAACAGATCAATTGGGTTACACTGGGAATGCACGAATGTGATGCTCTTTCCTTTTGGTGTATTTTTCTAGGTGTACACAGTTCAACTTTGCATGGGGGTCGTCGAGGATGTTTTTTGCAATGTTCATTATAGAACTGAAGCCAAACCAGTATTACTGTCTTGCCTAACAAAATTATATTTTGCCTAATCTTGAGTTATGATAATACATATATACACTTACAGATATTTAAGAAATATGTTTATAATTTATTCGTATATTTTGATTCCTGGAGTTGAAAAGAAAATTAACTGCTTTAGGGGAGGGACAGTATCTCCATGTCGCCACCTTCTCCAACGCCAATGGGCACAGCTGAAACAACATGCATGATAACCCTCCATACTCTTTGTATGGCCGCTTAAGGAAATATAATTTGCCAGTCTACCTATTCGGTGGAATATTTGGGTAATCACATGTTTTGGGAAACAAAGTTTAATCATATGTGAAATTATAGCTTGGCGTAATATATATTATGTTACAATTTCCGACGATAGCACATATCCTCTTATGGATGCTCTTCCTCTTCCCTTTCCATTTGCATCAGTATGTTTGTTAATTATCTCATGTTTTGTCATGCATGTGGCCATATTTTGAATATCTGTCACTTCCCCGTGATTTTTTGTTAAATGTGTATTTATATGACTTTGTCATCACTTGGAAGCATTAACTAAGTATAGTACATATATTTTAACACCTTGTATTGTAATTTCAGTATGCTTTGTTAGCAATTAAATTTGTTATCTGTATTGCTTGTCCCGTTAGTGTATACAATTTTTACAGAACGCCACGCCTACATAAGAGCACATGGCTTTTTATATCTTGAAAAGACGGGCTTCAGTATCTAAATTATTGTTATTTGGCGAGTTCCGTGAACTCGTGGTACCATCTTTTAGCCTTACACCAACATGACAGCGTCTGCACTTAATATAATTGTTATTCTTCTTCTTTCCCACTCAGTTCGAGGTTTTTACCATTTTCTCACGTGGTTCTTATGGCGCGATTCCCGCCCCAAACTGGTAATGGTATAATTTAAAGCTTATATATTTACTACCAAGCTACTTAGAGACCTGCGATTTGTTTCACAGTGCTTCGAATTAATCACTACGTATTATACAGGATGCTCGTCCATAACAATAATTCGTTGTTATGCTTACGTTGGCATTTCCGTCAATGCCATTGAAGCTCCACCATTATTTCATTTGTTCTAATGATTACAATCACTTTACCTGTTGTAAGCCAATCATAACAGGTAGCGCTATGTATTATATACGCTTATCAAAACCAGAATTTTATTAATCACATACATGTCCCGCGAGGTACACCCTCGTAATTTAATAACGTTCGTATTACTTTGTTCTATCACTCCGTCAAAGTTTGGTATACTCAATGACATTATAATTCGAATGCTTTCGTATCATGGACTCGAGCTATTGTCAAAGTCTTATGTAGGCTAGCCGCCATTACTTGCGAAGCTGCGAAGTTGCAAAGTTGATACTGACCTTGTGCATCCCTGGATGCTAGCGTGGGTCATTGGCCAATGAACTTTCCTCTTCCTAGCATGGGCGCGAAGCTGTTTTTTTTTTTTTACGAGCCTCCAAAATTTCCCTCCACCCACGTGGCATGCCTCTTACTAGGCAAGAAGGTTGGGGAATGGGGGATTAATGAATTAGAATATAAATATGACAGCATCTATATAGTTTCTCTATAATGTGGTTTAGAATCTTGGTGTTAGAAATAATTAATTAATAAGCAAAATTACTATGTAGAAAACTGCTTACATGAGAACCACCATCGGTTCTGCCTGCTCCGCTTGTTTGGCATCATCATGAACCAGACATTACTGTATCATGGACTAAAGATGAGGTAGACCAGTTATTAATCTTCTGCTTATGTACTACCCCCTTCCTATACAACTGTCAAATTCACATTGTCAACAGTGATATACGTGTTTGTTTACATCTTAATTTTTTAAATGACAGGCATTATTAAACTAATACCTTTACCGTTTTGAATTTAGAGGAGGTATAAAACCATTTCTACGCATTTGTGTTCAGATCAGATTTCTAACGTACAATCCAAACCACACCGTTTTCGCTAGACGTGTTGGCAGAAAAGCAATTCAATGTTGGGACACCGAGATTGGTTGTGCGCAGCCAGCGAGATCGGTCCACTTCATCTTTAGTCTATGAACTGCAACCCCACCTAATTACTCAGGGATAGGACGTATTATAAATGTCGTATGGGGCATCGACGTGGCCATTGGTGACGGCATCGGACAGTGAACATCGATAGCTTAGAACAATCGGTCTACATACATCGATTTATCTATCATCGATAGTATTGAAAATAATCATCGATATTTGTATTCATAAATGATTTCTGTCACAGTAGCAATGATTTAAAGCAAACAATAAAGCTAGAAAAAAAAAACAACTTAAATACATACAATGTGATATCAATACATTCCTAACAGCAGCAGCCGCCTTTTTTCTCCACTTTTATTGCACTAATTTACGAAAAGGAAATACGACCTCGACATTCACATTTTCGAGCAAAGTAGCTGACATCTGGCAATTGAAACACATAATTGTGTAGAGGGTATCAAATGTCTTATCAGATACGTCTGCCTGTGGTACGATTGAATTGTTTATGAAAAAGAAAGATTTCTATTTTGCACCGAGTTCCTATAATTTACAAACTAATTTAATTCAGTTAGACATGTCCCACCTGACGTCAACCTAGCTGTAGTTTAGTGATTCTTACACATGTCTAAGCTAATATTTTCATCCAGTGGTTTTATAATTATAACAGCGCTTCACATCATTTCACTCGATATCCTAATTCAGTGCCAGTGTTATTGTGTGAATTATTATATTGTCCTAGGGCCGGATTAAATACCCTATTTTCGCATCGATGGTAAGCAAATAATATAAACAGATTGCTAGTAGGTATTTCACTCACTCCCAATACCCGAACATTTAGTGGGCGAATTTGTTACAAGATCTTCATGGCCACATTGATACATAATTTGTAATGGATTAGAATTAGATCTAAATTCTAATAGATAGATCTAAGACTGTATGCACCGTGATACTCTCCACAAAATCTGAATCTATGTTCGTATCATACATACATGCACGCACGCACTCACTCACGCACTCTCTCTCTCTCTCTCTCTCATCTCTCCTTCACCCAACCAACTCCTTTTCCACTCCCCACAGATCTCACAAGCATGGACTGGCTACCTCGCTCCGTTCTCCTCCACACCGTCTTTAGCTTCTCACTGTTGTTTCCTCTTCCTCTAAACACCCCCTTACTTAGCTTGCCGTGTAGCCCTCCCCTTCCTCCCTCTTCATTCACCATCCTGTACATCCTGACTAGCCGTTCAACTTTCCTCCTGTCCTTCAATGAGCTCCACCCCATTTATTTCATCATCACTGATAGCCTATAGTTCCCTTCTTCCTCACCATCTTGCCCTGCCTTTTCCACCTACCCTTCACCAAGCTCCAGCTTGGTGCCTTTCTCTGCACGTTTTCCAGTTCTCGCACCTCCACCTCCACATACGGGTCCCATACTGCTGCAGCATATTCTAACATTGGCCGTACCATTGTGACATACGCCTTCTCCTTCACCTAACAGCACATACTGCACCACCAGCCTCTCCATTACGTTTCCTGTACTTGATGTGAGACTCACCAGTCTGTAGCTGTCAGGCCTCCCCTTATCTTTTCCCTGCTTGTGTATAGCATCCTTCCAGTCTTGTGGTAACTTAGGTAACTTACCCTCTGCTATTGACTTTTTTAACGGCCCTTGAAATATTTCACCATCTCCCTGCCACAAAACTTTAGTGCTGTGTTTCAATCCCATCTGGGCCTCCTGCCATACTGCTCTTCAAACCCCTAATTACCATTTCTATCTCCCACTCCATCTTAAACTTACTTGAAACCCCCCGAACCCTATTTGCCACCCTATTCCAATCCTCCTTTGCCTCAAACACTGACAAGTACTGTCCTTGCAGCATCTCCAATTTTTCTTGGTCGGTCATTTGTCGCATGCCTACCATCCCTTCCTCTCCTCCCCTTAACTTCCTAACATACCTAAACAATTTCCCCCATTCCTTGCCTTTTCCGTCTTCCACCATGTTCCCCAGAAATACATTCTTTGCCTGTTTGATCTTCCTTTGTTTCATCATTTAATTAGATCTTATCATCCCTTCATTTCTCCACTCGGCATGTAATTTTTTGCACTTCCTCTTCATTTTCAAAATCTCCCCATCCGTAATATGGCGGATCTCCCCCATCCGTAACCTTTTCATTGGCACAAATTTCTCCAGTATAACCTCCATTAATCTTCTAAACTCCCTCCACACCCTCCTCCCTAGACCATTTCTTAAACCTGTCTCACAGGAAGAAAGATTTCTGCCCCCTTCTGGTCTCCTATCAAATACTGCCACACCAACCTTTCTGCAGTTTGCACTTCTCTCATCCTGCCAATCCCAATTTCTACAACCGGAATATGGTCGCTTATACCATCCAATACTATTGTACCAACTACAGCATTCCTAGGTCTGACCAACACCACATCCAGCACTGACCAAACACCATCCTCATTCCATCTCGTAGGTGTTTCTACTACCTGGACTAATCCTCTGTTGGCTAACTGTACTGACATTCTCGGCATTATGCTACCCATTCCTTCTGCACCCTCTACCCATTTCACCCCTGGAATATTCAAATCCCCTGCTACAACAACCCACTGCCTGTCCTTTAGTCTATCGACCCTCTCCTTGATCATCTCAATTGCCTGCCATCCCTGTCCTGGTGGTCTATACACTAATTTATCTATTACTACCAGCAGTCAATTTCATTTCCATTACCTCAACATCCTCACAATTCTATGAATTCAAAGAATGCCAATTTAATTCACATCCTGACGTTATCCCAGTTTTGGAAGCATTGCATTTGAGTTGAATTGTTTGGTACACAACTTAATTGTAATTTTTTGAGTTGTATGT
Source organism: Dryococelus australis (assembly GCA_029891345.1). Classification (NCBI taxonomy): domain Eukaryota; kingdom Metazoa; phylum Arthropoda; class Insecta; order Phasmatodea; family Phasmatidae; genus Dryococelus; species Dryococelus australis. Next base: position 136,989,889 of record CM057001.1, read on the forward strand.
ATACAATTAAGCACACTTAAAAGACTTAAGTCTGTTTGCATCATGCAAGAAACCGTTCCTGTATGTCAAAAAATTTAATGTATATTGTACATTATTATTATTAGTTGTGTACTGTCCAATTGAGCACATTCTTACCATATAGGTGGTTGTAAAGAATAGCGACTTTTCCTAAAACAAAAGGAAATATCGTGGAAAGTGATATAATTCCCCTCTATATTACACAGAACATGAATTTACTAGGGGAAAACATATTATCACTACAAACCACAAATACGATAGTGGGGAGCACTATGGAGATCAGGGAAATTGTGGTGCAAAATATGTGCATTGTCATCATATTTTATGTGTAAATATGTTCAATGCAAAAAGACCAATGTCACGGAATGAATTGCAATAAAACACGAATAACAATCACTAGAACATCGCAAACCTGTGCACAGTCAAATTCGTGGTATACTGAAATGGTGCAACATCAAGAAAAAGCTAAACAGACATCAAATTCCCTCCAAAACTTATAACAACAATAAACACTGGCAAAAAACATATAAGAATTATTGCGAAAATAAACACCAAATGTAAACAAAGTTACTCCAGCACATGAAAACACAAGACAAATACAAATAAACAAGCTTAAAAGGTGTTTAACCTAAAAATATCTCTTGAAAATAGTAAATAAACACTGCACCTTGGCATATAAAAACACATAAACAGAGTACATAAACACAAGAAAATGAATAAAAAAAATGTAAAATATATGTTAACAAAGTTAGTAAAGTAGGATACCAGCGGTCCCCATCACAGATCAGGGGGGGGGGGGGGGGGACATGGAACAGATCAATACAGTACACTATACAGACATAACATGGTTAATCAAACCTCATACAAAAAATAAAATTCAATGCGGCCCCCCCCCCCCCACACACACACAGACACACACACACACACACACACACACACACACACACACACTCACTCACTCACTCACTCACTCACTCACAAAAATCTTTCTATTTTTTTCTACACTTGACATATTTGTGTAATCCATTTAGAACATAAAACAGATGAATACATGCACTTTAAATACACTAAACCAATAAAATTACACATCTACCACGCCGCCGCCGCCGCTGCTATGCTTCCTCCTTTTATTGTTACACGACAGTTTCTCAAAGTTATGTTTGAATATATTTATTAAGGCTGCCACATTATTTATGTTGGTAGTTGATGATGGTACATAATTGTAAAGCAGAGTACCTATATGGACTGTTCTATGCTAATTGTAATGTGTTGTGTTGTGTTATATATTTATAGTGAGTGACAATTTACATTTATAGTGAGTGACAAGGTTATGAATTTCCAGCAAATGTTTTTAAAGCGGTACCTACAACCAACTATGCTTAAAGAAATAAAATAAAAAAAATAATTAACTACAGATTCCATCGTACCCGAGATTTCTGTTGCATTGGCGTCACCAAATACTCATATGTGATCAGGCATAGCATTACTTTTGTCGCATCGCACTCGTTACGTTGCGCCAATGTAAATCCAGCATCAAACTGGTGTGACATGCCATAAAATATTACAGTAGAAATTGCTTATTTTAGTTATATCTTATTCATCCATACAGTACATTGTTATAAGGATATAAACAAGAATGTAAAGCATTTCAAATGAGTACAAGAGACACACACACTACATTACTTTTTCTTTATTTCCTTGAGTTTGGTTTCCAAACATTTTGGCTAACGCCCAGCCAGGCCAGGCATTTAATCATAATTATTATTTTTCACATTTGTTTTGTTTACGTTTATAAAATCAGTTTCATGCATACGAATACTTCATAGATTGTATTATACATAGTTGTATTTCTCCACGTAATAATAACAGCTATTCTTGTTTGTTGTACATATCGTTGCAGATAGTATTACTAAGTAGTTTTATTTTAAACTCTTTATTTTTCTTGAAAGTGTCATGGTAATCACAGATTTTTATCTACGATTTGCAGATATAATTTTTTATTTTTGGAAGTTTCGAGTTAATATAGGGACTCTCCTTCCAGCTATAAGGATGGGCAGATGTGTTTTATTAGGGGCACATGTGAAATTATATGAATTGTAATAATTACCTGCCACATCACATGTGTAAATGTGCATGGGGCAGCAAAGAAGAGGCCCAAAAACAGGGCCTGAATTATAACTTTTTTTGTAACCCTACATAAAGAGTAACTGGGTTATTTGTATCTTCATTAATAGTTTGAAAAGAAATAAACTGTACAATGTTCATGAAATTTGTCTCAATATATATTTTCTCCGATATCCAACCAGTGGTCCTGAACATAGAACTAACTTACTCATTGCTAGCCCGGAAGATTACTTTTCTTATCATTTAGTCTTACAACTATAACTCAGCTCTATAACTCAGCTCTATAAGAAGTCATTTCTGGAACTATACATATTTAGATATTGTAAGGGAGTTATGCCAAGCAAAATACTAAAAAGTTTAAACCTAAAGATGTTTAAAATGTGGATATTAATGTTGTTTGTTCTAAATTCATGCCAATAGTTCTTGTTGTATATTGCATTATAAAACCAGTCACTACTTACTTCAAATTATTATTGTTCCATTAATGATTGCATTGATGCTCGAATTTACCTTACACATGGGATATATCACACTCATTAATTCTCCTCCATACAGTGTTAATTTGTGCCCCCAAAATGTATCATATATACTATACCTACCTCAAAATATATATAATTATCTTAGAGAAATTAATTGATGCATTGCATGTAGTTCCATTATGTATTTTCTCCTTCTCTTTAAATAATGTCTAACAGTCTGTACACTCTATATTTAATTCTATACAGTACAGTGCATTTAATGTGAGTTCCATTAACTCATACAATACAAATCTTATATACGTTAGGGTTAAAATTCACTTTCAATCATATGTTTAATGCATCTCTGCATGCTGTTGTGACATAAATACCATAAATCTCATATGGTAAAAACTGTTCAGAAACTACATACAGAGAAATAATTAAATTACAATGTAACCTAGAATTATTTAGTGCATGATTGGTTGTCAGCATTGACGTAAGGGAGGTTGGTTACATTATCACAGTTTTATATTACCCTGTCATATATGAATGTTGTCTACAATAATATAAACGACAGTTAGATTCATTATCATCTCCACATGATATTTAAGTAAGTGCTGTGGCTGTCGTACAATGTTATGTTCTGTTCTCTCATGTAACAGTTCATGTTTATTACTAACAATACCCGACACGTTGCACCTACCTAGCATATATATAGGATTCTTGAACGTACCACTTTTAACCAACTCCTTCAAGCACAGATGTAAACAGCTGTTTCAAATTACTTTATTGTATATATTCCAGTGCTTTATAAATACAATAAACCCCTATTATAATTGACTAAAAGGGAGGGGGTTGAAGGTAGTTCATTTTAACAGAAGTCCGTCCGGTATATAACAAATAAGTTTTTAAAGGTTTTATTTACATCCGTGAAATAATCTTAATTGATATGAAACATGTTTATTGTGCATGGTAAAAACATATCCAGCAAAACAAAAGCAAGCTTATGAAGTTTACAAATTACAAATAATATCAAATACAAAAAAATTCCTGCATTCATAACTGATGCAGTTAATCGAACTAGCAGAACTATATGCACTGTGCCTGACAACGTTATAATGTGTGGAATTACAGACAATGTCGCTTGGATGGAGGACAGCGTGAGTCGTAACACACAACATTTACACAACTATGCATCCGTTATAATAAAAAAACACCATAATAGGGTCTGTTTTAATGAGGGTTTACAGTATACAAATAAAAAGTTTTAAAAAGCTATCTCCACATGAATCATGCATAAGAAGATGAATGAAGATTTTCACATACTATGCTACTAAAGCAGTTCTTCGAAAACATATCCCTATATACATAATCCAGGAATAGGAACAAGAAAGCATTTATTTACCTGATTGTGTTTATCCATTCTGTGCCAGTTTCCACATCACCTTAGAGATCTACCACATGTGGTAAACATCTAGAGGTACAGCACGCAATTCGCTACTCATTCTTTTACATGGCGAGTTCCCCAGGAGGCCTATTACCATGTCACAAATATGCACACAATGTTGAATCATAAAAACAACTCAAGTTGTTTTTAAAATACAGCATCATTTGCTTACGTGACAAAATGAGCATACACAGCTGCTGGAGTGAGGAGATTTGAGCTGCTCTTAACGGAGAGGTCTTGAGAGCCGATGAAGGTGATTGAGGAGAGTATGGAGCTGCAATAGAATGAGAGAGCAGGGGAAATAGCGTACATAGGGGTTCTCAGTTGGGGTTTCGCTGAATGAAAATAGCTCTGACTTCAGCTCCACAATTATTCCGTGATAGAGCATTCTCCACAGAAACGGGAGGCATCAAATGATCCTCGTCAGCCGGAGTAGGTGGTAGTGGTTCACCATGAGCAACTGCAATGTTATGTAACACAGCCAGCAGCCTGCAATGTTATGTAACACAGCCAGCAGCCTGCAATGTTATGTAACACAGCCAGCAGCCTGCAATGTTATGTAACACAGCCAGCAGCCTGCAATGTTATGTAACACAGCCTGCACATGCAGCGAGCGAGCGAGGCGAGCGAGCGATGATCCTGCTGGTTGTATGGAGGCTTGTTCGTAGTCGAAACCTTTGTTTCCATATTTTTCAGCCATTCCACAGTGTTCCTAGTCCTCTTATATGCTGTCTGTGTTGTACTGGTTTTCTGCTGCTGTTGTTGGGACCAGTACCGGAGTGAATAGAAATGGAAGTCGAGGGTAGCCATTGTCTCCCAGCAGTATTACTGGTCATCCATCTGTTGTTGAAAATCCTCGAGTCGTGAGTACTGCCGGGAGGCCACCTAGTCAGGATGTCCAGGATCTGTAGGTTACGGCCTGATACAACCAACCCACAAATTTAATTTTACAATGTTACGAAACATTAACAATTAATGTTGGCAAACAAATATTTTAGTATTGGCATATTTAGAATTAATTGTATGGTATTAACAGTTTTGTATCCAATAAACATTACACACATGCAATCCTATACATCAATTGTTGATATAAAACAATCATATGGTGCACATCCCAACAAACATACCTGAACATTGAGAGACACGTATCCTTTCCTATCATGGTACAGCTCTGCAAAATGGCCACCTAATCTCCTAATGCCAATGTGGGTGGGTGCACTTACACCAGGAAACCAAACCCACCATTCGCGTACAACAGCCTGTAATTTTCCTGAAGTTGTAGCTGTCCAGGAAAATTCACAAACTGCAACAGGTGAGAGGATACTATACTACCTGTTATAAAAGTCACTACTTGTAAGAGCCTTATTTACACAATTCAACCTGTGAGAAATACTAGACACCTTACTGCAGATATTACTGATTACTACACCACCTTATTTTAAAATTGCATGTCCAGACATATTGGGACGCATGTACTAATAAACGCTACACATCACTACTGTGTTCACAGACATAACAACCTAACAGATGTCTAACACAAGAAGATGGATGGACTCGAGTGTGATGTGATAGCACTTGGGGTCGAAACACCACCTACTACAAGAACCATCACATAATACAACATGACCAAACCAAACCATCAAGTAGTAATAACAATAAAAACAAACAAGAAACCGGACTTAGGCTACTCCTCGGTTGCGAGCTCTCTCTCACTTCTACCCGACCAAACTATTCTCCCACGCCCTTCCTGAACATCGTACACTGTTTTCTATTTAACTATGCAGATACACAGGACTCTCCGTATATAGTTGCTAAACATTTGTAACCTGCATGGCAGGTATGTTGGCTGCATTAACTTACCGCTACCTAATATTACAGTGCCACAAACAAATGATTATTCTAAATTACTCTTCAATTCTCTGCACCTTCTCCAGTTCTCACACATACGGGTCCCATATTGCTGCAGGAAATCATAACATTGGCCGTACCATTCTGCCATACGCCTTCACCTCCACCTAACCGCAAACAAAATACATTTGCCATGCAGTTTGATTGAACCGATTCATAACCGTCATGTCAAAACACACGTCTTGCTGGCAATGACATGCTCCATTTGGTGTCTGCAGTGGTTCATTACATACTAGCTCAAACACTTGTGGCTATAAAGTAGAATTAACCTAATTACATTATTACACACTTACCTCACTCGCATGCGCACACACACACATTACATGGTATGCAAATAATTTCAATAACTTTTGAAGTTAGGAAATTGAAAACATATGTGATATCTGTTGAGGCGGCCAGCATACTATAACTAGGTGAATATTAAGTGACAAAAACAATGGTTGACAACTAATACAGTTCTTTGTTCATGTATTTGTACTGTCATGGAAACTCTAATTTCACTACTTTCATTAGTATAGTCTATTTTTGACAGGTAAAAGTTTATTTGTATTCTAATATTTATATATTGACATCACACTCAATATGTAATGAGCTTAATGTGATGATAAATAAGTAAACATTTTCCTAAGGGAGAATTTTGAGGTTAAAGCACTACTCTGTTTTTATTACAAATGCATGAAAACCAAATAACTAACACAGTACCTACCCACCTGGAAACTATTGCTGCCTTAAAATTGCAGGGCTGGAGGTACTGGCAATCGTCTTTTATCTCTGTTATCGGCGGCAACAAGAGGCACAATAGTGTCCAAAACAGTTAGCCTCGTGGAAACGTTTCACAAACTATCAATGTCCGAAAAGTATTTGCATGGATTTTGGTTGGTTGTCGTGCAAATACCGACGAGGAAGTTCATTGAGTTGATGATTATCGACACGCTGAAGTATATCCAAACGATCTTCATCAAATAACCTCGGCACTTCGTACTCCATCAATAGTTAACATAACTAACAAAGCACATGTACAACCTAGATTAGACACTGGCACAGAAACAGCACACCACACATAAAAATGACATTACCTACCACATTAATATTTACGAGGTTAAAATATGCAGTTAAATTATTGCCATGCAGTAGGTAATTACCATAAATGTTCACCTTTTACATGTTCCATACTTCACAATTGCTCTTTAATCGAACATTACAATTTATTAAGCGTGTTTTTTAAAATGATATTCCGCCATCTTGCTGAAGGAAGCTAAAAGGCACGCATTAGGCAGCCTTATTCACAGCTTCCTTTCCTTCAATTTAAGGACGCCTTCAGTAAGGAGCAACTAAAGAATGGTTCTTGCATTGTAATGAAGGCTTCCTTTCTGATTTAAGGATGCCTTAGGTGGCGTTGCGCAATACGCGCGTGTGTGTATATGTGCGTCATGCTCTTGCTTTGGCCTGGGAGTGTAAGTAGCTGGGCCGCAGCACGGCCTGGTGCGGGCGTGCTGCGGTTTGCTGCTGAAGAACGGCCCTAGATCCTCTGGCAGGGCAGCTGTCTGTCGCTACATGGCTGGCGGGCGTGCTGCGGTTTGCTGCTGAAGAACGGCCCTAGATCCTCTGGCAGGGCAGCTGTCTGTCGCTACATGGCTGGCGGGCGTGCTGCGGTTTGCTGCTGAAGAACGGCCCTAGATCCTCTGGCAGGGCAGCTGTCTGTCGCTACATGGCTGGCGGGCGTGCTGCGGTTTGCTGCTGAAGAACGGCCCTAGATCCTCTGGCAGGGCAGCTGTCTGTCGCTACATGGCTGGCGGGCGTGCTGCGGTTTGCTGCTGAAGAACGGCCCTAGATCCTCTGGCAGGGCAGCTGTCTGTCGCTACATGGCTGGCGGGCGTGCTGCGGTTTGCTGCTGAAGAACGGCCCTAGATCCTCTGGCAGGGCAGCTGTCTGTCGCTACATGGCTGGCGGGCGTGCTGCGGTTTGCTGCTGAAGAACGGCCCTAGATCCTCTGGCAGGGCAGCTGTCTGTCGCTACATGGCTGGCGGGCGTGCTGCGGTTTGCTGCTGAAGAACGGCCCTAGATCCTCTGGCAGGGCAGCTGTCTGTCGCTACATGGCTGGCGGGCGTGCTGCGGTTTGCTGCTGAAGAACGGCCCTAGATCCTCTGGCAGGGCAGCTGTCTGTCGCTACATGGCTGGCGGGCGTGCTGCGGTTTGCTGCTGAAGAACGGCCCTAGATCCTCTGGCAGGGCAGCTGTCTGTCGCTACATGGCTGGCGGGCGTGCTGCGGTTTGCTGCTGAAGAACGGCCCTAGATCCTCTGGCAGGGCAGCTGTCTGTCGCTACATGGCTGGCGGGCGTGCTGCGGTTTGCTGCTGAAGAACGGCCCTAGATCCTCTGGCAGGGCAGCTGTCTGTCGCTACATGGCTGGCGGGCGTGCTGCGGTTTGCTGCTGAAGAACGGCCCTAGATCCTCTGGCAGGGCAGCTGTCTGTCGCTACATGGCTGGCGGGCGTGCTGCGGTTTGCTGCTGAAGAACGGCCCTAGATCCTCTGGCTGGGCAGCTGTCTGGCTGGCGGGCGGTAACCGGTAACATAAGAACACGTTTTATTTGCACACACACACAACACACACACACACACACACACATACGTATCTTTATTCACTTTACACATAAAATTGAATTAACAAGAAAAAAAAATTGCCCATCATAAAAAGATTAGCATATTACGTAGGCGTGGACGCACATAAACTTAAAAATAATAATTAAAAAACAGGCATTGAATTAAATTTGAAGTTATTATACATACATACATACATACATACATACATACATTCATACATACATACACGGATTAAGAAACTAATCTGTGCAATGTGCCACTCTTTTTACAGCAAAAGAGGACAGATAATGGACGTGAAAAAAGACATGGAGGGTATGGCATAGGTGGCGGCGGCGGCATATGACTAGGACAAAGCTTACTGTCCCCGTCTGCTACACATCCTCCCCCCTCCAACCTGATTCCACAGACAATACACCAGTGTCCCCTTCTGGCATTAAGAGATACATTGCTTCATGCTGCTTGGGACAACAGATGTCAAAGTGTATGATGGTAGCTTGTGAAATGTTAGACCACTAACATCAGTAAGGGTTAGTTTTCCATACACTTTCTTTTAATTCCACAGTTGTAATGGTTCATACTTAATGTCATATATTTATATGTTAAAAACATAAATATTTATGTTTATTATCAGGAAATTGTATTTAATCAAATTTGCAATATTTCTTTTGTTAAAATTTGTTTTGACTCATTTTATATAACATTTTTAAATTATTATTAATCATGATATGTCCTCTATAGTTTGCCAAGTAACCAGATCATAAACTTTGTATGAATGCAAGCATATTTCTCCTATTGCTCAAAGGAGTGTGTTACATTTTCTTTGTGCCAGCCACGACTGCCATTTCAAATTGTAAATTACATTCACGTTAAAATGAGCCCTTTCGAAGTTGTGGTTAATTTTTTCTTTGAACCAATTTATATCCTTTTGCTACTTACTACTGTAAATCCAGCCATACGAGTAATAACCACTGTGTATATATTTCACTATACCCAAAACTAAAAGTCTGACGCTACAATGAAATGCATTTATTGGTCATTACGTCAAATGAAACAGCATCAACGAGTGCTCACTTTACTGTGAACTGCATATATGTGCTAAATTGTTGAGAGTTTTTTTTTCATGTTCAGTGGTTAACTATTGTACTGTCGTATATTTACGGACATCCAAATTTTATGAAAAGTGTCCCAGTCAAGTTGTATTTTAAAACACTTTAGCTTATATCCTCTTTCATACTTGGATGCCTTAAATGGCTACGCATCTTTGGAGCCTGCCTGCGAATCACATATGTTCTCTACCATTGCAACATGATTCTGATTGATACCGTAATATCTACTCACAAAGACAAGCCTTGAATAACAAACATGAAAGTAATGTTAAAGTATTGATGAAATTTGGGTGCTCCTAAGAAGAGTGCATACCACTGCAGTGTTACAATAGTTGTCGAGCACCACACCAAAGCTGTCACCCCAGTTTATTTACTACAGTATTTTGATGACAGAAAACAAAAAGCATGAGCACCCAAATTCCTACATAGTTTGTAAACAGCTTAAAATTATATTTTGTCTCAAATCTATCCAGATAAACCTTTTTATGTAGCATTTACACAATCAAGTAAATGTACATATCATTTAGGGTACATACAAGTATGTTTAAGATCAGAGTGCAGATCATTTTCTGATTTGCTACAACACTTGCATGTTCTTCATGATTTTTTGTTAGGAACTATAATATTTACACACAAATCGTACAGGCCTCATAACAACTGAGTATTACTGGATACCTTTATGGCACGCTTCACTATGCTTCATCAAACATGCCACCACTAGCACAATCCTCTACGACATCTGAAAGGGGCTGATCTTCAGTTGCATATTTCTCACTCTTAGCATAGCTGTAACTTAAATAACAGAAAATAAAGAAAATGCTTGAACAGTACAGCTTCATTCATGTAACTTACTTAATATCACTACCAATCAAAGTCACTTTGTAGTTAAACAAATGATACCTACCCAGTGCTGTAAAATGTCAAAAGTTTTTAAAAATGATTGTAAGTCTTCATTATGGAATAAATAAAATGTTTTTAATTACAATCACTACTTAGCTTCAATAAAACCTTCCTCACACATATATAACAATTTCAAATGTATTTTCTAAATCATGTAATAATGTAATAAGTTTATTCGTTGCAATAAATGTCGCTGCCACATGTAGTAGGCCCATGTCTGTTAGGCTTGAGTACATAAGAACAATAAACATGTGTCACTTGTCGAGTCTGATAAGAAAGAGCCACTTGTATACATTTTCATTAAGGTCATCCAGGGACCCCAATAAAATATCAATTAGTTTTCAGTATGGTGGCTATTTTCCAAAATGGTGAACCAAATTTTCTATTGGAAATAACAGAATCTTATAAAAAAAAATTGCTCAACTTTATATGCAGAACAATGATTATATGAAACATTAACGAAATATTCTTTAAAAGTTAGTGAAAAAACCATTGCCGTTATCTCACTACATGTGAATATTAGAGTACACCATCATAGTCTTCAATTTCTCCTTCTCCGTCTTTGTCTTGTACTGCTGTTGAGTTAGTGGACGTCAAACACTTTCCCTTACAGTCCTTACACAAAAGAGTACAGGAGATGCCAGTGTTTTTACAGCTACAGCATGATTCGCATTCGCATCCTTCTTTACAATTATAGCTGACTAATTCCCTGCAACTTTGCAATTTTCCCATATAGGTGGAAGAGATGTCCACAATGATGTTCAATAAATAATCACTCTTTACCCAACCCCATTCTGAAGGTGGTAGTAAGATTGGACTCGCTATATGGGACTGCTCCCATATATGGTCATCTTGATAAGCAGCCTTTAGTATGTGCTTTTGCAAAACAGCTAAGGTAGGACGCACATTTTCTAGCAGTCTACTTTTTAATGAAAACAAACATTTTCTCGCTTCATTGATTGACAATTCTGTACATTCTTTACTTACTGTAAAGCAGAACAACAAAAGTTTGAAGTTTCTCCTCTAATTCTGGGCTGAGGTAATTCATATGGTGTGAAAGTACGGGAAAAGAACTTGTTATATCTTTGTATATTTTTGCTGGTCTCAGATTCTGTAGCTCTAGTTTATTATATTTAACTGTGGCCTTGCTGGTCCCAGATTCTTTAGCTCTTGTTTATTATATTTAACTGTGGCCTTGCTGGTCCCAGATTCTGTAGCTCTAGTTTATTTTCGTAATTGAAAATCTTTGTCGAAATAAGGTTTAAAATGTTATTCACTGATTTAACAACTATTTACATGTTTACACAACACGACACTAACAACAATTCAACCCTGCTTCTGACCGATGCTCATAGCTTATCATTAATTAACAACATACTTATTCAGAGTATTACACACTATATTTGAAGCTCACGCGAGTTTGAACGATATCTATAAATGAAAGATATTCCAAATAAATACAAGCATTGCTAATAAATGTGTTTAACAACTGCAAAAGAGTGAAGCGCAAAGGTGTGCTTACAAAAGATCTAGTTTTGGTAGCTTTGTCAAGTACCAGGAAACCAGTTTTTTTTTTTGAGCAGGGGTGTGCCCAGTTCTCTTCAATTTACAGCCAGCCCCTGAAGTCTTCCCTCCCTCCTGTAGCACCCCTAGTCATATGTTACTGTCATCTCTCTCTACTAGCTCTACCCACTTCAGGGAAGTATCTAACGCCCCACCACTTGACAAAACCAAAAACATGTTTCTCGTAACAAGAGTCTCGTCCAACTCAAAAACATTGGCTGCGAAATAACCTCCATATTCGTACGCAGTATTATTTACTGAGTAGCAGATAAGTAGAGGTATGCGCTCTAAGAATTCATTATGAGGGCTGCGCCCCGCAGCCCTACCTCAGCAGCCACTACTGCTTCGGAGTAAATGTCCCAGACAAAATCAGCCCTTTTTAAAGCCATGTTGGTAATTACTTTTGTTGTGAACTGTTGAAACTCATGGCGGCAATCAGCAATATTCTCCAAATGTCTTTGATGTTCTTGGAGGAAGTATGTTTTGATAACAGTTGCACCATCAAATACAATGGCATCGCATTGGCCTGTGAAATCTGCACATTTATCTGTTTATCTGATACTGTTTCAAGTATTTTAGTTCTGATTTTCCACATGCCCTAATTCCTCCACCGACAGAGAAGAGGGAAAGTCTGATTCTCATGTTGGAAAAATGTGCCTAAATCCAACGCACAGTGTTAGGCAGCAATGAAAAGTTTAGAAAATAACTGGACATCATTTTTCAGTCTTATACGCCTAGGGATCGCTCTTGCCTCTAGATCCGCAAATAACTTCTTCTTGTTAAACTTTATAGATCTGAAAACACTTACACTTTGGTTCTGTGAGAATCGTTCTTTCATGAATGTGCAGTAGAGTTTTTTTACTATCTTTTTCAAGGTTTTGCAGAGACATCACTCTATCAGAGCTTGCAACAATATGTGTATTGAGAGAAATAAGATCACCGCCCAATTGTTCAAAAGGGTTGCAGTGCAGACTCTAAAAAAGAATCTGTTTCATCTAGTTAAGTAATTTCTTCTGGTAGGACTCGTATTGTTCATAGTGAAGATTCGGCTTACATTTAGCATCAATGATACAGAATTCATCAACTAACCTATTTATCTCTGGACCACCCAAAGCCCACCGCATGAGTGCTTTGCACCATGAAACAGTGCAATAGCTCCACCTTCTCCTTTAATGTCTCTTTTGTCGTTCAAAACTCTTCATTCACTCACTATCTCTGCTCTGTCGGAAAGTTCTTCCCAATCTTTCATATGAATGCTCAACCATTGTGCATAATTGAAATGATCAAAAACAAAAAACCATGGAATCATTTTCTTCAGGGTGTTTTTGAAGCAAGTGTAATCTGCCATGCGGATTGAATACACAAATGTAAACAAAAGAATCTCTATGATCATTACCATCATCCAGTAAAGAAAGGTAGGTGATTCACTCAATTTTTTTTCAACTCATTTTTTAAGATCACAGGCTTTGTCAGTACTATCATAAGCCAGAATAAGTAAATTATAAAGACTGGAGGCAGTTACCTGGTGCATTGTTCTAGATTTGTTGACATGTGTTACTTTCATACATGCATGTGCAGATGTTTCAAACATCAGTCCCGAGTTGGCAATGATATAGGACGAACCAGATCCACCTAAGCTCTGTCCAATAAGTATGAGGAAGGCCTGCTCTATGTGGCCAGTTCTACTACAACAATTTTCCTAAAGTGTATAGTCGCTGGTCCATTGTAATTACAGGGACTTCAGTTGGGTTCACATATTTAGTGATGTTCATAGGGATATTCATGGAATGTCTAAGCATTGATACAGAGTTAGACTACTCAGTAAACAAAGGAAGAAGATCTTGGATTTGCAGAAATATCATTGTGTTTATTGGCTTTAGTTGCATGATACCCAGACCAAGACCAAGATATGTATATTCAGAGGAACACTGCAGCTTTCTTACAAATTGATATTACTGATATGGCGTCGCCATTCTTGTTCTCTCAATCACAGCTCCTTCACACCCTCTTCAATTATCAACTTCTTCTCCAAATCTTCCAATATAGGACTGGTTATTTGAGGTGTTGCACTTGGAAGAACACCTTGTAGTTTGTAAGGGGCTGTACGGTAGAATTCTGGTAGAGCAGGAAATGTATGCACATCTTTGTTTGTGATACCGGTTCTGGTAATATCCCTTATTCATATGGGAAAACTGTACCTGCATTAGTGGGTGTTGGTAGCTGGTACATCGAAATGCTGGTGCCATGGACTGTGGTTTCTGACAAGTTGTGGTCAATATTGTCATATGAACTAACAGTGAACAACCCTTTTTTAAAACTGGCAGGGGCAGAGGACTCCCTCATTCGGACTCCATCTTTCTTGGAGCAATCTACCACATCTTGACGAAGTTCTGTTGTGATTTCTGATAGAAGGTTGTATGAAATGGATAATCCTAATTTGTGATCTTCATTTACGACAATTTTATCACGGGTTCTGCCATATGTAGATAAAGCCTTGAAAATCTAAAGGGGTGGTTCATATGTTTATTTCTGTCATACTTGATTTCCACTGGGTACTTTCTTCCTATGATTGAAAAGTATCAGCTGAGATATAGTTAATGCTGGTTGTGTAGCGTGTCTGTCTTCCAATTCAGTAGTAAATTTACTGTCACTAGTAAACTCGAGGGTATTGATAATTTCAACAGCAAGTGTCACAGTGTCAAAGCTACCATTGAAATATCTTGCAGACCCAAAAAACATCTCTTTTATCAACCTGGAAATAAATCTTTGAGATGTTATAGCATCGGCATCACTGTCATCGGGTGGTACACTTTGGAAATATTTTCATTATCTCGGACTAGAACATATAACATATTCTTTGCCTTTCTTCTCTGCTGTTAAATTAGGGAAATTGTAGACCTCACTCTCACTCACTCACTCACTCTCACTCACTCTCACTCACTCACACTCTCTCACTCACACTCTCTCACTCACACTCACTCACTCTCTCACTCACTCTCTCACTCTACATATATATCAATACATATTTATATATACATATATATATATATATATATATATATATATATATATATATATATATATATATATATATATATATATATATATATATATATATATATATATATATATATATATATATATATATATATATATATATATATATATATATATATATATATATATATATATTCACATGCACATATATATACATATACATAAATATATTTCACACACACACACACACACACACACACTTATATATACATATATCTGGTTGTATGAACATCTGGTTGTTCATCCAGTCCAGCGAGCTCCACGAGTTTTGTACTGTATATGTCTGAAATAATCGACATACAGAAAATGTATTCGCTATCTTTTGAAGCTAGTTTATGACTTATAAAGGATGCAACATGTGGAAAGGCAATGGACTAACATACAGTGGTTCCTCCATTATATTGTCCTTGATTTTAAGTCTCTACAGATCTTGCTTTGTTGAGTAGGTTGACCATACATCTGACATGGTATTTACCTTCCATAGCAATTAAATCTGTACCCTCGATTAGAGCACGAAGATTCGTGTTATCAATAAGTGACTTTTGTTTATAATGTTTCATGGATTGCACAAAATAACACGAAAAGCACTGGATTGAAAATCATCACAAACACAATCTTTATTACACATCACACATCTTGTCACAACACCACCACCACCACCAACACAAGAACAAATAAGTACACTACAGTTGAAGCCACCAGCAACCTACTAGGCACAAAATATCCCAAACACACATTTTTTCACAAATATACTTTTAAGTTCCATAGTTGCAACATTGATAAGCGAATGATTCTACAGTGGACATTTATTGCATGAAAAACAAATATTTTCCGTAAGTCTCGGAGCCGGCTGTGATGCTCATCGTGTCTGGCATGGCGAATGTGTTCACGATTCCCCACACAATTTGGCTTAATTTCAATTTGTGGTTTCCTGGTTACATAACTGTGATGTTTGAATAGCATGGTCCAGATATTTTGTGTTATACTTAAGAGTACATTGTTTATGCCAACGTGCCTTGTGTTTTTCAAAGGTTGCCTGTATTCCACCTCCTTCGTCAAATTCTTCAATTTTGACACGATTTGGTAACAATGCAATGTCTTGAAATTTTGTTAACTTTACTGATAATGTTTTGTACCTCGCATTCAGTTGTTTTGGATAACGATGCACAGCTAGACAGATGAAATGACCATGTTGTTGGCATAGACATCATTTACGCCTGTCGAACACAGGAGGAGGGGGCAAGTCTGAGATTATTTCTTATAGTCATCTCATAAGTTTACCTGCAACAAACAAATCGCTTCTACATGTGTTTTAATATAACTTCACACACAATTTTCTAACAACAAAAACAAATCTGAATTAAATAATTTATATTTTAAATTTTTTTTGTTATTACTGGTCCTAAAATTATAAATAAAATAATAATTATTTGATTTTTACATGGAAATAATTAAGATACATACATTTAAACTCTTCCATTAAATTTCATATACAAAAAAACATTAAAAACGACACCTGAACTGCACATGTAAACCAATTTTAAGATTTGATCAACCATTTTGGAAAATGGCCACCATATTGAAAACTAATTGATATTTTTTTGGGGTGGGTCCCTACCTAAAATGACTTGTACGACCTTAATATACATGTATGCAAAGATTGCCGGATATTTATGCGTACAGACAGCACTATATGGAGCATCTAACAGCTAATATGCTGTGTCATTTTGTAAGTCTGTTTGTCCACAGCCATTTCACGTAAACTTCAATTGCATCAAAATATAGTTAAAGCTAAGATAAATGGTGCATATGGCAACTATCTAGCAGATGGCATGCTGCAGTATGCAAAAACTACTTGCTAGGGAAATGTGTTTTGTACAAGACTTAGGATAACATCAGTGGTCTTCCAGGGTGGTTTGGTAGGAACCTGAAATAAACAGTATCAGCTGGTAAACAGCATAGTCATAGTCATTCCTATGGTACCTCACTTTTCTCCATTTCTATAAGTTACCAATCCCACTAGCAGATCTCACTACAGTACAAATAATGACGCCAAACAACATAAAACCGGAACCTTTCTTGGATGATCAATGAATCCCAATTCAGATGACATCTGTCCATCGTATGCGCTTGGATCATCCACACTTTGCAGAGTATTTGGCCAGTCAGTCTAATCGGGCATGCATCAAAATACACATAATTTATAATAAAAACCTAGCCTTTAAAAGTTTAACCAGATTCAGCCCTTTTGGCTTCTCTGCCTCATAATTATATTCTCACAAGACGTGAACGAACGTCAAAAAACCTTTGCAAATCAAAGTATGAAACCCCGAAGGTGCACATTTGAAAAATTAATCTGACCACGCATGAACAATCGCCTTAAAGATTTGGCACAACACAATTCTAGTTGCGCAGGTCAATATAGCAGCCTTCCATTCAAGGTCATGTTCACTATGTTTGGCAGGTGCACCTCGGAAAATGTAATTTATACTTTTCAACTGAGTAATCTTTACTGTTTATTTTTAATTTTTTCTGTTACCATGCTCGTTCACAAGCTAAAACAATAAGCTAATAGATTTTAAAAATTTCGCTAAACTGCATACTGGCCGGCACGCAGCTTTAGCTAGCCCAATCAAAGTGACCGGCCATAAGAATCATAAACTCTGACAATATTAAAATATTATACGTAAACCTAGAGTTGTGGCGCCTGAGCCTAGTCAGAATCAAGGAAGTCACAACAAATGAGATCTAACAGGGTGCTACACATCACAGGTATGCATCTAAAAGGAACTGAAACCAACTTGAGGAAGCCAAAACCTAAAATTCAAATGTGCTGGCCAAAACAAACTAACTCTACTAAGATTCCCGCAGCCCACCCACCAAAATTACTTTAGCACTGACACGAACTATGGCAAAATACTGCCCTGTTAATCAAAATGGCTTGTGCCACAACTCACCTAGATCTGACCGCACCTCAATTTGGCAATTACAAAATTACACACCAACCATATTGATATCTAAAAAATATTAAAGATCCCACTTTTAATCACTCCGACGAGGGCGATTATCCATGTGGAATCACAGTAGCAGATAACACCAGCAGTGTTGATGAAGCGAAGGGAGGCTGCCAAACGTGTTAGGTATATCGCCAGAACGACAGACGTCTTGGAGCACCAGTTTATGAGTAACATAGGAACACACTAAGGGAAAAGGAGTAAAGTAGAAGGGGAGGGGCAGGAAAAAGGTATCTAGCACACACAGAACACACACCAGGCGCCGTGCTCGTACGTGGCGAAAATAAGTACTTGCTGTGGTGGGAAATTCAAAAAGGGGGGGGGGGGGGGTTAAGAGAGAGGGAGCGGGAGAAAGAGAGAGTGTGTGTGTGTGACTGTGTCTGCATGCGTAAATATTGCTGCATCTGTACGAATATGAATGATGTGTGTATGTGTATATATATATAGTGTGTTGTTTTTTCATTTCTGTTTACAATTATTTGAATTATTAAATAGAGATTTTTGGACATTCGTCATTGCGATGCATCTAGTCAATCACACCAATTGCACTATTCAAAGATAATTAGAATGTTATTTTCATACGAGCAAAATTTTCCAGAGCTTCATCAAAACAATATGCAACTCAGAATGCAACACACTCGTAAAAACATCAAAGCAAAGCCATCTCGCAAAAGACGTTAAATTAAATTGTCTCTCCCCCCCCGCCAGTTTCCATTTTCCCCCCTCGAAATAAAGTAAACAAAACCCAAACAAACGTAACTAGATGAAAATAAAACAGGTTGGATGCCAACCTGGCTATAATGTCCTACGTTTTAATTTGTACAGAATGTACAGAAATACAACATTTCAGTGCGACCTATACTTGAAACACTGGTTTTTTAAATTTTGAACTTACTGGTTGGCGTTTCTGAAAAAAAAAAGTGTAAATGATTTACTTATAAGGATGTTCCTTTCATGTTTTAAAATATTTGTCCGCATAAATATCATGACAAGAAATTTACTTCTTGTAAAGGCCAGTCACGTTAAAGTGAGCAATCTAGAAATAAACCTTTGAAAAAAAACCATTGCCCACAACTGCGTATGTATAACCATGTGTGTCACCACACAGGCTGGGGATGAACACATCCAATTATGTTGTCAATGAAATTTCATAAGTAGTTCTAAGAAATAACGCTGTATTTCAAGTGTAATGTTTAAATTTATGGCTACTTAAGTCGTTTGAAGTTAATTTTATAAAGTTTAGAGTAATTATTGGCGTAAAGATAATGTGTTTACTGTAACTCATAATTATATTGTCAAGTGATCGGTGCAATGGTCAAAACCAACGGCCCATTCTTGTGGTTCCTTCATGCTTGTTGCTTGGCTTTGCTTGTGTGGAGTGGTTGCGAGGCAAGCTATACAACTTTGGAAGTTGGAAGTTGTTATGTTTTAATATTTCTCATTTATTTTTCAGCTTATCTGCAATCATCATTGTTTTTTTATAGGTCGTATAGTGTTTAATTTTGTTGTAGTGATTTTGTGTAAAGTAATGAGTTCCAGCAAACTATGTACGAATAGTTAGTGTCAGGAAGACATTATAAATCTCGCCGAAAGTACTTATTCTTTAATTCGTCGAGGAGAGATGAAGCCGTGCAAGATCATTGAACTGTCTGGAGGTAAGTGTAAATGTGTTTTTACAACGTGTTTCCCTAAACAGATTTTACGATTTTGAAATAAATCGTCAAAAAAGAACAAGTAAGAATCGACAGTTGGAAACGTGATATTATAAACGGAAAGTTAAATAACAATAACGAAAATAAATGAACGACAGCAGAAACACAACATTAATTTATTGAAATGAGTTTCTGAAGTACATGTTATATCCTAAGTTTGACAAATAATATAAAAAGTGATATGTACCTATGTATCTACATCTATCTGTTTAACCTTTCTTTTAAATCTGTCTTGAAAACAAGTGCAAATTTTGCTAGCAGTAAAAATACGTTAATTTTACACGCTTGTATATGACTGTGTTATTTTGTAAGGTTGGCCTAACCTCAAACTTGTGTTCATGTAGTTATTCATCCTAAGTTACAGTGTTAAATTTTACTATTGTTAACATAACATAAACGTCACAGTTTGCTGCTACGCCCTATGAACTATAAAATCTTGAAGCTGGTTTTGTTAACTATAGACCTCTAGCTGTGCTCTAGTGTAATTGTTTTATTTGGTAATACTTGCCATAATAAGAATTAGAAAGTATTTATAATTAATTGTTAACAGTTATAGAATAATTCCATGTTTAAATTTCGAAATGGATGTTCGACAAGACAACCTTTTGAGAAATATCAACTAAGATAGTATGTGTTCTTGAGTAAGCGCAACTGTTTGCTACATAAGCCACTTTGGCCGCAAAAATATTGTAGTTATTGAAATTTAATGTGGCTGTAAATGACACTGCATAGTCAATACCCCAGACTCCCAGAGCTCCTGTTTACTTGCGAGTGCATGTTTTGTAAAGGTTAGATTACATTACGTAGTGTATGTGTTAAATAAAGTAAAGTATTTCTAAAGAAGCTGTAGGAGCTAGCTTTCAATAAGGGCCGGGCGGGCCGGGCTACAATTGACATACCTAACACATCCATAGTTATAGCGATAAGCGCATACAAAATACAAAAGCACAGTGGCCTGGCTACAATTGACATAATGATAATAATATTAGTTTGTTTATGTTGCTACATTTGTAGCGAAGAAATTAAGGTCTGTACATAGAGTTTATTTTAAATGATTTACATTATTGTTTGGAGTTGAATGTTTCTAGTGCCACTTCCCTTCAGATGGGCAAAATGTGTCAACCAACCACGTGGAGACGTTGATTGCAGAGAACTGAGAGAAGGAAGTGCACGAAGCTGCTGACATACTTCCATTCATCATCTGGATCTGGATTTGGACACCACTGACGAAGATGATTCTGGCAGTGGTGATGACTGACAGAGGTACCAGGCTGTTCTACTGCACAGTAGGTGCTGGATGGTCAATGGTGGTAGGGTTTGTATGACCAGGTAGAGGTATTTGCATTTTGCACCTTCTTGTTTGTAGTATACACATATCTGTTATGGGTGGGTACTATTTGTTATTGGAGTCCACATGTGTTTATGTATTTGTCATGTTGTTTGTTTAAATATGTTATTTTTGGTTGCTAGTATAAAACCAATATAAGCAATATTTTTTTACATAATATATACAGTTTTTGCAAAATTTATTCTAAATGTTCAAATGTGTGTTGCATGGCACGATGAGGTTATGTATATTGAGTTACTTGTTAACATAAATGTCATTGTAACATATTAACATATCTGGAATCTTGTTAATATAAGTGTCATGATAGTTTTACATCTTAGAAATTAAGCTGTATATTAATATGTAAATTTGTCAGTCGTAGACTAGATAAAAGTAACTTGCCTGTAAGTAATACTTTTATAATATGTACTTTACATTATAATTTTGCTGTCATTTGTGGATATATATTGGTTTTACATTAATTAGACATTCCTTTAAGCTTTGTGTGCGCATGTATAAACCAATTTTGTATGTATAGTAATTTTCTTACAATACTTTTCTCATTAAGATTTCAGTTTTGCTACAGTCATTGCAATGAAGGAACCACAACAATGATGAGAGTCTGTTCACTATACCTGTAAAATTGGTTTCTTGAGGTCTGTGTGGTTTTGACAAAAAGAAAATGTCGCATCCATTTGGGCCACAAGAGACAATGGAAATGTGGCCATCGTAGGTACATATGAAGGTTTACAAGCCTGGTATACACTTCTGTTACCACTTCAATGCTCAGTAAAAATGTCCAGTTCATTTTTGGAGGGTCTCAGAAGGGTACAAACACAGTGTAATGGTGTCAAAAAAAAAGTATGATTACACAAATGCATTTGTTGATATGTTTATATTTTTATTGTAAATTATTTTTATTTTATATATACGTAATATATTTATCTCCATTTATAAAGGTGAATATAAAACTATCCTTAAAATGTACATATACGTGCACATATTTGATATATTTTACTTTTTTTTATATACTGCCATGTTAAGTTTATTAGCGCCATCAATCTCTGTGCAGTGGTGTACTCTTTGCTCGGTTCATATCCTCTTTCTTACTGTGCTGTTCTGCGTCCTTGCATTCTCCTTTTCCCTTTGCGTCTCGTAATTTTTTGATTTGTCGTGGTTGTTTATTTAAGGCCTTGCAAGGCCTCGCTCTATGCTTCAGACGTCTGCTATGTTACGCCACTACCTTATGCCTGCAGGATGTATGTTTTCTCTTGATGGCTTAGTTCCACTTCACTTTGGTCGGCTGAGGCCAAATAGAGCTACCTACCATGTTTTCGAGCAGAGAGATGGGATACTTAGAAAATGGTGAGTCATGGGAAATGTTAAGTTTGCGGTACAATATTTTAACGTTTGTTAATTTGTGTGACAAGTGGTGTTGTATCTTGGGTATGCAGTAGTGCTAGCCTATTTCAAAATCTGGATTTGGCTGCCCTTACAAATTATTTTTTGGCTTAACTAATGTGTGTCCCTTAACTAAAGTGTCGTGTTGGTCCTTGTTCACCGCCCAAGTTTAATGTTTGCTATTTCACTGTTTCCATAACTTCATCACTAGGGCGTTCATTTTTCAATTGTTTGTTTTGTAAAGTTTTTATCTATCGGAGCTTTGACAGAACCCAAATTAGAGATATATATATATATATATAATGTATTATATATAATGTATTATATACATCATATATGTTACATGTTTTATATGTAATATTACACATGTTACATTTAGCAGTTCTGAAATTTAAACATTAAGTTTATTAACATGTGGCAATCATATGGCTGTCACATGGCAATGTTTGTTTACATGTAGCAGAAGGATACATAATGGGCAAGAAAGTAGAACTTTAGCAGGGCTTTCAAAAGTGCTCACTTTATCGTGAATGACCTATATCAGCAAACGACTCGGCAAGTCTGCAACTTGTTTGTCGATTAGGTGTACGCCTCCAGATCAGTGCCTTTAGTGCGTAATTTATAGTTATATCACTGTGCAATAAATTTATACTAATAACTGTTTGGTTAGTTGTACAGTATTGATTACAGTATCTCCTATCATATATATATATGTAGCAGGATAACCATAATCTGGCTGTCACTCATTTGTTTTGATTTAAGCTTGCTTTGTGCTTTAACATGTTGGTTTAAGACATGTGTGGAGTGAACTGAAGATGAAATATAGTGCCTATGTTTTGCACTTGTATATTTAACAAACAAATAACAGCAATTGCATATTATCATATGGTAAAAAATGTGTTGTTTGAGAATGCTGTATTGCTCAAAATTTTTCAAGAGTTTCGAGATATTGCACAGCCGGGTCTTCTTGTGGTCTTCCACCGAACTCTGGTAATTACCCTTCGTTTAGGGTTACCACGTCTGTGAGATAGGCCTCATTCATTGGCACACGTTACATTGGTACACTAGACCCGGGTAAGTTATCCATTCGTCGGGCCATCCTATGCAGTGTATGTAGAACTTGTGGGCATAAAGGATGCACCTCATCATGTTAGTACCTTGGGCGTCACAAGTCAACCAATGGCATCTGACTGGATTATTGAGGCATGTTGCACACCACTATACCAGGCTGTCAGTAAACCTGGGCACGTCGTCCCACCCTAGGCAGGTGTAGTGGAAGCACGTGTGGTAGTACGTACAGTAATTAGTATTGATACCAGTGCCGGTACACGTCTCTTAGGTTGTTTCATTTGTTTGAGTTGTAGTTGGTTCGATTAACGGGTTTCACTGAACACAAACATGATGTCTACTCGTTAGTCAGATGCCACAGGGCGTTGTGTGTTGCGGACAACTGCTAGGTCGGTAAGGGTGATATCCATAGGATGCGCTGGGCTTGTAGGGCTGCTGTCTATTCGTAGAAAAATGGGGTGGTACTTTCATAACAGCTACCAGGGTCGGGGGGTCTCTGTCTCTGCGCGAGGGGATATGTCAATGGCTGTAAGTGACTGTGGGAGGCCACGGGCTTGGCGTGGCGCAATGATGTCACTGTCTAAGAGTGACAGGGCAGTGGCGTAAGTCACGGACTTCTCCTGGCGTGTTACTTCTTCAGCAACTGAAGGGGCGTTATGGGCTTTGCGTGATGCTGTCTCTCTCATATAGGTTCAACTGACCAAATCTGAGCTACGTGTCGATTAATCTTTTTATGCACCTGCCAATGCTGCCGGTTATGTACAACCAAGGTGGTTATACAATTGGGACGGCTGCTAAACTACTGACCAAGTCTCGGCTACCTGTCAGTACCTTTACTGGATGTCTCAGGGCATGTAAGTCGCCAAGTCTCAGCTACCTGTGACTAATGCCCCATGTTGGGCAACACGATCGATGCTTGTGTCTTCCGGAGTTCGGTTTAGTGGGAACCGCACCTTGACGCGGATGACCTAGGTGTCGCCTAGGCTATACCATTTGTGAAGGGAGCCTACAGAAACCCTTGTAGAAATTCCGAGAATTGACCAGCAGAACGGACACGTGTTCGTTCTGTTAAGATGCAATCGGGTATCGACCTCCAAAAATCCCAACAGGGAGGGAAGGATACCTAGCCTAGTAAAATACAGGTACTATTCAAATTCAATGTCCTCCAGACCGTGATGAATCTGAGCTAGCACTATTTCGTGGGTTTCCCCCACATCGTGAAAGGGGAAAGAGGTTTTTCTCCTCGTAAGGGCCCTGGAGGTTTGGGAGATTTTGGAGTTTTACCCGAAGATGAGTCTCATATTCACTGACCGGTGATCGTAAACACGTCCTTTGCGGGTAGTGGAAAAAGAGAATGTCAATAAAATGTGTGAAGCCAGTATCATGGTAAAATCTCCTTCAAGAAACTTACTGTCATTTGGGAAATATGCCAGAGTATAGAGTAAGGCGAGTTGCTTTCTGTGCAGGAACAAAATCAGGAAAAGTAGGTTTAACCTCTCGCCGACTCATTACCTCTGGTCCTTTGGGAGGAGAATTCAGTCTTCCTCTTCTCTGACAGGCAGCTCTGCAACGTCTGCACAGTGTTACGCGGTTACCCTTTGGTATTAAGATTGCATCTTCTGCATTTCAAAGGATCATTGATGGTTTGTTGGGACCTATTAAATGTGTTATAGCATACCAAGACAACATATATGTAAAAGTTACAACAGTAGCAGAATACCGGGCTAGGCTTCTACAAGTTTTGTATATCCTTCATGATGCTGGATTCAAGGTTAATTTTGACAAATGTGTGTGGCAATCTGCATCTATTGAAGTTCTGGGATTTAGGCTTGATGCTGAGTGTACCACTGACAAAACTGCTGCTATTACAAATGCTCCCAGTACATGCACAAAATAGGAACTTCAGTTCTTGTTGGGTTTGATCTTATTTTAAGGTAGATTCTTGAAGGATAAGGCTACCATTTTAGAGCGCCTTACAACACTTCTTAGACTCAAAATCACAATGGGCTTGGACCACAAAGCACCAAGTGGCACTTCAGACCAGTCACCAAGTATTAGCCCATTACAACCCTGACATACCCTGGTTGTAACAGCTGATGCTTAACCGGTGGGGGTTGGTGGAGTGTTGGTGCACATCGTACCAGGTGCAGGTGCTAATAAGAGAGATACCCATAGCCTACGCATCTTGAACACTGTCTGCCATAGAGCAAGCTTACTCACAACTAGACCGGGAAAGACTTGCTATAATATTTGCAGTTAAAAAGTTCACCCCTTACTTGGCCTTTCATCGGTTTACAATCATTACTGATCAAAAACCCTTGCTTGCTTTATTAGTTCCCAACAGGCCAACACCACTGCAATTATCTCCACAAATGTTGAGATGGACACTCATTTTGAGTTCTTTGACTATGAGTTATCTCATAAACCTGGTACAGCAGTTGATCATGTAGACTCTTTCAGTAGACTGCCAGAACCAACCCCGGTGAAGATATATTTCCAGAGCCTGCTGGTGTGCACCTCCTCGAAGCTAGATATCTGTGCTTGCTGTCACCACGAGATATTGCAAGGGCTATGGACAATGACGTGGTGCTTCAACAAGTCAAGATTTACATACATCAAGGATGGCCAAGCACAGTACCTCCCGAGTTACTTCCATTTTACTCCAAGAGAGCAGCTTTGTCATTTCACTCTGAATGCATCTTATGGTATGAGCTTGTAGCAATTCCATCACATCGCATCGCATTGCAAGAGAGTGTTAGATCTAATTCACTTAACATATCAAAGTGAAAACTACAATAAGACCATGCTTGGAGCATTGTTTGGTGGCCAAACGTACACAGTGATATAACGAATAACGTGAAACTGTGCAATGCCTACAAACAGTGGTTAATGCACCTCCAAGGTCAATTGTGTGTCCATGGCCTCGGGCTGAGAGAGCCCGGGAAAGAGTGTATCTGGATTATGCACAACCCTTCTTGGACACTATTTGCTGAATGTGATAGATGCATATTCTAAGTGGCCAATTGTTAAAGTGGTGTCTAGTGTGATGGCTGCAGTCCTAATTACACACACGCATTACATCTTGGCAGATTTTGGTAAACCCTTTGTGATAGTGACTTATAATGGACGGCAATTCACATCTTATCAGTTTAATGAGTTTCTTCAGAGAAATGGTATACGTCACCTATATACTCCACGCTGGCACCCTTCCTCAAATTGTTTTGGCGGAGAATACAGTGCAAGCAGTTAAGAAATTGATGTTAAAATTCTCTGATCCAGATATTCATGTCCATGTTGCTCGTACTTTATGGGCTACGCGCACACGTACATCCTCCTCTACTGGCAAAATCCCTGCTGAGGCAGTGGGTAGGACATTTTACACTCACCATACCCAGCTGCAGCCTGCTCTTGAACCATCTAAACCTGCATCAGCGTTCTCTTCAAAGTTTCAAGTTGGAGAATTGGTCTGGATGATGAAGCACGGCATGTGTAAGTCTACCAGGTGTGGTTTGTGGTCATTCCGGTGTTTGAGCTTACATCATCAAGCTTGACAATGGTGCAATAGCCGAGAACATTTCCTTTGATGACGTGCATCACAGATTTGCTCCAGAGCTTGCAGAACATGTTCCTGAATCATTTGTTGATGACAAGTCACAAATGTCTGGCAGTGAAGCTGAAACTCCAGTCTCACCACAGCTACTTCACGGTACCACTGCTCAACACATACCTTCTGTTCAACTGCTGCAGGTTGCCTTTGCCAATGATGCCTGCGTGTTCAACTTTGTATCACCATCCTGTTTCTAGATTGGTGGTCGCTCCTGCACAGCACTCAGCCTCCAGATCCTACTATTATGCAGTCTGATTGGATATCTCGATCCCCTCAGCAATTTGAATGATGGTTGACTTGTACTTAATGACTCAGTACATCTATGCAATGGAAAGTCACTTGCCAATATTATTTTACTACGCCTATAAAATGGGTAATTATTTTATTGTCAGTGTTAAATTGTCACAATATTGTCTTGTCCTATTTGAGTGGGGAGAGGTGTTATAGACTTGTGGTAATTACTTGCTTTATCCAATGTAATGTTGGCGGAATTGCCAAGTGACAGTAGCAGTCATGATGGCGTCCTAGACTGTGTTTGTATAATGTAAACCTTATCGTGAGAAGAATGCATATGTTCAGCAGTGAATGAGTATTAATAAAATGTGTGCTATCTCATTTAATGAACAGTTGGATTTGTTCAGTTCCTTCCCAGAACACAAAATTTCCTATGACTGATTCATATGAATTATTAAATGACTTGCCCTTAAAATAACATCATTAGATAAAGGTAAATTTCTTCACAAATAATTTTGTAAATACATATAAAAAGAAATGAAAATTACTATACTTAAACACATAAAGAACGACAAAAAACCAAGAAACAGAATATAATAATTATTTTTTAATTGTCATATATATTTACAATGGGGTTTACACTCTCTGAAGTACAGTAACATTTAGTTATTGAATCACTCAGCAAAAAAACAACATTAAATTATTTTTTCCAATGCTCTATCCCGTCTATGTACACAATAATGTAAAACTTTAATTATTCAAGCTCCTTTTGCATTCGATTGACAAAAAAGTACGTTATTTATATACACACTAATTAATATTTGCTCCAGGCCTGTTGGTACAACAAACAAAACTACACAATACTTTCCCAACATGTTTCAGAGACGTATATAGTATTCTTGATATTCCAATTAGAAAAAATGTATCAGAATTATCTACTGTAAGGTTGCTTTTGCTTCTACAATGATAGAAAATTACAGGAGTTAATTATTAATGTGGCAAAAAGGATTTGTGTGAAATATTTTAATTTTAATTTTACAAAAATGTAATTGGAAAATAATAAATTTCTTCCCAGTAATGACACAAGAAACAACATAATAACTAAACAATACACAATAAAAATCTAACATACCTATGTAAGTTCTGAACAGAAGATAGCTACAAAAATAACTGAAACTCAGTGGATGAATGATAGTACGATTATATATATATATATATATATATATATATATATATATATATATATATATATATATATATATATATATATATATATATACACACACACACACACACACACACACACACACACACACACACATAATAAATAACACCTTGACTATCGCCATTAAATACCTTCATTATTCTGAATAACATTCTTCAATATTTAAACGTTAATACAACAGGAGCAATAAATTCATATGGGTAAAAAAATTATGAGTACCTTGAAAAACTACATCATGTCAAATATATTTACAAAATAAAAACTGAGTAAAATGATGCTAAATTGGCAAAATGGTAACTTCGATAAAGATGTGAGAAACTTCCAATTCACAGCTTTTTTTATGCACATGCACTAATATACCCTTGCATAAACTCTTGACCAAGAAGAAAAGTTAAGTTTTGTGTATAGTGCCGAAATGTTGACTCAGTCAGTACAGAAACTTCCTTAAAACATTTTCGAAGAAAAGATACTGGCCTAAAAATTCACGTCCGCATTCAGACGCTAATGTAATATACTGTAGTGCTCAGGTGACAATTTCAATAAATGTCTCATAGAAATTTATGTCTGTATCATGACAGGAGGAAGTTCACCGAGAAGTGAATGTAAAAATAGCACTTCTGACAAACAAGTCACCTGAATTATGGTAAAACAAAATAATTATGGAAATGTGCAATCAGAGACATTCCTCTTTAAAAGCCGCAGTTAAAAAATTTATTTTCAGATGAAAATAATTTTGCTGTAACATTTGAACTCATTTACATAAAAAAAAAAAAAAATATATATATATATATATAATAATTTAAGTAACAGAAATAATAATTTTAATAAATACAGCAAATATTTTTCCAATGTGACATTACACGCTGCTGTGAGTTTCACAGGCAAGGGTTGCCAGATTGAGTCGGACGCTGGAAGGAAGTTGGCCATGGCAACTGGAGTTATGAAAACAATTGGGCCATATTTGTTCCTGACCATACCAGAGGGCAGCCCGTGACGTCGCTGCAAAGAGGACTGACATCCTTGCAGTCCGGGTTCGACTCTTGGAAGGAGCTGCCATCAAGACAAGCCTCATTGCAGTCGTCGTCTGCTTACTGGGTAATTATCATTCCCGTTACGGCGCCATGAGACGAAGGCTAGTGAGGGGCTGACTTTAACTACTCCATAAGAGCAAACTAAAATTTAGTTAATTTGAAATCAGTTTCTTATAACTTAAAGACTATTGTATCTTGAGCCTGAAGTATTGCCATAATTGTAACGTATTTTCTGCATCATTGCTTGTATGATAATTGGAGCCAATAAATGTAGTGTTTTATATAAGTGCTTGTGCCCTTCTTTCTGAACTATGCATCCTCCTTAAAATGAATGTGTTACCATCTGGCGACCAGTGCCTTTCTATGTTGCATGATTTATCATAAGAATTACACAAAATTTAATTGTACGTTTGCATCATTATGAAGACAATTGTAAATGTCATGTATAATTTAAAAATTAAAATGGGTTTTTGGAATTGGGTACTTTATAATCAAAACAATTAAATGTTGTTCCTTGTTTCAGCTTCCATTGCCTTTAAATAACAACTTTTCGGCATAGTTCTCTGTGAATGAGTATTTTTTTATTTGGCATGGTCTTTTGCCATCTTTACTTATAGGTTTTATCGTAGTTGTAGCGTTCGCTTGATCTCTTGTTACCATTCTGGATCTCTGCTTGTGTTTGACAATCCTCTCTGCTGGTCACACATAGTTGGCCTTCAACTTGATAGTGATAATTATGCCTTCTGTTAATTTCATTTTAGCTATCTGTTTCTTTCAAAAACTCCAAAAATTCCATCTTCAGCAGCTTGTCGTGGATGTATGTTTTTAATCCTCTGAGGACATTTTATTTCAACCATTCCTTTATGCAGTTTCTCTCTTCCGACGTTCTTTTACCCACTCTGGTGGCTCACTTTGCTGTCTAGTTTTCCTTTCCAGTTGCTCACGTTTTTCATTGTTTAGAATTAGATTGGCCAAAAACTGTTCATTCTGGTGTTTCACTTCCTCTTCAGGCTTATCAGGCACTTGCGATATTTGGACCATAATCTTTGTCGGCTTTAAGTTTCCGAACTCTTCCTGTAAATAGACTACATCATTTTTTTTTGTCTTTTGTTTTGCCTTTTCCTGTCAAGGTTGACTTTCCCTTTTCTATTTATCTGACAGGTTTTCGAGTACATTTCTGGGTTTTGTAGAGCTTGTACTGGGCCATGCTGGTAAAATGTTGCACAACAGTACCTCGGCATCTTGCTTCATAGCTTCTTCTTGCAGTAAAGTTTATTCTTTTCCCACCCATAAACTTTGTAACAGCATGGTTAAAATGTTCAGCATTGTTGCTGTCCACATCTTCCAGCAAACTAGAAGAGTCGTTGCTCAGTAACAGACTCGCGTCCTTTAGGTTTTTAAACAGACCACATTCTTTTAGGTCAGGAACTAAGTTTTTAAAATTCCTCTTGTCAATCCCATCACAAAAGTAGTTAGCACTTCTGGTGTGGTCTCCAAATACATGATGGGGCCCATTTAATACATCCTCTTTGAGAAGCATTATTATATCAGAGTAATGGTCTTTTTTACTGTAGTCTACTGCCGTTGTAAGAACACATCTCAGTCTCTCGAGGTATTCTCCTATACATTTGCATAAAACCACTGGGTAGTGACCTTTTTTACTTGTCTGCGTATTTTGTTGCAATAATTGCACAGCATGTGATTGTTTCGTAGACACTGCTGTCTCCATCCGCAATCAAGTTGCAGTATCGTACTCCGTACATTGCCTCACTGGATTTAAACCCTTCTGATATGATTGAAGCTGCCATGCTTGTTGAGCTTAGACTTGAACCCCAGTTTTTGTAACAAGCATGAGCCATTGTTTTTCTCCAGTTTTCTCAGCCAGGATACACAGAGTGCAGTATTTATTTTTTACTCCCATGTAAAGAACTTTTCTTGTGTGGTATCCCATAATGGCAGACTAAAAAAATCAGCTAAGTTAATGGTTTTAATTGTTCATTGAAATTGGTAGCAAGTTTGGTTTTTTATGTGTTTCAATGCAGCAAGACACAGTCGGCCAACTGTGGTTTTATTAATGGCATTACTGGATGACTACTGGCCCAGATAACTTACGGGTCTACACAACTGCCGCTGATACGGTTAACTACTGGCAACAGGACATTTGGCATGCCATTTATGGCACGCTGATGGAATGTTGATGGAAATGAAACTGATAGTTGAGAGTAGGTGAACTATTAATGGCCCAAAAATGGCTTACCAACTGTATTTCAACACTAACCACACATAACCTATACACATTGCTGATGAAAGCATATGTAGCCATCTGCAGGCCATTTAATGGCTGTGAAGTGGTACATTGATGGACCATTGCTGGTACCTTTATTGCTCCCAGTCCTCGCAGGTAGCTACTTCCATAAAATATACGTTTCTCTAATAAAAGAAATGTAGATCACATGATACAATGAGCAGATTATTTGGAAATATATAGAGATGGAAATATCTATTGCAATATAGTGCAAATACACTACTTACTGTAACTTAGTGACTTGTATCGAATAACATGATGTATATGCGTTTTATATGTATAACTGGCTATAATTAAAATGTACGGTAAAAATAAAAATAAAATTACCTTGAGAAAATTTATTTTGAAGGGTTTTTGTTGTTTCACGGCATGAAAATATTAATATATGTTGTTGACTGCATTTCACAACAGACAAATAGCATCCAGGTAACACGGGTACAGCGCGATATTATATTAACGGCAAGTATTCGGGTTAATATCACAATTCAGGTAGAAAGTTTACTAATACCAACATAGTCTTTTGTTTAGCTGCAATTTTATGTTAATGTTTATTAATAATTCAACTACACTTATCTTCAAAATTATTTTGTACGAAAATATACACGGAGTAATGGTGCTGCAAGATGGGCTGTCAAAGCAAGGGGCGCGAGTTTGCACCCGCCTCTCAGTTATCACAATATTTTCACATTGTATATGTTCAGCAGTGGAATGAAAGAAAAAAGAAGGATTTGTTAAGATCGAGTTTAAATGTGTTTTTTTTTAGATTATGTTTCACATATTGTGAAAGCATGGGTAGCTATCCATGGCCATCTAATGGCTGTGAAATGGTACATCTATGAGCCATTGCTGTTGTAAGCAAATGGGCCATGCTTGGGCCATTTGTGCTCACCACACCTGGGCCAGTTAAGGATAGAGTATGGCTAGTAAGTGTTCAGAACTAGCAATGTTGCCAGGTGCACGTCACCTGTTGGCCAAGATTATGCCGGCTTGGCGTATGATTCTAAACTATAAATGCAGGCCATGTGAGTTTTGCTACATGGGTTCTTCTTCATGTACATGTACACAATAGTATAATGTCAATTATTTCTCTGTAATTTTTTGATATTTGTAAATAGCCTAGCTGTATTATATTTGATGTCAAAATATTTAAGTTGAATATAAAGCGGCGTCCAGGCTTGTAACACAACATCAGAGGCGTTGAAGGGTGCAGTCACGCGCTGCTGTGCAATTTCACCTGCACTACGTAGTCTAGTCCGCTACAACTTTATCCAGCGGTATCCGCACCATCTAAGCTTGTTTTCACTCATGTGCTTGTTTATTGTGAATTACTCATCTCGTGCCCCATCATCTTCTAAGGGTATTTATGTAATTTTTGTAATCTTGTATTTTGTGTACATTGACATTACTTCCGTCCAGCCAGCTACATGTATAGGCAGTCACCACACTACCCATGTGCTGTAGGGCGAGCCCAGATGGAGTTTGCTCTAGTAATGCCAAGTAATCACACGTGTTAATGTATCATCAGTGTTTCATTTTGTAATTCGCCGTGTCCTATCTTCAGGGAAAAATCGTCAGTCCACCCTAGCGGCTGTCGACTCTCTTCCCTTGTGAAGATTGTGTTTTCATACACCACGGTGAGATCATTCATTTAGGCGTGCGCTAGAATAATTGCGGGTTGGGGAGCAGTCCATTGGAGTTAGCTAGACATGACCGAGTTGTGTCATTAAATTTCATGTCACATGATTTGTACACAACGTATAAATAAAACAAGTTTTGCAGTGACTCATTCTTTAATTTTGTAGTGAGAGTGTCCTTGCCACCTGTGTTTTGCTAAAATTGTTTATTACTGAAGTTTAGTATTGCAAACGTGTATAGTAATTACGCTCAGGTGAGACGGACACACAGAACCCACAGCATCCCTGAGAACCCTGAGTCTCAACAGTGCGGTGGTTGGGAAGCACCGCTGGCGCCCATATCATAAGTAATAATTTGTGTCATAGTTTGTCTCGTGTCTCACATAATAGCATCAATACCAACCAATCGTTCAAAAATAAACATGTCAACACTTACAGGACAATTACACAATAGAATCCATGTACACTAACAGTTGCCATAAAATATACAGGTAAAACTTAATTGCCGCAATTAGTTGTCTTGGCTACAACTCCAGGACCAATATAGATAAAAATACATTAACGTGAAAAACCAAACATGAAAAAACAGGCAGCCCTTGTTCCAGGAGATAGAAACTAATTCACATGCACTAAAGGACATACTTGGGTGTATATAGCCGGTAGCAACTCTCACATGGAAATTATGGTTGTAATGTACTTGAGAAATATCTTTATTTCTGCTTAACTTTTTACAAGATGTTTTTTCTAACACAACACTAACTATGGAGAATCACTCATAAGTCATTCTCACAGAGTCAATACCAACACAGCTTCCCTTTCTTAAAGATAGAAACATTGCACAGGTTTAGGAACTCGACTGCTTCTCTCTCAGTACCATCTGTGTGGTATCAGTAGGTTCGAGAGTGCGATAAGGTTCAGGCTGAGAACATACAAGAATGGCACAGTCTTGGACAGTTTCAGTATTGTCACCACACGTAGGTATTCTATTAGCTTTTCGATCATTTTGTTTTCTCAAAGGTTGGAGGAAGGGTATATAACAATGGAAATTTTCATCTTCAGTTGTAAATATGTAAGAACGAGGAGCTTCATGATGATGTACAACAGTACCTTCGTGTCATGTATCTAATATAAAGACATTGCTACCAATATGTAGCTCTGATAGTGTCTTGGCAGCATGATGACAGTCAAAGTTGTTTTTTTGATGCCGAATTCAATCCCCCTCCCTTTTCTCCAGTGCTTCTATATCAACCAAATATGGCCTAGGGCATTGCGGTTCGAAGCTTACATCCCACGAGCAGTTCTGCAGGACTTAACCCATTTCTAAAGGGTACAGCTTTTAAAATTAGATGCATTTAATATGGATCACTACTCTTCTGCAAATTATTTTTGAAGTTTTTCATTTCTGCTTCCACAAATCCATTACTTCTTCGATAGTGGGGACTTAATGTAATACCATGTTTTCACAATTATAAGCCGTATGTTTTTTGCAAAAATTTTGGCCTAAAAACAGGGGTGCGGTGTGCATCGAAGGAAAATTTGTTTTCTCCATTTATAAATAAAATAAAACAAAGTAAAGTAAACCCTACTCCTACCACACCGCCACCACCACAGCTACAGCACCACAGCTACAGCACCAAACCTCCACCACCACAGCTACAGCACCACAGCTACAGCACCACACCGCCACCACCACAGCTACAGCACCACAGCTACAGCACCAAACCTCCACCACCACAGCTACAGCACCAAACCTCCACCACCACAGCTACAGCACCACA
Source organism: Dryococelus australis (assembly GCA_029891345.1). NCBI lineage: Eukaryota > Metazoa > Arthropoda > Insecta > Phasmatodea > Phasmatidae > Dryococelus > Dryococelus australis. The sequence goes on from CM057001.1 coordinate 137,025,407, forward strand.
GCTACAGCACCAAACCTCCACCACCACAGCTACAGCACCACAGCTACAGCACCAAACCTCCACCACCACAGCTACAGCACCACAGCTACAGCACCACACCGCCACCACCACAGCTACAGCACCACAGCTACAGCACCAAACCTCCACCACCACAGCTACAGCACCACAGCTACAGCACCAAACCTCCACCACCACAGCTACAGCACCACAGCTACAGCACCACACCGCCACCACCACAGCTACAGCACCACAGCTACAGCACCAAACCTCCACCACCACAGCTACAGCACCACAGCTACAGCACCAAACCTCCACCACCACAGCTACAGCACCACAGCTACAGCACCACACCGCCACCACCACAGCTACAGCAACACAGCTACAGCACTCACCTTCGCAAGGACTAGCACCAGCCAGAGGGAGGAGAGATCGCTTGCCGCCCCCTCTGGCAAGCCAATAACCAATCTGGCAAGCCAGCGCTGCCCTCTCCACCGCTAACTCCATCCTCCGGTACGGAGGTACCGCTGTAGCAGAGGCGGGGCAGGCTGCCAGCCGCCCACCCTCCGAAAGGGGAAGTGGTTTCCACCCCTCCAGCCAGTCAGCTGAACCCAGAGGCCTGCCGGGCGACACTCTAATAGGACTTGGGGGTCCTTCTTTTCTGTTTTGTTCAATGTCCGTAGCTAAATTGCAGCAGCACTGTTATATGTACCCGGCATCCTTCAGTCCTTGCTTATATTAAAATATTTAAAATGGCGCCAAGGGATGTTGTGGATTTGTATTGAGTTTAATAATTTTTATTGATAGCCTACCTTAATTATAACAACATTTCTGCGTGTATTTATCAACTTAAGCACATTCACAATATTTTAAGGAATTAATTTTTGAATGTTTTTAGAAATGCACCGTAAAAGCTTTCTCGTTTTGCATCGACTTTGTATGTTACATGTTTTACCTCGCAGCTCGCAAAGCAACATCCAGAGAACAGCTGGAATAAAGAAATGATATACTACAGTATAGTTGAGTTTATTTACTTTTTAAAATAACTTCACAAAGTTGAGGTACCCATATTATTATTTTCCTTTCTAGTAAACAAAATAATGCATATGTCACGGTGGAAGAGTAAAAAAACTGTGCATGTGCACAGTGCTTGATTGTGTTTCCACTGTAGTTAGAATGGAGCACCACTGGGCAGAGACAAATGAGAATCTTTCAGGGCCCATTTTATAACATCGAGTGTCCTCTTTTTCCGTAGGGATAATGCTCGTTGCCAGACGCCCACTGACCCAGTGCCGTCCGCACCTTTACAACAAATATTTGACGGCAGACGTGTTATTCCCGAGGTCTTAGTTCTGTTTACTTTGGAAAGGAGAAATGTGCATTAATTTAATACACATTCACAAACTTTTTTTAAATTTGATAATTCAAAATTATGTAATTAGAAGGCGAAAAATTAGGTCCCGAGCACTTTCAATTAATGAGGTTTTACTACGAAACTTGAAACTATAAGGAACTAATTTTTTTTCAAAGACTACAAATTTCCAAAAAATTTGTGCTAAATAAATTGTAATATATAATATATTTACGTACCGTTAATCTCAGTATCCATATGGCTACACAATCATCAGCAGGCAAATGTCTTAATGAAATACAAACAAACAGTTACACTGGTGATAAACAAAACCTAATTCAGTAAGCACAATGCAAATTTTCAACTGTCTTTCTACGTTAAAATTTACATAAAACAATCACTAGAAATGAAAACAAAATATAATGATTACTAGAAATTATATCTGAAAACAAAATATAACAATTACTGATTCTCGTGTCTTACCCAGGTTTTTACTTGCATATCAAAGAATAACTACAGTTGCTGCAAATGTCACAAAAACACGTATAAAACTTATGTAATTACTTGTAAACATTACAAAAATTAATAAATCAAAACCATTAATCACTGCCATCACACTCCAAATCACAGCTATCAATTGAAGTGTTTGTGCAATCCAAATTTTCGTCAACTCACAACTTGTTGGTCTGCCACAGGGAATGATCTTCTAAACCACCTAATGCATTCAAAATTCCAGTCTTTTTGAAGCCATGGGAGACCATTTCTAAAGGTATTAGCAGCCAGATACACAGTATCCCCGTACAAATCGGCAGGAGGGGCGGGCAATTTAATTTACTCATCTACATGAGGTTGTGCTTGTCGCCAGCCAACCACTCATCATAGAAACGGCAAATGTGATCTTGAAGGGCTTGTTAATGCAAATGTCTAACGGTTGCAAGAATGGTGTTACCTCCTTGGAATCAGAACTTGAAGTGTTTTACATTCTACTTGCAGATCTTCATTAAGATGGACCCTGTCAGCACAAGCACAGCTGGCTGTTTCAACAACGTGCCTTGTCACCTATTCCAGACACTTTTTGTCCAGTCAAGGGTAAAGGGGAAAATTGTAATTAACGCGTAATATACAATTGGAGTATTCGGCCACCCAGGCTTGTGGACAATCTGGCTCGACACTTTTATTCAATTTGCCACTGACTTTTCTTGTCCCCGAGCGCATGTGGTTCGTAGATGGGGCAAAGTCGTCCGTAGAGCGCACATTCTCGCCACGCAGCATGTTGGCACGCGTCAACCTGAATAATTTTGTATGTGTAACACTACAGCCACTGTTTCGCAACTCATGAACATAACTTAATACTTCTGCTTCAATTTGAAAAAAACTTTCCACTTATAGAGCCTTTAAAAGAGTGTCTCAAATAGCTGGTGTTTTCAAGTTCATTTCTTTGCTTACGCCAAGTCCTGACCATTTTTTCATGAATTTCAAATTTTCTGGTAGCAGCTCTATTCACATGCTCTTCTGCAAAGATGATAGTATGAAGCTTAAATCCAGCTGTATAGCAGGAGCGATGTTTCCTCATGTCTGACGTGAACAGCTCTTGTTAAGAGCCTTGTCCATCGCACTGATTGCGGTAATTTGAACCCACTGTCACAGTGGGTGTGGCCGCGAACTGACCTATATCCTGGCAACACCGCTAAGGTAACTACATCTGACAACCGCGCTTGCATGTGGCAACCTCGCCACGGCCAAGGATGGCCACCCCTGGCAAAACAGCATTACATAAACAACCACACAGCTTACTGAAACGAAACATGCTGTGTTTGTTACAATTTAAGTGAAGTAATATGACTTTATACTAACAGTCATTCATTGTTTAACAATTATTTCTTTTAAGAATACTTTACCGAAATACAACGTGCAGCATAGCAGCAGTAATAAGAGCCTAAGTTTAATTACAAATAGGAGCCTAATTTTAATTAAGTGTTGTGTGTACCAGGTACCTGTAAGTAATCATGTGATTCGGAATGCATCATTATCTTGAATATTTTACATTTCTGTGCATAATTATGTGGAGTAAAATATATATTGTTGACTAACTTTTGTTTTAAAGAATTTATAACATGAATTGCCAAAAAAATTAAAATGTGGGCTAAAAATCTTTTTCCCAAATTCGGTTCTCTGAGCTAAGGGTGCGACCTCTAACAGTAACCTTATAATCGTGGAAATACAGAGAGTCTAAAATAATATACTTGGGCTATTAGTTTTAACTGTGAGCAATTGAATTGTGTTCTACAGTCAGCCCGTACAACATCAGAGACACCCATGTCGAGCAAATATTTATTTGGTATGTTTTATAATAGTTCCCACTGAAAATGTCAAGTTCAGAAAATTTCAATGACTCTCGAAAAATAATCTGCAATTATAAGGTATCAGTGACCCTTACACTTCAACAAGTCAGCCTCCACTACTTGCCATGGATGTTCAGGAAACTCAAATGGAAACAGTGGTTCAGTTTTTCTTGGCTTGAACTCGACACACGTATGACAGTTTTCAACAAGGTCTTTCAACTGCTGAGACATGCGGCAACCATACGCTCTCCTTAGCTCTGCATTTTGTAATACCTTGCTGCCCATCGTGATTACAGGGGTGCCACTTAGGGGAAGCAGGGGCCGCCAATTGTCCCCCCAACCCCTCCATGTTTAGAAATTTTGGATGAGAATTGTATGAAATTTGTATTAAAGTTATATTATTCAAGAAATACAGAAATACCATGAACTGTAGTTTTAATATTAAAGTATGTATCTAAATTTAAAAAAACTTAATTAAGAAATAAAATGTTGCAGTTTTAATCTGTGTAAGCAGAACATTGTCATTAATCACTTTTACTTTTATGTATTGACATTACTGAAAAAACTGTGTCTAAATAGTGCGGCTTCATAAAATTCCTGCTAGATAGCATTCTAGTGCTTAGTAAGTGGAATCTAGCATCCTAAGTTTCACGCTATATAGCATAGCCATTCAGAACAGGCAACAATATCTTTTCCAACACATGGGTTACAGCATATGCGTACCGACGGACAAAAATACTGCAGATTTTTTTAAAAGGACGAAAGCAGAACTGTCAGGTAACACATTTGAGTCTGACATTGATAGTACAGCAACAGAAAGCTCGTCTTCTTCACAACCGAGTGCAGGTAATACTACATATTTTCGTATGGTAATACTTTATTTCCTTGAACTTAAAATATAATATAGTATTTTCTTTTTAGTATCAGAAGGTTCATCTTTAAATTGCAAAATTACGAACTCCAGGCTGCAGCTCAGGAATAACCAAATTACAAATGAATAGATCTATTTGAAGGCAACAAAATAAAAATTGCAAATCACAAACCTCCATGCTCAAAACCAATTAAACATGGCCTGAGGATGTAAAATTCACACATTATCAACATTTTTATTTAGAGTTCAATTACATATTAATACAATCACGCTATGAAACAATTGAATTACATTTGTGATTAAATTATATTAGAAACATGTTTTGTCACTTAGCAAATCTTTGATTTATAAGTGAAAGTTAGATGCACATGTGCAGTAAAACCTTATTAGAGTGCAAAATTTGCACTACAAATAGATAATACCAAAGTTACATTTTTTAAAATATATAAGACTGAAAAAAGAATTTAATTTTGGATTATTTATTTTTGAGTCTACAAAATATAGCTAGAGATGTTAATTCTACTTATTAGGAGGAATCATATTTTAAATATAACATTTGCTATAAAATTATTAAAATAATAATAACGTAAAAATAATTAACTTTATTTATTTTTTTGGCGAACCTCTACAGAGTGTCTCCAGCCACTACAAGTGGACCATTGGAGTCTCCCTCTCAACCAGTCGTAAGCTTTCCTCACACTAAGGGTAGAAGATTTTCTGTTTGATATTATAGTGTTCACCAGTGGATTGAATATTCATAAGCCGAAGATGCTGTGTATTGTTTCTCGTGTCGATATTTCTGTTCAGAATCTGCAGTTCGCTCAGGGGAAACACTCGGAAACTGAATATTTATTGATAAAGGATTCAACAAATGGAAGGATGCTTCAGCCCTTTTTCAACAACACGAAAGGCACAAAATGTCGACGACTGCCTGGGCAGAGGTGAAAAGCCGAAGCTCAATGCAAATGTCAGTAGTCTCTCTGTGCTAATTCTAATAAAATCTCTGAAATAGAAGACATGTCAAGACAAGTTTAATTTTAAACGTAGTAAGTTTTCTTGGCAGGCAAAGTTTGGCTTTTAGGAGCCATAAAGTGTCGAAGACCTCCGAAAATAAAAGGACTTTTCTGGAAATGCTAGAAATAGTTGATGAAGAAGATCCAAAACTCAAAGAAAGAATAAGTCATCAATATGGCCATTAAAGTTCCTAGAGTATCAAAATTATTTAATATCTGTATGTGCTTTAAAAATGTTAAGGTGTATCACCGAAAAGCAAAAGAAACTGACATTTACTCAATCATACCTGATGAAACCAAAGATATTTCTAAGGTGGAACAGTTGGCAATTCTTATAAAATATGTTGATTGCGAGGACTGGAAAATAAAAGAGAGTGCTATTGATTTACATCATTTGAAGTATTGCAGTGCAGAGAATATTGCAAATTGTAGCATCATACAGCGGTGCTACACACTTTAGGTAAAGTGCAGTATAGATTTTAGCCGGGCAGGTTGTTTTATAAACTTGCCCTAGATAGCCCGGCTATATAAGAAGCCGGGAGGCCCGCGATCCCCCCCCCCCAACAGACCGCAAGACTTCGATGTATGAACAGTGTGTGATCAACATCCACTTACCCCTGACCAGAGGGGTTACAGAGGCCAACCAAGCAGAAGTTAAAGGATGAGCATATTACGCGTAGCGGGAGGGACCAATGCCTGTACCACGACATCGTCCCCAACCCCTATTGTAATTAATATTACTGGCAAGGATTGGGATTAGCTGCGACGTGGTAATTGGAGTTAACATATTGTGATTGACTCTAAACCTAACCTGCTATTTGTATTGAGGATTCAACGTGTGAGTAGAAGTAACTTGGTATCCCGTGTATTCTTGTTGTAATTGCAGTTCATGAGATTAGTGTTGTTATTAATTAAATATATATTTTTACAATCCTGTCTATTATTCAGCTCTCCCTGAGTAAACCCCCGAACACCCTTACTATCACTTAAGGTGAAGTGAGTAACTGGAAGGAAGGAGAAAGAGCAAATTCTAATAGGAGGTAGGGAGTTGTTTCACTGGTGGAAGTGCTGGTCTTTCCCCTCTCTGCACGCCAAGCGGGTTAATAAATACAAATAATATTTCAATTTATATGCCTTTATTGTAGACGCGAACGTGAGAAATTATCTGAGAAAACCACAGTTCCCCCATCTCTTGCAGACACCCCCGCCCACCCACGCAGGCAGTTGTTCTAGTTCATACAGTCAGCAGAACTTGCGTGGGTCAGTTACCACATGCCCGATGCAGCTGTGTTTCACAGCTTTGCCGCCTTTCTTTTCTAGCACGCACACCCACGGCCCATTTAGAACATTTATTTTAGTAGTTAGTCTATATGTAGTGCTTGTAATGCATGCTGGACATTACTGTTCGTTTACCTGCTCAACCACTCCCATTTTGTGTGGGCTATCAGTGTGTGTTTTCTTCTATTACGTAGTTTGCTTTACTTTAAGTACTCTAAAGGTGCGACTCCATTACACCACCCATCACTTCAGTTATACACGTACCCAGTACATGGAAACAAGAAGCCATGCAAAACAGTATAAACTCTCACGGTTTATTAAGACCGTATTGATTGAACGTTCGTTAGACGAACGTGATAGGCTGCACATTCAACACCCCATTACAGACGCACCTACCACTTGCCACGCACAAAACAACTCATTAGATACATAATTCCCTAGTACTGAACAGGACTACCTCCTTGACACACCACCCCCCCTCCCCCCCCACTCAATCCCTTCCAACCACACCCACACAATCTCCTATGCCCCATGCCAATATTTTTGGTTTCCCTCTATACGAGGAAATTGGCAATTCACCCCTCCCTTCATGTGCCTTCCAACCCCAACCCACCACCCACACCTACACTAACATTTCACACCACCCAGCACACGACATGCCTAACAACCCACCCCCAGTTAATGTTACGTTTACGCAACCTGAAAAAACCCCCTCATTCTCAAGCAAACACGAGCAAAACATTGACAAATTTTTGCTAGCATTTGACGAAGTCACCAAGTTTAATGGGTGGGATGACAATGACAAATGTAAGTGCATCAAATTCTCCCTCACAGATACAGCGCACCACACACTGGAAAACTTGACACGTTACCGTGAAACGCCTATCACCTGGCACCAGATTACAACCGGGCTCACTTAAGTATTCACAAGCCCTTCAGGCACTGAACACTTTAGACATTTAGTGTACAACGTGAAGCAGGCCATTGACGAGGTTACTATGCACCATCTCAAAATACTTAAGAACTACACAGGGCCAAATACAACCCTACAATGACAGACAACAAATTTACTAATGTTATTTGGAAAAGTATCTTGCTGTCTACCGCGGAAAAGTTAATTGGGTTGAAAAACGACACTCTGGACCATTTGCTTGAAAATTTGTGGAACGTTGAAACTGGCATTTTCCACTATCAACAGCGAGTAACACACACCAGCCCCCACCCAGATTCTGCTAGGTTAGAAGCGGATATCACTAAACTAAAGCAGGAAATCACACCGCTTTCCCTTCGTCAGAATGAACCCCGTACCAACACAGAACAGAACCGCTCAGTATCGGCATACTATCCCAGGTAACATTATCAACCTGCCCACCTCAAGTCCTTCAATTCCTATCCCAACACTCCTCACTACACGGGGTACACACGCTTTCCCCAAAAGCCACATTATTCTCAAAACTTTTGCACTAGCAGGCCAAATACTCCCCGCTTTCACCCCCCAATGAATAATGTACCATACTACTACTGGGGGAATTCATTTCAGTCACAACCAGGCCCATACACCACCACTCAACAGTCTACATATCTGTCAAAAAACTTCCCCAAAAGGAAGTAACACACACCACCCCCGACAAAAAAAGTGCCCGGGTGCAGTCCACGTGCAATGCCTTGTTTAACAAAGTAATGCCCAACAGATCCTATGCCAAGATAGCCAAATTCAGCACTAAGGGTGAAAATTTTCAAACATGCTTCCTTCCACCAGTTTCCACAAGCCACGCCATTTTGTTCCTAGTGACACTGAAAACTGATGCCGCTCATACATACATTTCGCAAAACCCAATGGAGCACACTTTTCTGCTGGTTCTCACTACACACCCCAGTTTCTCAACAAATGTGTACACGTACCTCCAAGCCTTCACCGTTATTGCGGCCGCACAAAGCATTACAAATTATGCTGCCACACATGCAACCTGTTTTGGCAGGCTGCGCAAGTGCAGCACTCCTCCCGTCAGTGTAAAGCAGGTTGCTGTTGTCACATCTCCCACTCCCAGCACACGAAACTGCAGCATTGCGGTTTTACAGCGTACGCCACTCGCGCAGCTTACAGCTCAGGGCCCACGGAGCTTGGCTAGCAACACTTGCGCTTTGTATTTTTATGTCGGGCATAAAAGTCAACAGTGTCCCCTATTCCCTAAGCACACCTTTCAGTTCTCTACTGACATAGCTGACAGATTTTGGCGTTAGTCCGCGGACCATTTGTGTCGCACGCTCTACTCCCAAACCTGACGTAGCGCATGCCAAATTTTTTTAAACAATGCCAGCAAGGCCCACGATGATGAAACCAGCAAACTAAACGGAGCTGAAGCGCATATTGGCACAGTTAAAAAGACACACATTGCGCCTCTTACCCCTCCTCTCTAAGCCTGCATCAACTTAGCCAAGCCCGTGTTTTAGTCACTGTTAAGGGTAAGCGCTATCACACCTTGTTAGATACGGGATTCTCTTGCAGTTCTGTTGCCAGCACCATTCTATCTACTCAACCCCTTTCTCCCTTGAAAGAGCCCATCAAACTTATAGCAACTACATCTGTCTTAACACAGCCACAATTTGAAACCACTTTAAATCTGCAAATTCAAGGCAACACTTATCCTCAGAAATTTTTGGTCATCGAAAATCTCCAACAAAACCTGATTTTAGGTGTTGATTTTATAAGAAAATATGACATCATACCAGTCCTAAAATATAATCTTTTATTTATGCATGCACACGACAATAGGATAATTGAAATCCCTCTTGTATCTATTTTCACAGACACCCTTGATGCTTTCGAACAGCAAACCCTTCTTAACACTCATATCAATGAATCCCTTACGCCCTCTCAAAAACACGCCCTTCAAAATATTATTTAGGAATATCATGATCATTTTGGTACGTCCGTTCTCAAGCTCACAAAGGCCAAAAAATTTGAAATCAAATTAGAATTAGATACTGACAAGCCTGTTGCCATACCCCCATACCGCATTAGCTCTAAAGTTAAGGATGAACATTTGGGTCAAATCAAAGACATGGTTAATGGTGGGATTATCCATGAAGCTGATTCTACCCCTAGTTTGGTAATTTCTAATAAGAGTGGTGGTCTTCGCTTCCTGACAGATTTCTGTAAACTTAATCAACACCTAACTAGGGTCCAGTACCCCCTCCCCCGTACTGAGGACATCTTGAACGCTCTTCAACATTCCACCTACATTACTAGCATAGATTTGTTCTCAGGATTTTATAGTATACCTGTTTGCCTCCAGGATTGCCATAAATTGGCTTTTACAATCGATGGCATTGGTTTATTTGAGTACTGTCGTATGCCAATGGGCCTAAGTACTAGTTCACAGTACTAACAAATGTTCAAAAATAAACTTTTATGTCCGCTCAGGTGGAATGCCGCTATCGCCTATAGCTATGACATCTTTATTTTAGGCAATACTTTTGATGAACATCTCAACAATATACACAGTTTTCCAGAGGCTTAAACTCTTCAATGTGAAAGTAAATACTAATAAATGTTTATTCGCCCAACAGACTGTCAAAGTACTAGACCATACAATTACTCCCCATGGCATGTCCACCAATCCCAATAAGGTTGCAGCTATCGAACAAATGGTTCCTATAACTACTGTAAAACAAATATCTTCCTTTCTTGGCATGACCTTGTACTTACGAAGGTATATCCTAAATTATGCTTCTATCGCCCAACCTTTAATTGACCTTAGGAAACACACCACTTCCTTTAAATGGGGTCCAGAACACCAGAATTCCTTTTTGCAACTAAAACGAGCCATTCTTCAGGCGCCAATTCTACAGAATTTTCCCAAAGACCATGAAATTATTCTTGCTTGTGATGTCGGAAGGGTGTTCATTCAGATTGATCCAAAATCCCAACAACATAACATCGTGGCCTTTGCATTCAAAAAGTTATCAGCTCAAGAGGAGCACTGGTCCATGATGGAGTGATCGCTATCCGCCATTAAATATTTATGTTCTCACTTCCTTCAGTACCTGTATGGCAGTAAGTTTACTGTTGAGATTGACCATGGAAGCTTAACGTATTTACGCATGATGGTGGAGCACAAGGCCCGTATTAAGAAAATGGCTATAGCCTTAAGCAAATTTGATTTCCAAACGCACATCATTAAGGGCACTCTGACCTCATTATCTGATGTATTGAGTAGGCTGTCCACAGCACCCCAGGTCCCTACCCAGCCTGTAACTGAGCATGGAAAAGGTTATGATATCACACTCCCTTTAATGAAACGTCACTCCCTTTTCACAGCCATCATGGAAGCTATCTTTCAAAACACACATAAAGCGGCAGAAATAGCTACTAACGTTAACAAATACTTCCGAATGCATTTTGATGAATTTAAACATTACTTTCTCACATATTTGTCGCCAGAAGACAAAGATTGCCTTGTTAAGGCAGTTCATGTTATACACATTTACCCATTACCCTTAATCTTGAAAATTGTTTCTACCTTGTACCACGTAAACATTCATGTAATTAGCGAACGCTTCATTACTCCTGTTACATCAACTTGTATCAACACTATCCTTAATTGTACCATTCTTGTAGTCCGCTTTGCTGGAATTATACATTTTCTCCCTGTACATGCACACGAACAGGAATACATCCACATTCATAACGACTCAGATTTTTATTTATGTCCCGTCACCATTTCTACCTCTCCGTTCATTGGCGAATATGATAATGACCATCACATTTCCAAACTTAAACAAGCATTAGTGCATCCAGATCAGGCGGACAGCCATTATGTACGTGGCTACCAACGGCGAAATATTCCTGAAAGTAAACATGCACCAGGGCCCCACGAATCTTACACTTGTCCTCCAGCTTTATGTCCCAGAAATAATTCAGGCACACCATGACGCCATTTTTGGGGGAGGGCACTTTGGGGTCCTTAAGACACTCCGAAAAAACAAACAGTCTTATTTTTGGGGATCCATGGGTGACAATGTCAAAAAAATACGACCAAATATGCCCTGTATGTCAGAAAGTTAAGGCGATCACATTGCAGCCCATGAGTCAACTCACTCCTTTCCCACCTCATTCATCCCTCCTCCACAGCACCTGGGCTCTGGACGCTAAAGGTCCTTTACCCTCTATGGCATGCCGTAACACATATTTTAGTCATGTCAGAGTAAGCCACACGCTACGTTATTACCAAACCTGTTCAGGACATTGATGCCGCCATATGTGATGAATTTATTAAAAATGTAATTTTAAAGTTTGGATGTCCTCAGCAAATATTGACAGATAGAGGCACCTCGTTTCAAAATGAGCTCATTGGTAACCTCCTTAAATCCCTAGGCATTAAATAGATCACAACCACGGCCTACAACCCCCGCTGTAATGGTTTAGTGGAACGAAATAATTGCGCCATCTGGGAACAACTTACGCAAATTACCAGTACTGACCCATTAAACTGGACCCTGTATCTCCCATTTATCCTATTTAACATTAATACTAGCATTAACAGTTCCACACAATTTACGCCATTTTATCTTCTTCACGGTGTGCTCCCCCTACTCAAGTCATTGCCACTAAGTTTTCTGAGCATACCCAGGATTGGTGCGAAAAACTTCTTGCAGTTCGCAAAGCGGCTAAACAAAATTGACTTCATGCTCAGAGCCTCCAAAAGTCTGCCTTCGACAAAACCCATTGCAAGAACACTTTAAAGGTGAACAATTGTGTGTGGATACGTAACCACGGTAGACACAAAGCCCTCACTCATTGTTACCATAGACCGTATTGTGTATCTGCTATTCTGGGGGAATCCTCTATTCAAATTCAAGTTAACAAAACCTGGGCTCCACAATATGATACTGTCCCCGTAAGACATACCAAAATTGCTTACTCCCATTAGACTACTACTTATGTACATGTATTTCTATTATGAGTTCTATGTCCAAAGTGTGTCACAATGTACTGCAATCTTTCCTCTACACGCTTCTACACTGTACATGCTCCACTTCAGTGCCGGCCGCTCGTAAGAGGACGGCAATGAAGTGCTGCTGACGCATCTCTGCATCCAGTACAACCTACAGCCTGCCCAGCCTACATCGTTTGTGCCTTCCTCTCTCCTCGCGCTCAACTGCTGCTTGCCAGCAACCACTCTTCGCACTCCAGGGGTGCCAATTCACTTTGCTGTATGCACGGCTGCGGCGGCATACATCATGCCGACCATCCAGGTTGGCAGCACTTCCTGTGGGCATGGCCTCGCCATGCCAGAGGCAAGCATTGCCGAGGTAATACGCCGCCTATGCAGCGCCAGCCGGCAGGGGTGGGGGCTTATCCCCACCTGCTTGGCCACCCTGACCCTGGCGATGTGTTTTTGTTCTGCCGTCACAGATGAAAGCGGCCAGCAACCGACCTTCAGGATGCATGCTGGTTTCTACTATGTCTGCGCGAAACCAAACATGCCCTATGAGGCTAGACTAGCGCTGGTTTACACACTACATTTGCAATTTCCCGCCTTTCCCCAGGCCCTTGACCAGTTCAGTCATGTTGATTGTAAAGATAGGAACACCACAACGTGTGCAAATGCTAAAATACTCTATAATTACATGCATGTGATAAACACTAATGTAATACAAGATTATCATACTGATGTCAGTACCTCCTCCGCGCCAAGCGCGGTATCCAAATCATTGGTGATGCCGGGAGCTGGAGTAATTTTCTTATTAAGACACACCTACGCCCTTCTTCAAAATGACACCAGCCTCAACCAGTCAATTCACGAACTTGCCACGAACGTACACAGTACACACAAGGTTCTCAATGTATCTTTTAATATTATCAATGATAGTATTCACAAAGTGGAATCGAAAGTAAACTCACTTAGCAAAGTCATTAATGGTGTTACTGCAATTCTCAAATAATAAACGTCAGCATATGATGCTGCACGCTCTCAGCGTATGATGCTGCACGCTCTCAGCGTATGATGCTGCACGCTCCCTAGAAACTCAAACTTATTGACTCATTACGAGTGTTTTGCAACTCATTAATAATATGTTCATTGATCACTCCATTGAGTCGTTTATTCATTCCTGCCAGCTGCACAAACTGCCGTTAGGGGTAGTCAACAACTCTCAATTAACGTATGACCTTGTTACATGACAACAACTAAGGGAATTGAATCTCATCCTCAGTATCTCCCCTCATGACTTGCACAAAAATGTAGTTATTATCGACAGTTGAGCGTGTGCAACGTGCAGCCAACTGCAGAATGTCAAATAGTGTTTAGCGTCATGCGCATTGCCAATTGTAGAATAGATATTTTCTTTTGCATTGTATTTCAGGATTCTCGTCTTTCCAGTATTTTCAAATGTTAACAATGGCACATAGTACTTTAACTTAATTTTTGCTTTTAACTGACTGACTGACAGTGCCTTTTATCTTGTTAAAAAATGTCATGTAATTCTGCGGGCAGGTTGTCAAGGGCGCACTAATTGTGGCCACAACAATCACCTCTCTCTGCCCTGCGCCCACGGCCTAGTCTCTACTATTTATCTTTTCATATTAAATGTAGCTGTAGATACAAACCCGACCTACCCTCCCTTACAGATATTTATAATGTGTTCAGTGGCCCTAATTATTTGCCAGTCTTTTCTTTTATTGTAAATGTGGTATGTTTTTTTTCACCCGCCTTGCCTTTTTGCTCCTCAACTGTTCACTTTAATTTTAAAAACTTTAATTCAACTAATTGTGACAACAATATTTTTCTTTTCTTTTGTACAGTGTTTCTTACTTGTCGTTGATCCCTTGATACAGCAGTAAGTCTCCAGAGTTGCCACCCCACCCAATCATTTATGTCCTCTTGAGTTCCCCGGCCTACCACTGCTAAAGATGGATATATTTTTGCAATGAAGTGCCTCTCACACTCTCGCCTCTCTCTGACCACTCTGGAGGACACCCTTACTTCATCCCTTCCAGCCAAGGACGGCTGCTTATTTGAGGGGGGGGAGTGTAACATTTTATAAACTTGCCCTAGATAGCCCGGCTATATAAGAAGCCGGGAGGCCCGCGATCCCACCCCCCCAACAGACCGCAAGACTTCGATGTATGAACAGTGTGTGATCAACATCCACTTACCCCTGACCAGAGGGGTTACAGAGGCCAACCAAGCAGAAGTTAAAGGATGAGCATATTACGCGTAGCGGGAGGGACCAATGCCTGTACCACGACATCGTCCCCAACCCCTATTGTAATTAATATTACTGGCAAGGATTGGGATTAGCTGCGACGTGGTAATTGGAGTTAACATATTGTGATTGACTCTAAACCTAACCTGCTATTTGTATTGAGGATTCAACGTGTGAGTAGAAGTAACTTGGTATCCCGTGTATTCTTGTTGTAATTGCAGTTCATGAGATTAGTGTTGTTATTAATTAAATATATATTTTTACAATCCTGTCTATTATTCAGCTCTCCCTGAGTAAACCCCCGAACACCCTTACTATCACTTAAGGTGAAGTGAGTAACTGGAAGGAAGGAGAAAGAGCAAATTATAAATAGGAGGTAGGGAGTTTATTCAAAATGCAATATTTTCACTTCATTCAGAGCATGGGCTAGGGCTAGTGTTATGACGGTGCCATTGTAATGAGTGACTGGGCGAATGGGGTCCAAGCATGAGTAAAAGATCAGGAACATCATGCTATTTACTTTCACTGTCATGCCAACCATCTCAATTTAGTATTAGTACATTCACTGAGCGTTATTGAAGAAACTAACCATTATTTTCTACCTTGCAAACAATCTACTGCTTCATA
Source organism: Dryococelus australis (assembly GCA_029891345.1). Classification (NCBI taxonomy): domain Eukaryota; kingdom Metazoa; phylum Arthropoda; class Insecta; order Phasmatodea; family Phasmatidae; genus Dryococelus; species Dryococelus australis. The sequence goes on from CM057001.1 coordinate 137,041,097, forward strand.
TTCAATAGCCCAGTTCAACATGAGTTATTTCTAGAAACTCAAAGAGAACAAAGGAACCTGTTATGTGCCTCGAACAGTTTGTTCCTACATGATGGTTTTGTTGGTTTAGTGCAGTGAGTAAGATTCTGAAAAACTTTGAAGCAATTTTAATAGCGTTTGGTAGCATTGGCATCCGAGCTCAAATGAAGCAACAGTGCTTCATTTTTCTTCTATATGCAATGGAGCTAGTACTGGGGATAACATATTCCCTCTCCCAACAGCTTCAGTCCACAGATATAGATTTTATGGCAGCGGGGTGTCTGATCAAAGCACTAAAGAAGAGTTGGTGGCCAGGATAAGATGCTCCGAGAAATATGATTAACCAGAGGAAAAAGCTAAGACTCCAGCCAACAACAGCAATATAGAATGGGATAGAGTTATGCACGAGTTTGACCACCAATTCTTAGAGCGTCAAGGAGATATCATGGAAGCCATAAACGCTCCTAAGAAGACAGAAGTTTCCTTCTTCAATGGCCAAGTGTTGAAACCTCTTGTCAATAATATTACTTACATTACCAATTACTACTGACTCCAATGAAATATTTTTTTTCTGTTCTAAAGAGAGTAAAGAACTACCTTTGGCCTACATGTTCTGAGGATAGACTTTCATTTTTAATGATATTGGCAGTGAAACAAGAAGAGGTTAAGAAAATCCCTCTTGATGATGAGTTAGTTAATGACTGTGCTAGAACGAAAGCAAGAAGGCACTCTCTGCTGCATCAGTGCTAGAAGATGTTAGTGGTTCGTGATGTACTCTCATCTAGTAAAGCTACCAATGACTGTATCCTTGGCTGCCTAAGAATTTTTACCTATTTTTCTTGCAAATATTTTGTTTGTATAATGTAATTGTAACTACTCTGTATCAACAGCAAGTATGTTGGTTATTACATGATTGTTTAGGAGAAAACTATCTAGATGAATTGTCATTTTCAAAATGTAACTATAACTGTACACTACGGATGTCAAAATATAAATTTTTCTCTATTCCATCCGCAAAACCTTTCACTCGATTCCACCTTGATTCCGATACCATAAATTAGTATATGATAATTATTAACATGTGCCTACAGTTAATGAATCCTTTTGCAATTTTGTTTGATAGGTCAAATTAGCCAGAGACAAATATGAAAACAATTACAGGTAATACTATCTGGTCTGCTAAGTGAAGTTAATTTCCTATATTTATGTAACATTCAGACTTACCTAATTCGGCCTAACAAGTTTATATAAGTATTTTTTTTATAAAGCTATGATTTATTTGAAATGAATATAGACAAAATACTATACAAAAAAAATAAACAAAAGTTCTCAACATCTCAATTCAATATTTTCGGTCAACTTGAAGCTAACCAATATGTACACAAATATTGATACTATTCAATAATGAAACTGAAATACAAGTAACCTTTCATTCATTTTGCATTGCTAAATGAAAATGTTTCTACAAGACATTTTAAATTGCAGGGACACTGGATGACTTGCTGCTACACGCATCTTTGTCCAAAAGATCTTGTGAATCATAATTATTGGCAATTTTCTTGTACTCGTCGTGTTTACAAGTGTTTTCTCATGTTACTAGTAGCGCGACTAACCCCGCCTCATGAAATTTTTGCCGAGCACAAACTGCAAAATGCATAATTTGCATCATTTACATCAACTGAAAAATAATTCCACACATTGTTTGACATTTTCTTCACGTCTATGTAAATAAAATCCTCAGTACATTGAAAACTTTAACACTACCCACTTTTAGAAAAAAAGAGACGGATATTTTTGGTAAAGGTAGGTAAACACAAAAAAAAAATTGCTTTTAATTTTGACTACATCAAAAACAAAAATGCCACTAACAGGACATATGTATGGTACGAAAAATGTACCTGTTCTTCATCTAATATACCGTTAAATAATAGGTAAACAAAATCAAAAATCTGAAAAATAATACCAGCAATTCTGGTATTATTAAGGATCCTGGTCCACCACCATTTTGCTCCCATTACTAATAACTATCGCGCAACAGACTAAAAGCCAACGCATGTTCCGCGTCAACGACCCGGAACTCTAGGCTTTTGCCGCTAGCAAGGGTTCTTATCTACAAACCACATCTGGTTGCCGACCAAAGCCGACTTCCGGCATGCAGCTTATCGCTACACTTACTTGCAACAAAGAGCTATCTCCAACTGTTTGCGTGTGTGGCAATGGTCTTTCATCCGTGACTGCCAGTTTGTTTTAGTGTTTCATGTACGTGGACATTTACAGGTTTAGCTATTGTGTGGTAGATTTCCACGTGCATTTGTAGCATTCTTGCAACAGTATACACGTAGTACTGAATCATGTCAGAAAGTGGGCAAAAAAGAAAACTAGTGCAGTTTTCCCATTAAAGCCGTGCCACACAGCACGTAGAGTGACGTCGTAGTGAAGTGAGACAGCCAAATACTGATAATAGCCATCTGTCACATGGCAGCCATCACGATATAAACGACTCTTTTACCACAAGTTTCGATTATACGACTACCTCTTCCCATGCATTATCGTGGATAATCGAGGTTCTACTGTATTATCTTAATCCTATTATAGTTGAACAACCATTGAATGGTTAATTTCAGTCAATGCATGCGAGTTCGGTACAGGTTCAGCCTATTTGGAAAACCAAAGACCTGTTGCTGTGCAACATAACCTCAAAAAATTATGTGAAAGTGTATGAGGATTTTCAACAATTAACCGTTTGATTCGTTGATACCTGTAATAATCAAGGGCGTCTCGGTATCGAGGAATTGACTTTGACATCCTTAGTTTTCACCTATTATTGTTGTGAATGTTTTGTTTGTATAATGTATTTGCAACTTACATTTTTAACAGTAGGTATGTTAATTATTATATGATCGATAAGTAAAATATCTATGTGTAGAAACACAAACTTAAGAGAAGTTATTAATTTCGGGTGAAAAAGTACTGGGTATACAACTTGAAAATTTATAATAGGGTCCTCCAAAATGCAACAAGGTATCAAACAGCCAAAAAAATCTCCAAGAGAGACTCCTTTGCTGCAGTACATCTTCACTAAAGGTACGTCAAATTCGCAATTGCGATAAATGCGAAATAGATGCAAAATTTTCTGTTTTTAGCTAAATATTTCTGTAATTTTATGAAAGTTCATGAAAAGGTAAAAATATCTGAAATAACGATATTTTTGAGTAACTACTCTGTTTACGTTTCCTTGCAGTTTTATCACTACCGATATTGTTTTTCAAATAAAATATAAGAAATAAGGTAAGTAAACTGTCTGTCTGAGTGGCAAAATACAGATCTGTGTATGTATTTTGCCGTGCAATCTTTAAAACTCCGGCGGCAGGAGGTACCAGTCGCCGCCAGGCCGCCCTCCAGCCGACCATAGACACACCCCTCTGCTGCCGTCCACATCGCACACTTAGCCCGCCTCCTCACGCCCCTCGACAGCCTACAATCTGTTCTCTCCCTACCTCCAGGTCATGCCCATACTCTTCTTCTGCCATCCAATATCCACCCTCTTCACCCCTTTTGATCATTCTTCTGTCTAGCCACGCCCACATTTCTACATAAACATTGACTCGCACGTAATAAACAGTGGGTGTATATTCCATTGCACTCAGAAGTTTACGTCTAAGGCTAAAATAAAACACATTTTTCGTCCTTTATTCCAAATGAGAGGGTTTCAAAAGTGCTCACTTTATCATGAACAGCCTATAAATAGGTGATGCACATTCAAGACAACTTGTTACATTATTGCACGAGTGAAAAGTTATTCATTTGTTCTATCTTATTTTACTTCCTTAGAAACCAAGTTAAAACTTGAAAATGTACTGTTTTTGACAAATTTGTAAACGTATTTTGGTGGTAACATATTTTTTTAATGCCAATATCTCGTAAATAAGCCATATCCCACTTTTTGTGTTCAGAAATGCTCTTTTAACGTAGCTCTAGTAATGAAAGATATTTTTCTATATTTGACCTAAGTTCAGCTTTCCTTCAATGTGAGTTGCTTCCAGATTCTCATGGTATATTGGCATTTGTAACACCTTGGGGCCAATACCAATGGAAAAGGTTACCCAGGGGTGTAAATTGTGGCCCTCAGGCTATGTCTAGGGTATTGTTCAATATAACTATCTTTTCACATATATTGATGATGTATGTGTATACAGTAAGACCTTTGAGGAGTGTCTTGGCCATCTTGTTTGCTTTGAGGGATGTCAGGTTGACTGTGAGCCCTGAGAAAGTGATTTGTGCTAATACCTATGTGAGATACCTAGGGTTTATCATTTCTGAATGAAAATTGCACTTGGATCCGGATAATTTCAGACCGGTTGTAAATTTTCCCGTGCCCAAAAACTTACTGGGGGTTCGCAGATTTCTGAGGTTAGTTGGGTTATATTCCAAATTTATTCCCGACTTTGCTAGTATGTCTGAACCCTTGAATGCTTTAAAACAAAAGGGGGTAGATTTTATTTGGGGTGAGTACCAGATTCATGCTTTTCAAGTTTTAAAAGAGAAAATTGCCATACCACCAGTTTTGCATTTGTCAAATTTTGAAATTCCCTTTACTCTCCAAGTGGATGGTAGTTCATTAGCTCTAGTGGTGGTGTTATGCCAGGAGCTAGAGAGCAGTTTGGTGCCGGTAGCTTAAGCTAGAAGAGTTTTATCGCCTTCTGAGAAAGAATAGTCTATGAAAAGGTGGTGTTAGCAGCCGTCTATGGGATGGAAAAATTTCGCGACTATCTTGAAAGTACAGAGTGTGTGTCACATACTGACAATCAGGCCTTAAGTTGGTTTTTGACCACACATAAACCTGTAGGGAGATTAGCTAGATGGCTTGCGTGGCTTATGTGTTTCAAGTTTTCTATCCAACATATAAAATGGACAGACAATGGGGTTGCTGATGCATTCTCCCGTATGTACAATTCTGAGAGGAGAGACTCCCTGCAATTTGTAAACACCATTCAGGGAATTGACCCTGAATGTTTAAAGATTAAGTCCGATACTAATGCGGGAAAGGAGGTTCTTATGAGATCAGGAAGAGGTTGTTAGGCTTTGTGGATCCTAAAACTTCTAATTTTCATTGTCTCTTCCTCAGTTGTTAAGTGAACCAACTTTCCAATATTATCATGATAGTTATTATGGAGGACACTTAGGGCAAGATAAGAACAAGTCTCGTATTCGAGCAATGTTTTATTGGCCAGGTGTCAGTCAGGAAGTGGAACAACTTGTTAGGGTGTGTATGGAATGTCAGAGGGCAAAGCCCCATAATGTAAAAATGTACAGTCCTTATAGTGCTGGAGTAGCCTCGTTTCCTTGGGAACGAATCTATTTGGATGATGTTTCTGGATCTTTGCCACGTACTTCTACAGGGTTCACCTCTATCTTAGTAGCTGTTGATAGTTTTACTAAATTTGTGTTTGTTTTATCCTTTACGTAGTATGAAATCCACTGGAATTTGTTGGTTCAGACTACGCCCTATTATCCCAAGGCACATCTTGTGGAACAGTATAATAAAAATTTGAAGGTAGCCTTGAGGACATTTCAACATGGAGTGGGATGTGGACGGGTATCTGTTAGCTCTTACCTTTAATAATGTAGCGAGTGGTGCTACTAAAAAGGTTCCAGCCAAATTGTTTTTGGACGAAGCCTGTTTCATCCCTTGATAAATACCTAGGGACTTCAGGAGTTCTGTTTGGACTCTTTTAAAAATAAAGATCTAGAGGAGATATAGAGCGAAGTCTATCAGAATTTTAAAAGGTATCATTCCAAATTGGCTTCTCGGAATGAAAATGCTATGGTTCAGCGTCATTTAAAATAGGTGACAAGGTGTTTCGGAAACACATTTTTTTGAGCAAGAAGGCAGTGAGCTTCAGTGCTAAGTTGGCCCCGAAGTATTCTGGACCTTATCGCATACAGCAATTTTTGACCCCAGTGGTGATACTCTTGGAGCTCGAAGGCCATCCAAGTGTGTTTAATAAAGCATATGTAAATCAACTAAAGTTAGGGACCTAACAGTGGGGTGAGGGGGTATGGGGTTATTTCCAAAGATGTATTTTCCTTGTTGGTTAATATGTTTGAAATGTTGTGATTGTTATCATCATCATCATTTTTTTAGGTTTCTGGTCTTGGTCACTCCTTTGTGGTGACTCCCTGTGGAGCAGGGGTAGTTTTCAGACCATTGTTTTCATGTTCATTTCATCTAGGACTTTCATTTCCATGTAGTCTTAAGGTGTTTGTTTTCATTTCATTTTTGCTTCATTTGAAATGTAAGACGTACTAAGTAAGAATTGTGGAGCATATGATAATATGGATGTTTATTAGTGATTGTTGGTGTAGTTATCATATGATAATAAGGATGTTTATTAGTAATTATTATTGGTGTAGTTATCATATGATAATAGTGATGTTTATTAGTCATTATTATTGGTGTAGTTATCATATGATAATAGTGATGTTTATTAGTCATTATTATTGGTGTAGTTATATGATAATAGAGATGTTTATTAGTCATTATTATTAGTGTAGTTATCATATGATAATAGGGAAGTTTATTAGTCATGATTATTAGTGTAGTTATCATATGATAATAGGGATGTTTATTAGTGATTATTGTGTAGTTATCATATGATAATAGAGATGTTTATTAGTGATTGTTGTGTAGTTATCATATGATAATACGAATGTTTATTAGTGATTGTTGGTGTAGTTATCATATGATAATACGGATGTTTATTAGTGATTGTGTGTGTAGTTATCATATGATAATAGGGATGTTTATTAGTGATTGTTGGTGTAGTTATCATATGATAATAGGGATGTTTATTAGTGATTGATGTTGTAGTTATCATATGATAATAGGGATGTTTATTAGTGATTGTTGGTGTTGTTATATGATAATACGGATGTTTATTAGTGATTGTTGGTGTAGTTATCATATGATAATAAGGATGTTTATTAGTGATTGTTGGTGTAGTTATCATATGATAATAGGGATGTTTATTAGTGATTGTTGGTGTAGTTATCATATGATAATAGGGATGTTTATAAGTGATTGTTGGTGTAGTTATCATATGATAATAGGGATGTTTATTAGTGATTGTTGTTGTAGTTATCATATGATAATAAGGATGTTTATTAGTGATTGTTGTTGTAATTCTCATATGATAATAGGGATGTTTATTAGTGATTATTGGTGTAGTTATCATATGATAATAGGGATGGTTATCAGTGATTGTGTGTGTAGTTATCATATGATAATAGTAATGTTATAAGTGATTGTTGGTGTAGTTATCATATGATAATAGGGATGTTTATTAGTGATTATTTTTGTAGTTATCATATGATAATAGGGATTTTTATTAGTAAATGTTGTTGTAGTTATCATATGATAATAGAGATGTTTATTAGTGATTGTTGGTGTAGTATATCATATGATAATAGGGATGTTTATTAGTGATTGTTGGTGTTGTTATATGATAATACGGATGTTTATTAGTGATTGTTGGTGTAGTTATCATATGATAATAAGGATGTTTATTAGTGATTGTTGGTGTAGTTATCATATGATAATAGGGATGTTATTAGTGATTGTTTTAGTAGTTATCTATGATAATAGGGATGTTTATTAGTGATTGTTGTGTAATTCTCATATGATAATAGGGATGTTTATTAGTGATTGTGTGTGTAGTTATCATATGATAATATGGATGTTTATTAGTGATTGTTGTTGTACATATCATATGATAATAGGGATGTTTATTAGTGAATGTTGTTGTAGTTATCATATTAGAATAGGGATGTTAATTAGTGATTGTTGGTGTAGTTTCATATGATAATAGGGATGTTTATTAGTGATAGTTGGTGTAGTTATATGATATTAGGATGTTAATTAGTGATTGTTGTTGTAATTCTCATATGATAATAGGGATGTTTATTAGTGATTATTGGTGTAGTTATCATATGATAATACGGATGTTTATTAGTGATTGTGTGTGTAGTTATCATATATAATAGGGATGTTTATTAGTGATTGTTGGTGTAGTTATCATATGATAATAGGATGTTTATTAGTGATTGATGTTGTAATTATCATATGATAATAGGGATGTTTATTAGTGATTGTTTTTGTAGTTATCATATGATAATAGGATGTTTAATTAGTGATTGTTGGTGTAGTTATCATATGATAATAGGGATGTTTTATTGTGATTGTTTTGTAGTTATCATATGATAATAGGGATGTTTATTAGTGATTGTTGGTGTAGTTATCATATGATAATACGGATGTTATCAGTGATTGTGTGTAGTTATCATATGATAATATAAGTGTTATATAGTGATTGTTGGTGTAGTTATCATATGATAATAGGGATGTTTATTAGTGATATTTTTGTAGTTATCATATGATAATAGGGATTTTTATTAGTGAATGTTGTTGTAGTTATCATATGATAATAGGATGTTTATTAGTGATGTGTTGTGTAGTTATCATATGATAATAGGATGTTTATTAGTGATTGTTGTGTAGTTATCATATGATAATAGGATGTTTATTAGTGATTGTGTGTGTAGTTATCATATGATAATAGGGATGTTTATTAGTGATTGTTTGTTAGTTATCATATGATAATAGGGATGTTATTAGTGATTATTGTTGTAGTTATCATATGATAATAGGGATTTTTATTAGTGATTGTTGTTGTAGTTATCATATGATAATAGGATGTTTATTAGTGATTGTTGGTGTAGTTATCATATGATAATAGGGATGTTATTAGTGATTGTTGTGTGTTATACATATGATAATAGATGTTTATATAGTGATTGTTGGTGTAGTTATCATATGTATAATAGGATTTTATTAGTGATATTGTTGTGTAGTTATCATATGATAATAGGATGTTTATTAGTGATTTGTTTGTAGTTATCATATGAAATAGGATGTTTATTAGTGATTGTTTGTTAGTATTCATCAATGATAATAGGGATGTTTATTAGTGATTGTTGGTGTAGTTATCATATGATAAATAGGGATGTTTATTAGTGATTGTTTTTTGTATATCAATATGATAATAGGGATGTTTATTAGTGAATGTTGTGTAGTTATCATATGATAATAGGATGTTATTAGTGATGTGTGTGTAGTTACATATGATAATAGGATGTTTATATAGTGATTGTTGGTGTAGTTATATGATAATAGGGATGTTAATTAGTGATATGTTTTGTAGTTATCATATGATAATAGGGATGTTTATTAGTGAGTTTTTGTATTATCATATGATAATAGGATGTTTATTAGTGATTGTTGGTGTAGTTCATAATAATAGATTAAGAGGATGTTATATTATGTGATTGTTGGTGTAGTTATCATATGATAATAGGGATGTTTATTAGTGATTGTGTGTAGTTATCATATGATAATAGGGATGTTTATTAGTGATTGTTTGTGTAGTTATCATATGATAATAGGGATGTTTATTAGTGATTGTTGGTGTAGTTATCATATATGATAATAGGGATGTTTATTAGTGATTGTTGTTGTAGTTATCATATGATAATAGGGATGTTTATTAGTGATTGTTGTTGTAGTTATCATATGATAATACGAATGTTTATTAGTGATTGTTGGTGTAGTTATCATATGATAATACGGTTGTTAATTTGTTATTATTGGTGTAGTTATCATATGATAATACGGATGTTTATTAGTGATTATTGGTGTAGTTATCATATGATAATAGGGATGTTTATTAGTGATTGTTGGTGTAGTTAACATATGATAATAGGTATGTTTATTAGCGATTATTTGTGTAGTAATCTGTGATAATAATGTAGTTTGGATCTGCTGCTTGTATTCTCAATATGTTTAAGTAGTCAGGGTCATACTGGTTATGTGGTGGAGTCTTATTGAGGAGGAGGCGGCATCCTTATCTTGAGAATGATTTTTCCTGGATTAATTTTTTGTTCAAGTTTTTCTCTGTTTTGGTCTAGAACGTTCCTGATCTTGGAGTTGAAGATGATACCCAGTGGATGATGATGATCACTGTTCCTGGACTTGTGGTTGAGGAGGGCCTCCTCGATTGCGCTCCATGGACTGGATCTTCACCGCTCCCTCTTCTTGGTGAGGAAGGGGGGAATTGTGACGCCTCACATCCAAAAATATGATGTCCTCGTGAGCACGGAGTTTGCTTACACAATATATTTTCGGTCACTGCAGATTTGCAATATTTCTACCTGCCCAAAATTGGAGAAGAAGACGTAGTTTTACCACAATATTAGCTGTTTGCAATTTGTGTCGGCGTAGCCCGGGCTGGGCTACACCACTTTGACAGTGGCGTAGTGAATGTTCACTGCTCGTACCCACCTTGTATGGCAGGTGCCTAGTTGGCTGGTCAATGGGACACTCAGGCATGCAGCGCTGCGAGCAACTAGGAGGCTGTCGTCACGTCCAACTAACCAATTGGCGGGCGCGTGAGGTTTCCCATGCCTGTTATCTCACTTCCTACACCTGGCTGATCTCCGCGAGTTTGTACGTGGGTGGCCTATATTTGGTTATATGTGTGCTCCAAAATACGAAAACTATTGGACGTTAATAAATAAACCCCTATAAGGAGTAATGATCCTTCAACGGACAGGTTATAATACTTCACCACGATTTGTTTAAGCATACTTGTTATAATACTTCACCACGATTTATTTTAAGCATAATTGTTATAATACTTCACCACGATTTGTTTTAAGCATACTGGTTATAATACCTCACCACCATTTGTTTTAAGCTTACTTGTTATAATACCTCACCACCATTGGTTTTAAGCACACTTGTTATAATACCTCACCACCATTTGTTTTAAGCATACTTGTTATAATACTTCACCACCATTTGTTTTCAGCATACTTGTTATAATACCTCACCACCATTTGTTTTAAGCATACATGATATAATACTTCACCACGTTTGTATTAAGCATACTTGTTAAAGTACTTCACCACCATTTGTTTTAAGCATACTTGTTATAATACATCACCACCATTTGTTTTAAGCATACTTGTTATAATACCTCTCCATGATTTGTTTAAGCATACTTGTTATAATACTTCACCACCATTTGTTTTAAGCATACTTGTTATAATACCTCACCACCATTTGTTTTAAGCATACTTGTTATAATACCTCACCAACCTTTGTTTTAAACATACTTGTTATAATACCTCACCACCATTTGTTTTAAGCATACTTGTTATAATACCTCACCACCATTTATTTTAAGCATACTTGTTATAAGACCTAACCACGATTTGTTTTAAGCATACTTGTTATAAGACCTCACCACGATTTGTTTTAAGCATAATTGTTATAAACCTTCACCACGATTTGTTTTAAGCATACTGGTTATAATACCTCACCACCATTTGTTTTAAGCTTACTTGTTATAATACCTCACCACCATTGGTTTTAAGCACACTTGTTATAATACCTCACCACCATTTGTTTTAAGCATACTGGTTATAATACCTCACCACCATTTGTTTTAAGCATACTGGTTATAATACCTCACCACCATTTGTTTTAAGCATTCTGGTTATAATAACTCACTACCATTTGTTTTAAGCATACTTGTTATAATACCTCACCACCATTTGTTTTAAGCATACTTGTTTTAATACCTCACCACCATTTGTTTTAAGCATACTTGTTTTAATACCTCACCACCATTTGTTTTAAGCATACTTGTTATAATACCTCACCACCATTTGTTTTAAGCATACTTGTTTAAAATACTTCACCACGATTTGTTTTATGCATACTGGTTATAATACTTCACCAAAATTTGTTTTAAGCATACTTGTTATAATACCTCACCAACATTTGTTTTAAGCATACTGGTTATAATACTTCACCACGATTTGTTGTATGCATACTTGTTATAATACTTAACCACCATTTGTTTTAAGCGTTTTTTTTTAAATACCTCACCACCATTTGTTTTAAGCATACTAGTTATAATACATCATCACCATTTGTTTTCAGCATACTTGTTATAATACCTCACAACTAATTGTTTTAAGCAAACTTCTGATAATACTTCACCACCATTTGTTTTAAGAATACTTGTTATAATACCTCACCAACATTTGTTTTAAGCATACTTGTTATAATACCTCACCTCCATTTGTTTTAAGCATACTTTTTATAATACCTCATTACAATATGTTTTAAAGCAAACTTGTTATAATACCTCACCACCATTTGTTTTAAGCATACTGCTTATAATACTTCGCCACCATTTGTTTTAAGTTACTGGTTATAATACTTCACCACAATTTGTTTTAATCATACTTGTTATAATACTTCACCGCCATTTGTTTTAAGCATTCTTGTTATAATACCTCACCACCATTTGTTTTAAGCATACTGGTTATAATAACCTCCACGATTTGTTTTAAGCATACTTGTTATATTACTTCACCACCATTTGTTTTAAACATACTTGTTATAATACCTCACCACCATTTGTTTTATGCATGCTTGTTATAATACCTCACCACATTTGTTTTACGCTTACTTGTTATAATACCTCACCACCATTGTTTTAGCATACTTGTTATAATACCTCACCACGATTTGTTTTAAAATACTTGTTATAATACCTCACCACCATTTGTTTTAAGCATACTTGTTAATACCTCACCACCATTTGTTTTAAGCATACTTGTTATAATACTTCACCACCATTTGTTTTAAGCATACTTGTTATAATACCTCACCACCATTTGTATTAAGCATACTTGTTTTAATACCTCACCACCATTTGTTTTAAGCATACTTGTTATAATACCTCGCAACAATTTGTTTTATTCATATTTGTTATAAATACCTCACCACGATTTGTTTAACCATACTTGTTATAATACCTCACCTCCGTTTGTTTTAATCACACTGTTAATAATACCTCACACCATTCGTTTTAAGAATACTTGTTATATTACCTCTCCACCATTTGTATTAAGCATACTTGTTATAATACCTCACCACGATTTGTTTAAAGCATACTTGTTATAATAATTCACCACCATTTGTTTTAAGCATAATTGTTATAATACCTCACCACCATTTGTTTTAAGCATACATGTTATAATACTTCACCACCATTTGTTTTAAGCATACTTGTTATAATACCTCACCACCATTTATTTTAAGCATACTTGTTTTAATACCTCACCAACATTTTTTTTAAGCAAACTTGTTTAATACTACACACCACTATTTGTTTTTAAGCATACTTGTTATAATACTCACCACGATTTGTTTTAAGTATAATTTTTATAACACCTCACCACGATTTGTTTTAAAAATACTTGTTATATTACCTCACCACCATTTGTTTTAAGCATGCTTGTTATAATAACTCACCACCATTTGTTTTAAGCGTACTTGTTATAATACCTCATTACAATATGTTTTAAGCATACTTGTTATAATACCTCACCACTATTTGTTTTAAGCATATTTGTTATAATACTCACCACCGTTTGTTTAAACATACTTGTTATAGTACCTCACCACAATTTGTTTTTAACCATACTTGTTATAATGTCCTCACCACCATTTGTTTTAACCATACTTGTTATAATACCTCACCAGCATTTGTTTTAAGCATACTGTTATAATACTTCACCATTTGTTTTAAGCCTACTGGTTATAATACTTCACCACGATTTGTTGTAATCATACTTGTTATAATACTTCACCACCATTTGTTTTATGCATTCTTGTTATAATACTTCTCCGCCATTTGTTTTAAGCATACTTGTTATAATACTTCTCCGCCATTTGTTTTAAGCATACTTGTTATAATACCTCAAGACCATTTGTTTGAAGCATACTTGTTATAATAATTCACCAACATTTGTTTTAAGCATTCTTGTTATAATACCTCACCACCTTTTGTTTTAAGCATATTTGTTATAATACCTCACCACCTTTGTTTTTAAGCATACTTGTTATAATTGCTCACCACGTTTTGTTCTAAGTGTACTTGTTAAAAACCTCACCACGATTTGTTTTAAAAATACTTGTTATAATACATCGCCACCAATTTTTTTAAGCATACTTGTAATACCTCACCACCATTTGTTTTACGCATACTTGTTATAATACCTCACCACGATTTCTTTAAAAAATGCTTGTTTATAATACCTCACCACCATTTGTTTTAAGCATACTTGTTGTAATACCTCACCACCATTTGTTTTAAGCATACTTGTTATAATACTTCACCACCATTTGTTTTCAGCATACATGTTTAATACCTCACCACCATTTGTTTTAAGCATACTTGTTTTAATACCTCACCAACATTTGTTTTAAGCATACTTGTTATAATACCGCACCACCATTTGTTTTATGCATACTTGTTATAATACCTCACAACGATTTGTTTAACCATACTTGTTATAATACCTCACGAAGATTTGTTTACCCATACTTGTTATATTACCTCACCACCATTTTTTTAAAGCATACTTGTTATAATACATCACCACTATTTGTTTTAAGCATATTTGTTATAATACCTCACCCACCGTTTGTTTAAACATACTTGTTATAGTACCTCACCACAATTTGTTTTAACCATACTTGTTTATAATGTCTCACCACCATTTGTTTTAACCATACTTGTTATAATACCTCACCAGCATTTGTTTTTAAGCATACTGGTTATAATACCTCACCACCATTTGTTTTAAGCATACTTGTTATAATACTTCGCCCGATTTGTTATAAGCATACTTGTTATAATACCTCACCAAGCATACTTGTTATAATACTTTACCACGATTTGTTTAAACATACTGGTTATAATACCTCACTACCATTTGTTTTAACAAATTTTTTATAATACCTCACCACCATTTGTTTTACGCATAATTGTTATAATACCTCACCACCATTGGTTTTAGGCATACTTGTTATAATACCTCACCACGATTTCTTTAAAAATACTTTTTATAATACCTCACCACCATTTGTTTTAAGCATACTTGTAATACCTCACTACCATTTGTTTTAAGAATACTTGTTATAAGACCTTCACCACAATTTCTTTTAAGCATACTTCTTATAATACCTCACCACCTTTGTTTTAACCATACTTGTTATAATAACTCAGCACCATTTGTTTTAAGCATACTTGTTATATAACCTTCAACCATTTGTTTTAACCATACTTGTTATAATTCCACCACCATTTGTTTTAAACCATACTTGTTATAATACCTCACCAGCATTTGTTTTAAGCATACTGGTTATAATACCTCACCACCATTTGTTTTAAACATTACATTGTTTATCATATTTACTTCGCACCGATTTTAGATATAAGCATACTTGTTATAATACCTCACCCAAATGAGCTTTGTTATAATACTTACCACGATTTGTTTATTAAACATACTGGTTATAATACCTCACTACCATTTGTTTTTAACAAAATTTTTTATATATACCTCACACCATTTGTTTAAGCATACTTGTTATATAACTTACCAACCATTTGTTTAAGCATACTTGTATAAAATTCACCATTTGTTTTATGCATACTTGTTATAATACTCACCACATTTGTTTTAAATACTTGTTATAAATACCTCACCACCATTTGTTTAAGCATACTTGTTATATACTCACCACATTGTTTAAGCTATTGTTATAATACTTCCCACATTTGTTTAAGCATACTTGTTATAATACTCACCACCATTGTTTTAACATACTTGTTTAATACCTCACCAACATTGTTTTAATCATACTTTATAATACCTCACCACTTTGTTAAGCATATTGTTTAAACCTCACCACATTTGTTTTAAGATACTGTATAATCTCACACATTGTTTAACATACTTGTTATAATACCTCACCACATTTGTTTTAGCATATTTATATACTCACCACCTTTGTTTAAGCTACTTGTTATATACTCACCACATTTGTTTAACCATACTGTTATAATTCCACACATTTTTAACATATGTTATAATACCTCACCCATTGTTTTAAGCATATGTTTAATACTCACCACCATTTGTTAAGCATTCTTATAATACTTCCGATTTGTATAAGATACTGTTAATACCTCACCAAACATGTTTTATAATACTTTACCACATTTGTTAACATATGTTATAATACCCACACCATTTGTTTAACAAATTTTTATAATACCTCAACCACCATTTGTTTTAAGCATACTTGTTATAATACCTCACCACCATTTGTTTAAAGCATACTTGTTATAATATTCCACCATTTGTTTTAAGCATACTTGTTATAATACCTCACCACGATTTGTTTTAAAATACTTGTTATAATACCTCACCACCATTTGTTTTAAGCACACTTGTTGTAATACCTCACCACCATTTGTTTTAAGCATACTTGTTATAATACTTCACCACCATTTGTTTTAAGCATACTTGTTATAATACCTCACCACCATTTGTTTTAAGCATACTTGTTTAATACCTCACCAACATTTGTTTTAACATACTTGTTATAATACCTCACCACCATTTGTTTTAAGCATACTTGTTTATAATACCTCACCACCATTTGTTTTAAGCATACTGTTATAATACCTCACACCATTTGTTTAAGCATACTTGTTATAATACCTCACCACATTTGTTTTAAGCATACTTGTTATATATACTCACCACCATTTGTTTTAAGCATACTTGTTATAATACCTCACCACATTGTTTTAAGCATACTTTTATAATACTCACCACCATTTGTTTTAAGCATACTTGTTATAATACCTCACCACATTTGTTTTAAGCATACTTGTTATAATACTCACCACATTTGTTTTAAGCATACTTGTTATAATACCTCACCACATTTGTTTTAAGCATACTTGTTATAATACTCACCACGATTTGTTTTATGCATACTTGTTATAATACCTCACCACCATTTGTTTTAAGCATACTTGTTATAATATCCTCACCACAGTTGTTTTAAGCATACTTGTTATAATACCTCACCACTTTGTTTTAATGCATTACTTGTTATAATACTCACCACCATTTGTTTTAAGCATACTTGTTATAATACTCACCACGTATTTTTTTTAAGCTAATCTGTTTGATATATATACTCACCACATTTGTTATAAGCATACTTTTATAATACTCACCACCATTTGTTTAACATCTTGTTTAATACCTCACACATTGTTTAAGCATACTTGTTATAATACCTCACCACCATTTTGTTTAAGCATACTTGTTATAATACTCACCACATTGTTTTAAGCATACTGTTATAATACTTCACCACATTTGTTTTAACATACTTGTTATAATACCTCCCACATTTGTTTTAAGCATACTTGTTATAATACTCACCACATTTGTTTTAAGCATACTTTTATAATACCTCACCACCATTTGTTTTAAGCATACTTGTTATAATACTTCCCACGATTTTTTTAAGCATACTTTTATAATACTCACCACCATTTGTTTTAAGCATACTTGTTATATAACTCACACCATTTGTTTTAAGCATACTTTATAATACTTCACCCATACTTGTTATAATACCTCACCACCATTTGTTTTAAGCATACTTGTTATAATACCTCACCACGATTTGTTTAGCATACTTGTTATAATACTCCACTTTGTTTTAAGCATACTTGTTAATACTCACCACCATTTGTTTTAACATACTTGTTATAATACTCACCACCATTTGTTTTAATATTGTTATAATACCTCACACCATTTGTTTTAAGCATACTGTTATAATACCTCACCACCATTTGTTTTAAGCATACTTGTTATAATACTCACCCCATTTGTTTTAAAGCATACTTGTTATAATACTCACCACATTTGTTTTAAGCATACTTGTTATAATACTCACACATTTGTTTTAACATACTTGTTTATAATACCTCACACCATTTGTTTTAGATACTTGTTATAATACTCCCACATTTTTTAGCATACTTGTTATAATACCTCACCACGATTTGTTTTAAGCATACTTGTTATAATACTTCACCACCATTTGTTTTAAGCATACTTATTATAATTCCCACCATTTGTTTTAAGCATACTTGTTATAATACTCACCACCATTTGTTTTAAGCATACTTGTTATAATACTCACCACCATTTGTTTTAAGCATACTTGTTATAATACTTTACCACCATTTGTTTTAAGCATACTTGTTATAATACCTCACCACCATTTGTTTTAAGCATACTTGTTATAATACCTCACCACATTTGTTTTAAGCATACTGTTATAATACCTCACCACCATTTGTTTTAAGCATACTTGTTATAATACCTCACCACTTTGTTTTAAGCATACTTGTTATAATACCTCACCACCATTTGTTTTAAGCATACTTGTTATAATACCTCACCACCATTTGTTTTAAAGCATACTTGTTATAATACCTCACCACCATTTGTTTTAAGCATACTTGTTATAATACCTCACCACCATTTGTTTTAAGCATACTTGTTATATACTCACCACCATTTGTTTTAACATACTTGTTATAATACTCACACCAAATTGTTTTAAGCATACTTGTTATAATACTCACCCATTTGTTTTAAGCATACTTGTTTAATACCTCACCATTTGTTTTAAGCATACTTGTTATAATATCCTCACCACCATTTGTTTTAAGCATACTTGTTTAATACCTCACCACGATTTGTTTTTAAGCATACTTGTTATAATACTTCACCACGATTTGTTTTAAGCATACTTGTTATAATACCTCACCACATTTGTTTTAAGCATACTTGTTATAATACCTCACC